>CP053466.1:65920180-66207153 GCA_022644695.1 Cenchrus purpureus | reverse complement strand
TAGCTCCTCCTCCTCCTCCACCCCGGAAAAGCAAATTACGATCTGATTCATTCCCCACCGGTAACCCACCTCCTCTCTCCACCACCTCGGAAAAGCAATTAGATGCAGTTCATTTCCCACGGTAACTGTTGGCCGGTACATTGAGTACCTACTTTGGCCGTCAATATACTCATGAATAAAGGAGCATAAGGCATTTCTTACGTATTTAGTTAAGAATAATGTAGTTCCACTTGTCCTTGGAGATTATTTGATTGCGAAAATAAAAAGAGTGCAAACTCACCTTCTATGGTCCATGCCACATCACCTCATCCTAGTGGGCTGCCAACAAGGATGCCATGCATGCAAACCTGCCAACTAGGGAGCCATGCATGCATGCCATGCAAGCAATCCAAGTGAAGCCGGCAGATCGGGTGTGACACGTGGACTTCACATGGATCCATGGGCCCACAAAGGCATGCAAACCGCCAAAAGGGGTGGACAGGAACCTAAGGACCCACTCAGGGAGAAAGCACACCGGGGCCCACAGTCGTGACCCAGTCGGCGAACCGCTGTGCCGCCCCACTTCCACGTGGTGGTTCCCTATTGGTCCTAGGCGCCTTCCGGTGTTTGCCTCCATTCTTCACGGTGCAGCCTATAAATAGAAGGAGAGGGGCTCACTTATGAGACATCCACACTTGCAACACCTCTCTCACTTTTAGTCTCAAGGCTAGGAGGTAGGCTAGAGTAGTTCTAATTCGGTTCCAAGTCTACTTTGGGATCTAGGTATGAGTTCTCTTGTATCTTATTTCATTTGTATGACTTTGATCTACTTGATTTATTTATCTATTTCATATAAAGTTGTGTTAGTATACATGAGTGATTTGTTCATGTGTTCTTCACTGTTCATCATTTAGAGGCTCTGTTCTTGATGAACAAGGCCTTTCGATCCACTTGACGGGTGACTTTCACATGTTTACGGTGTTTGTTCATAAGTTAGAGGCTCGTGTTCGAACACGACCCTTTGATCGATTGAGCAGACATAGGAAAACACGAATCCGTTTGTGTACTAACTGGTTTGATCTAATTAGATGACATGATTGCGTTGTATGAAGTTTGTGAGCTACGATTTTCGGTGTAATTGGCTGGTTTATCTGGCTTGACACGGGTCACAATAGCGGGGTCAAGTCAGGCTAACAACGTAAGCATGGTGCTTGGGTTGTAGCTACCTTACTTATGAGTTTATCCACGGTTTGTCTTGGGGTAGGCGCGGTAGTGACCGTTGGTCCTCTGAAATCCCCACGTTCGGATAAGGTGAGGAGTCTAAAATATAACAACGGAGTTGTCGGAAACAACGCGGTTATCTCCCGTGGTACAGGTGCTCAAGTCAATGTTCTTCAACGCTAGTGTATCTAACTCGTTCACTTTATGTGTATAGTACATTAGAACCTAGAACTAACTCGTATGTGCCTCCTATGCCTAGGACCCTTTAGAGAGTGAGTGTGTGTGTGATCACACTACCCCATTATCATATCTTTACCCACACTTGAGTGTCTTTTGTTTTTCCATGATCTATACTCATTGCAATAGAGTTGATCTTGTCATTCCATGCCTTCCTTGGATTCGATACCCTTTGGAATACTCCTTTTGCTACAATGGTACTTCCGTAAACTTGCGGATCTGTAAGATTTACCAACCCATTTGGCTATTACCGATGGGTTCCAAACCTGTTCTTAGGTGATTGCGTTAAGAAATGTCAACAAGCATTTCTGGCGCGTTGCGGAAGGCTTAAGGATGACATATCAACACTTTGCATATGTTTATAATCATGGCGAGAATAAAGCAGTTCTCAATCAGAGCTAACTTGTCTTCTTTGTCTATTGATGATGAAGACGTAGTGCATGCTGGTTTACTTGCCATCGAATTTTCTGAAGATCTGAGTCACTCGTAAGGAAGGCACGAAATCATTTCTCCTTCTCGTGAACATTCGAAGTCGATCCACTTCCTTTGTGCCATCGCATCAACTTCCATGGCCAACCCAAAAGACTCTTCGAGTATTGCTCCCTCTGTGACCCGGTCGGCCATGATCAACACGGAATGGAAACTTGAGATCAAGGCGGCAACGATGGTGCGCTAGCCCATTACATGGCAAGCCTAATGAAATGACGCCCTGCGGCGTTCACGGAACTATGGTACCTTCACTATCAGGGTGGAGGAAGATGCTATTCGTCTGCATCCCTTCTCCCTCTTGGGAAAGGCAAAGTGGTTTATGCTAAGTGCAGATTAACACTTGGGCAAAGTGCTCATGACATTCCTCGAATTCTTTCCGTTGGGACCAATGTCCTTGAGGCGAATTTCAAGTTTCCGGCGACAAATGAGACTATCCCGAAGCTTGGGAGAGACTCGAGTACATCACTTGTCCTCATCATGGGATGGACAAGGCTTATTCTTGAGTTTCTATAATGGGTGACTCCACGAGGCCATATTGATCTTTGCGGTGGAGGGCTTTCTTCTCTCTTACTATCACTGAAGCTACTACATTGAGAAGATGGTTACCAATCAAGGGTGGAGTGATGATCGACTCACGTCAAAGGGTACACGTCAATGTTGCGCCAAGATGGACCTAATGATGAAGAGAATGGATGATCTAGCCAATGAGAGGCTGCCATGGCCACCACTACTCAAGCTATGGATGCTCGCATGACTTGCGAAGTGCGTAGTATCTTGGGCATTGAATTTGCCTACTACTCGGAGGATGTGATGTACATGAGCGGCAACAACAAGTTATCGTCCACAAGGAGGTCAAGCGTGGAATCAATCACGCCCTTATTATCAAGGAGGTAATCAAGGTAATTCTTTCAACCCAAACCAACCTTCCTTGAAAGATCTAGTCTTTGGGCAAGCTAAGATTAATGAAGGCTTTAATAAGAAAACAATACCTATGATAAGGCTTTGAGAGCCTTAATGTTAAAATTGATAGCCTTTTTACGCTCTTAAGAACGTTGAGCTTTAATAAGATGATAGAAACCAGTTGGCTATTAGCTTTGGTTCCCTCTGTGAAGGCGGAAGATTGGGGGCGTATCTTCTGAAAATGTTTGTGTAGTGTCCACGGATGGGGTAAGCCAGGCACACAACCTTGACTATGAGAAGCCTATCAGCAAGTACTTGACCCATGGGAATCTTCAACAATCACACACAAGAAAGATCACAGTTGTCGGCTATCACACCAAGATATATTACAAAAGATTAAGCATGCTCTTTGTGACCTTGGTGCAAGTGTTAACCTTATGTCCAAGGCCATGTTTGAACAATTGGGGTATCCACTCTAACTCCAAGCTGCGAGGTCCAACTTCGATGCATCGATCCAATATCGAGAGGGATAGTAGAGAAATTTATTGGTATTCATCCAAGGTTCATGCATCTTTCATTCGTGGTCCTTGATATGCAAGATGATGAGGGAATGCCTCTCATTCTGGGAGACCATTCCCCGAAAGTGACGCCAACACAAGGATCAATGTGGGAGCCGGAACGATCCGATTCCGCATTGGGAAGAGGAACTTGATGTTCCGTTATCAAACACCAAAAGAGAAGCGCGGGGCAAAAATGAGCAATCGGAAATGGGCGAACCCACAAGACCCGCGACTTCCCACCACTCCAACAAAGCCTAAGAAAACAAGAAGGGTGTGGCGAGAAATACAAAAGTCATCTCCATCAATTTCTCGGGAATGGGGTGACGAGTGGAATTGATCGCCGAAAAAAGTCCCGCTCTCAGACTTAAAAAGATGAGTCCTTTTTGCCAAATGGTAAAATTGGTATTTATCTTGTAGCATACAGGTTTTCAAAATCGGAAAACCCAGCATTCTGTCTCGTGATAGTCCCTGGATCAAACGCTATCACGCACAAGCATTCATCACAGATAAATAACACAGTCATACATCGAAATAAAGCATCAGAGTACGAATAATAATCTGATTATTACATGTCCTGATTATTCAGAGTACATCAATACTCGCCTCTTGGCGGAATAACAGAGATAAGAGCCTACGCAGCGGTAGCTAGTCTTCAAAAGGTGTCTCCATCTTCAGGCATCTTCCACAGGCAACCTTGAGCGAAGCGTCGTGCCCTCGGTCCGTACCATCCGTCGGCATTGTTGTCGTAGTCGGACTACCTGCCACCGCAAGCTCGTGGGGCTATCCCCAAGGATCGGGATAGGTCCACGTCACCAACCGTATGCAAGCTTTAAGTGGCCTATTTCTAAGGGGAAAAGAGTATTTCAAGGTAGTAGCAGGGTTTCCTATGCAACAGCAGCAAGAAAATAGAGTAGTATCTCCATAAGTTCACCATATCCCATATCTCTCATCCACATACGGATACATCGGTTACCCGGATCACCGCCACCATCACCTATCTCCATCTAGGGTCGGTGCGAGAACTCCCACTCCTCGCACCTCAATGGTTGCACCGGATCCGCGAGGTAGAGGGAGCAACTCTCCTCTCCCCGAATACAACCACGGCTCACCAATCACACTCATCCTATAAGGGGAGGTAGAAATCCCAAAGTAAGAGTCGGAGAAACAACGGCATGTCCATAACCGAGACGCTATACGATAGATCTAAACTCTGCAGAGCGTGTACACCAAGACCAACTCGGAATAGTACCCGACTGCACGGCCGACCGAGCCTTCCTACCGGGCGAACACCTAGGAGTTACGGTTCCATCGCATCCGGGTCTCGATGCGGTCCCATGAAGACCACCCAGGCGTGAAAATGCCCGTGTGGCCACACGGAGTCGACCGAGAGGGTGGACTCACTCCCACCTCTCCCCACCGATACCCCGCTATCCCGTGGCAGGTATGGTACCGCACTTGCTAGGGTCGAACGGCCCTATCCCCACTCTCGGCGAGGTGGTGTGTACGAAAGTCCCGGTAAGTGCGACCCACTCGGTTTCCTGCATCGGGCGAGCTCATATCCTCCAAGTCATCTCAAAATCCCCAACACTGTGCTCCTAAAGCGGTGTACCCGCCATAGGTACCATCTCGGGCAACGTCCCGAGAAGGCGATCCTGGCCCCGATCCCGGATCGGGTTGTCTCGAGCTCACCCCCAGCCAAAATATCCCAAAACACCTTCTCCGCCGGTTTTCCCAACACACACCAAGAAACTACCACAATAATCCCCACACATGCATAGCAAGCTCAGACATCATCTAGCTTAAGTAAACAGAGTAGTAGGTCAATCAAGGACAAGAATGTAAAAGAGGCTATGCATGGGTTCAACATATTCATCTCTATGCATTAAATAAAGCACTAGCAGTTCTAAAATAGCCATGCCTAATGGGCATTCAAAGAGAGGTCGCCATCAAGTCCCGGGTTCAGTCTGGTTCCTCTCCTAGAAGCTCCTAGTATTTAAATAAATAAACTCGGCTACTAATGGCAATAAATCCAAGATAAAGAGCAAATAAGATCCAAAAGAGGCAACCTCTAGTCTAGCAGTTTGGATTTTTAGAAGATTTTCAGAAGAAGTTTCATATTTTTCGAGCTAAACGGATTTGTTATGATTTTCCGAAGATAAAATACATTTAAATTAAAATACGACATACAATATCTCATACTTTAGGCCAACCTTTACCTAGCTCTAGCTATCTAAGCGCGGCTTGCGGCTGGCGCGGCAGCGCGGCGGTGGCGGGCGTGGGGCCGCACGATCCGCCGGATCGCTCGCGGATCCTGCGAATGCGTGGCGTGTGTGCGGCGTGTAGCAAAACCCCAGGGTTTTGGGTGTGGCGACGTGCTCGGGGAAATGCCCGGAGAGCGGCGGCGGCAAAGGGTTCGCCGGGCGGTGAGGGTGTCCGACCTGTCCAACAAGCGACAAGGAGAGGTCAAGGAGCACCTAGGGTGCATCCTTGTGCAAGAGGAAGTAACTCACGGCGGGAAGGTGCGTCGGCGGCGAGGCGAGCACGGCGGCGGCGTGCGCGCGCACGGCGGTGATCACCGGCGCGGTGCGTGCGCCCAAATGCCAAAACGTGTGCGTGCATGCATCGTGAACGAGAAGACCCCAAAATCGGGGCTTTTGCCCTCACGCGAAGTTCGAAGCGCACCCATGGCGAGCTCGGGCGGCGCGGGCGGCGGTGGAGCTCGGGCTCCCGCGGCCGGCACGAAGCGTGGGGCGCGGGGCGGCGGGCGTGCAGGCAGCGGCCACAAAGGCGGCGCCTTTCCCCCTGTGTGCACGGAGCAAACCTCCATGGCGGCAGCCATGGCGGCGCGGCGTGGCGAGGCAGCGCCCGGCGGCGATACGCGACGTGTGTCAAGGCGCGGCAGAGGTGTGTGTGCGCTCGGTGAAGGCGGCGAAGAGATTCCCGAAGAGATTCGACGCGGCACAAAGGCCGGCTTCACCAAAGCGTCTGCGGCGGCGCGGCGGCGGCGACGGCGGTGTGCTCGCGTTGCGCCTCGGCTCAAGGCCGGGTTGACCACAAATGGGCGAGGGAGCTCGGCCTCACCTTGGTGGCCACGGGGCGGCGGCGGCGTTGAAGAGGGACGAGGCGAGGTCGTCGGCGAGGAAAGAGACGGCGGCGCGCGGAGCGAAGGAAGCAGGGCATCGCGGTCCTTGGCTTCTGCATGGCGTCCCGAGCTCCCACGTGCGGGCCTCGGCCGGCGAGGTCGACGGCGAACTCGTGGGCGTGCTCTGGCCTTCTTCTCCCTTCTCCTCCTTCTCCTCCAGGCGGTGGCAAGGTGGAAGGGACAAGTCCCCGAGGCGGCTAGGGTTGGGAGGTCTCCGAGGCGGCGGCTTTTATAGGCGGTGCACCGCGGGGCACGTGGGACGGCTTGGATGTGCGGAGGGCGCGGGCGCGTCGTGACGTGGCGCCATGGGCGTGCCCCTCGCTTTGGCGCGGCCGCCAAAGGGAAAAGGAAGGAGATGACGGGCGGCGTCACCGTGACGTGTGCATGACGCAACGCGAGGGTCCACTGGCGGCGACCACGGTCGCGGCTTGGTGGTAACCGTGGTGGGCTGACGGCCGGGCCGAGGGAAAAGAGAGAGGTGGCGGCGCAAGGAAAATGAGAGAAGAGGGTGGTTCTGGACTTGGGACTTTGGGCTCATGCTACCGGTCAGCTCCTTTCCTTTTTCTATAACTATTTACCCCCTTTTCTATTTAGTTTCAAATTTGAATATAAATTCAAATTTGAAACCCACTCAAGTAAACTCCAAATAAAACCAAATGAACTCCAAGTTTCTCACACTAGCATTTTTATATTTCCTAGAAATTTTATTTAATTCAACATTAAATCTAGGAATAAAGGAGAGAAACGGAAGACATCCTTAAATAAATTGTTAATCACTCAAATAAATCATCAAAAATTTTAAATCCTCATTTTTATTAATTAACATTCCTCATTAAATTTGAGGGATGTTACATATCTCATATTTCCCTTCCAAAGTTTTATTTGATTTTTCCAAATGCATATTTAATTTTTCCAACCTTGCATCTGCATGCTAGATTTTTCTAGCCAATTTCCCTTTTTAAAATAAAATTCTGGAAATAATTTCTCGAGTGGGAAATCAAAGAATAATTTTTCGTGCAACATTTTGGGCGAATCTGGACCTAGACATCTGGGCGGGACATCAGCCGTTAGAGGTTGCAAAAAGTTGAAGCAAAGGCGGGCGGGGTCGTGACCTGTGGCTCACCGACCGCCAACGGTCATGTGGGCCCGCCTCTTCCAACGGCTCTAGTGCCTTGTCCTCTACCCCTGCACAGCTGGTTGCCTATAAATAGAAGGGGATTGAGGGTTTCTTCACCCATTCAATCATTTCCATCACCCTCTCTCCCCCTTTGCTCTTGCTCTTTGGTTTTCTTGGATTTCTTGCTCAAGTGGAAGTGTCAAGCCGCTCTCTCAAATTTGTCACGAGTATTGAATATTGGTGGAGCAAGCTCGGTAAGGATTTCATTTCGATTTCACTAACCCATCACCGAGTTGCTCGTGTTATCCCATTGTTGTGCAAGATGAGTTGGATTGCCGGTGCGTACCGGAAGGTGACCCGCTCACGCTGTTCTAGAGACGGAGAGGCTCGTCTCACCACCCCGAGCTACACCAAGTCCAATGTCAACCGACCGTGAAGAAGAGGAAGAGGAGGAGCTACCCACGCCATGAGGAAGGGTGATCAACACCGATGCCGCCTTCATCGACTTAAGGGACGGCCGGAGAGACAAGCCTATGCTCTCATCAAGGATCGAGTGTCTTCGCCAACACCAAGGAGTTCGACTTGGCCTTCTCGAGAAAACAGTATGGACTCCGAGTTCGATTCCATTTGGCATGCTCTTGGTTGGGAGAACTTTGTTCGGTGTGGGAGATCGGTTCTAGGCCTCTCACCATTCAGTTCCTCTATACTCTTGGGAGGATGAGACCGGTATTACGTTCGTTTCCATGGAACGTCGATCGAGTCTCATGGCATGATCTTAGTTGTGCTCTCGGTTTCATCGTTGTGCTATTTCTCTCAATCAAGCTTGCAGTGATTTTATTCGAGATAGTTTTTGGGAAGAGATTTTCGGTGTCGTCTGCGTGGTAAGTTAGCACCTCGGTGCAATGATATCTTGCATCCTACTCTCCGACTGTGGCACAAGTGGCTCGCCATCACTCTCTTTCAGGGATGACGTTCGACCGTGCGCGCAGAGATGAGGAGGATATTATACGCTGGATCGACGAATCAGTCGCCCATGCAAGCTATGATTCGGCAGTGGTTGTCAAATTTTAGGATGACGGGTTCTATTGAGTGTACGTCCCTGATCACACGTATCATTCGAGTCTTGGGGTTTCAATAGGGGCTAACGTTCCCTACATTGATACTCCCCGGGCCATGATAGATGAGGCATACCTAATTCAAGGACATACTCTTAAGAAGGGTCCGGATGATTCCTTGGTTTTCTTTTACCCTGGCCACGCAAACCAGATTCGGTTACCTAACCCGGATTTCGTTTGTACGGCCAAGGGACCATTCCTCTTGAGGAACCTCGTCGTTCTAGTGTTTCGGCGGGGTCACTAGGAGTGCATCGAGGAGGGACAAAGAACCGCCACAACATCCGCCGCCTCAGCCATCACCTCACTGCCACGCCTCACCTCACCACACCACCGATGCACCGGGCGCATGGGCCTCGGTACATGTCTGGAGTTACACCCGGATATGCCCCCGGTTGGGACCAACCCATGAGTCAGCCGGGTGCGAGTAGCTCGACTTGGGCTAGTGCAGGGAGTGGCGAGTGGGTTCGACGGTACCTACGGGGACTCATCCTCATCGTCCGGTTGCGCTCGTCATCTCGTGGGGCCACCCTCACTCAGCAGATGGGCGAGCTCAACATCCGTGTCGGTACCATCGAGGAGACGATGCACAGCTGAGTCCACTCGAGACTGGCAGCGTATGACGGGCGAGAGGATTCACACCATGGAGTAGACAACATGCGACAGATGGAGGCGAGGAGGGCTTACTACGCGTGGTTGGGATACCACCCTCCGCGGAGCTCGAAGCTAGCTTGGGGAGGACCCCTTTTGAGGTAACTTGTATCTTTCATTATTTTCGAACCCCATATGCTAAAAACATATAAAATCTGAAAAGTTAAAAGACCAAAAATATTTATTTGCTTTCTTAAATTAGTTTGTTTTCATATCGCTGTAAGAGTGTTCTTATTCTCCATGGTTGAAATGATGAATAGTTGCTCTGTTATTTCCCCTTGTATGCCTTGTTTACAACTTAGTATCCTATCCAAGTTTTGAGTTTGTTGGCTAGTATGATCGAACCTGAGCTTGAAATTTATGGGTAGCAAAAAGCATGATCTTTGTCTAAGTTGTTGCGAGATATGATATGGTATAATAGAGTTGCTATGAGCTAGTACTAAGTGATGTTTGATATCCGGAGTTTTCTTTTGAAAAATGTTAAAATGATAAGGTCCTCAATGATAAGAAATTCCTATCCAAGGCCATATGTAGATTTTAGCTTATGTTAAACCTCCACATATGCTACCTAATTTCTTCATTGAGTTTTGTCGAATTATTGTGACCCTCGGCGAGTAACTTGTCATACTCCTATGATCAAGATCACGTACACACCACCATATGCGAAACTTCTACACGGGAGTTAGCAATCATCATTTCATCCATTTCCCATCCATTCCACAAAATAAAGCTCGCGCATGTTCCATGATTACTCTCCTCCAAAATATTCAGCAAGGACTATGGGCTATGTAAAAAGAGAAACATGCTCAAGGGCATGCATAAAAAGAGAAAGAGAATAAAGAGACATAGCCCAAGTCTCAAAAATTTCAAAAGGAGGAGAGTAAAATCATGCAAAGAGGAGTTCATTATCCATCCACCATACACACACTTTTGCACATCTTGATCGTGGTGTATGACTTGTTCTCCCAAGGATCCGGTTTTCGACTCAACAATACATGAGAAACGGTATGCCACATGTTTTCCCTACCTCTGACTCCACATATCAGCTTATTAGGAGTAGGAAGTGAAAGAAGGAAAATTAAGGCCTTGGTGAGGAATCATACACATTGAGAGATCCAAGAGTATCATTTGAGGAACTTTGATTTCTTTTGAAAACTGCAAAACCTCCGGATTGATAACCGATCAAGGTACAAGTGAGTGGTAATCTTTATACAACCATTCTATCTTTCAACCGCCCAAGGTGTGAAGCTACACGCCCATATCAATCGAGTGAAAGGTAAGATCAATGCTAACTTCTTCAACTCTTGATAGAGTACCTAGCTGTATCTTGTTATACATTAGGAATACAACATCGTAGCAACTCGATCAACCAACCTAAGTCCTTAATCTCTTGCTCGGGACGAGCAAGAGGCTAATTTGGGGAGTTGTTGACGGCTGTTAAGTACCTACTTTAGTCAATATACTCATGAATAAAGGAGCATAAGGCATTTCTTACACGTATTTAGTTAAGAATAATGTAGTTCCACTTGTCCTTGGAGATTATTTGATTGCAGGGAAAATAAGCAAGAAAAGAGAGCTAAACTCACCTTCTATGGTCCATGCCACATCACCTCATCCTAGTGGGCTGCCAACAAGGATGCCATGCATGCAAACCTGCCAACTAGGGAGCCATGCATGCATGCCATGTGAGCAATCCAAGTGAAGCAAGCCCCGACGAATCAGAGTGTGACACGTGGACTTCACATGGATCCATGGGCCCACAAAGGCATGCAAACCACGCCAAAACAGGGTGGACACCGGGAACCGACCTAAGGACCCACAGGGGGTCACCCGGGAGAAAGCACAAGCCGGGGGCCCACAGGTGACCGAGATCGGCCAAACCGACCTTGGCTCGGCCTCTCCTGTGCTTCCACGTGGTGGCTCTCCATTGGTCCTAGGCGCCATCCCCGGGGTGTTTGCCTCCATTCCTCGCCGGTGCACGGGCCTATAAATAGATGGAGAGGGGGCTCACTAATGATCCATCCACACTTGCAACACCTCTCTCACTTTTAGTATTAAGGCTAGGAGGTAGGCTAGAGTAGTTCTAATTCAGGTTCCAAGTCTCCTTTGGGATCTAGGTATGAGTTGTCTTGTATCTTATTTCATTTGTATGACTTTGATCTACTTCATTTATTTATCTATTTCATATAAAGTTGTGTTAGCATACATGAGTGATTTGTTCATGTGTTCTTCACCTGTTCATCATTTAGAGGCTCCTGTTCTTGATGAACAAGGCCTTTCGATCCACTTGACGGGTGACTTTTACATGTTTCTGGTGTTTGTTCATGAGTTAGAGGCTCGTGTTCTTCGCGAACACGACCCTTTGATCCAGTTGAACAGACATAGGAAAACACGAATCCGTTTGTGTATTTAACCTGGTTTGATCTAATTAGATGACATGATTGCGTTGTATGAAGTCTGAGCTTGAGCTACGGTACTCGGTGTAATTGGCTGGTTTATCTGGTGGCTTGACACGGGTCACAATAGCCGGGCGGTCAAGTCCGGCTAACAACATAAGCATGGTGCTTGGGTTGCGTAGCTACCTTACTTATGAGTTTATCCCACGGTTTGTCTTGGGGTAGGCCGCGGTAGTGACAGCCGTTGGTCCTCTGAAATCCCCCATGTTCGGATAAGCTGTAGGAGTCTAAAATATAACAACCGGAGTTGTGCAGAAGCAACGCGGGAGGTTATCTCTCCATGGTACCTGGGTGCTCAAGTCAATGTTCTTCAACGCTAGTGTATCTAACTCGTTCTTTCCAACTTTATGTGTATAGTACATTAGAACCTAGAACTAACTCGTGTGTCGCCTCCTATGCCTAGGACCCTTTAGAGAGAGAGTGAGTGTGTGTGTGTGATCACACTACCCCCATTGTCATATCTTTACCCCTGCACTTGAGTGTCTGGTTTGTTTCCGTCCATGATCTATACTCATTGCAATAGAGTTGATCTTGTCATTCCGCCAATGCCTTCCTTGGATTCGATACCCTTTGGAATACTCCTTTGGAGAAATGCTACAATGGTACTTCCGTGCGCTTGCGGATCTCTGTAACGTTAAGATTTACCAACCAGCATTTCTGGCGCTATTACCAGGATGGGTTCCAAACCTGTTCTTAGGTGATTGCGTTAAGAAATGTCAACACCCACCACCTCCTCCTCCACACCCAGAAACGCAAATTACAGAATAGATTCATTCCCCACTTGGTAACCCACCTCCTCCGCCACCCCTAGAATCGCAAATTACATCCCCACCTTCTTCTCCTCATGAAAGAACAAAACCTCCATCCCCAAAAGAAAGTGCTCAAAACAATGATGCCAAAGTAGGAGCCTAGAGTCATGTGTTGGTGATCAGAAATCATCGAATCACGGTTCGAAGAAAGCTGCGGTACATCGGGCCCAATATCTGTAATAATAGGCTGGTCGGACACCACACGAGAAACCTTCTTGACCATCTCAAAGCGGCGGGAAAAGAAACTTGCTGAAAATAAAGGTCTACGAAAGCGATCGAGAAACCTTTTCAGCCATCTCAAAGCGGCATGAAAAGAAACTTGCTAAAAATAAAGGTCTCGAAGCCTACGAAGCCTTCTTGACCATCTCAAAGGAGGAGGAAAAGAAGCACGAAAGCCATCTGAGAGAAACACTAAGAAGAAGGCGGCCAATGTTGCTATGAGTGAGATTAACCCAAACTACAAATTTGGAAATGCAATGCTCGGTCTTTGCTGAACTCAAACATCGAATATTGCTCATACATCACTAATCTCCACAATTTCTACATGGGACGTTGTAAGGACAATGATGAGTCTCTGATTCAGGGCATAATATGGCCCAAGCACGGCTGGTGGCTGAGAGAAGATGAAAATACGAGCTATTATGCGTGATCATCAGTGACTTGTACGATCTCTTCAACTTGGATGCTTTGGATATGGGACTTATCCGTTGTTTCATCCTGTAAGTTACTTGAAAATTTAATCTGCTTCTCACTAGTCATTTTCTATCTAAATGTGCTTTCTGCCTCGGTTCATCTTTACTATGTATTTTGCCTCCTTACACTTTGTTTTTTTCTTAATATTAGGAATATGGTCTGTAAATGCAGAAGAAGGAACCCGTTGCCTTCCTTGATCCTGAATGCTTTAGCAAGTCAATTATACAAAATAAATTGAATTTTTTTGTGTCCTATATGAAGCATGCCTACCAGTCATATGCTAAAAAGAGAGTCATCATTTCCTGCTATAACCTTTGGGCACCTTTGGATTGTAGTGGCGATCCTTCAAAGCGAGCGGGTCTTGTATCTTGATTCATATAGGATGCTAGAAACTAATTTCTCCGAGTTGGTAGAAGCCATTAATGAGTAAGTTCTTTCTTTCTTAACCTACAAACTTCCTCAACAAACTCTAGAGTTTATTAATGGTGCTAACCATTGTTGCATGTTTTGTTGTAGTGCTTGGAATAGTTCTTTGCGATGACAACAAGTTGCCCTAAAGCCTTGCAACATGAGAAGGCTTTTGATGTGCGTATTACTTAATATTTCACTGTGGAAGCTAGTACTAAAACTTGAGTTTATTTCTTCTCACCACTTGTTTGTCATTGTATATTTATCGCGGCCACCAACAACCTTACCAATCCAGTCTGCGGCTTCTATTGTGCCTATCACATGCTTACGGTAAAAATAAATTGAAGGACCCTGAGGTACTTTCTTGGGATCTGCATTTGTAACACTGAACCGAGCACAATTCTTGCTTATTAGCACTTGCACATGTTTGGTAACCACCGTGTGATCTGCTGACATTTTATATTCAGGCATTTCACATACCTACTTGTCTGCTCCACAAAGACACGCTGCTCCACATTAGGGAAAGAAGCGCCTCATTCCTCATGGACGGTGATCACACCCTCGTGAAAATTTCACATTAATGATGCTCTGATGGCTCGCATTGTACTTGATACCAATCCTCATGGTTAAGCCAGTGATATTGTTGTGAACCTAACTTGTTAGATGAGGATGCTGAATGCCTGAATTTTGTGAGATTATGCATGTGAATTTTGTGGATTTCTATTCAGTTTGTGGAGTTTTGTGAATGTGGATCTTTGGACCTAATTTTTGTGAAAGTGACAACGCGTCTCCTTTAGTCGAGGCGAGGGGCAAGTTCTGTGGCGTCTCCTTTGGTCGATTAGAGGAGACGCACATACACAGTAAGTGTCTCCTTTGGTCCAGACAAAGGAGACACACGTACGTCTGGCGTCTCCTTTGGTTGAGATAGAGGGAGCGCGTCGACAAGATGCGTCTCCTTTGGTCGAGACAGAGGGAGACACGGGTTAACAGCAGGCATCTCCTTTCATCGAGACATAGGAGACATGCATTGACAAGACGTGTCTCCTTTGGTCAAACAGGAGACGCAGCGACAATCGCGTCTCCTTCGTCGAGACGGAGGAGATGCGCGCCTGAGCGTCTCCTTTCGACAAGGCAGGAGCGCGCGTCGTATTTTTCCGCGTCTTCGATGTTGAGTTCATATAACGGGCTCGGTTTCTGTGCCCGTTACCAAAGGTCCATGTGGGCCCAGAGAAACAGACATTTCAAGTGACCGGTAACTAGTTTGGTAAGCGGTCTTTGTTGAACACCTGTTACTAATACGTGTTATGAGTGCAGGCTCGATCTGCACCGTTACCAAAGGCTCCGGTGAGGAGAAAGCGACCATTCGGTGACGGTGGTAGTAGTTGTGGTAGCGGTGTTTGTTCGGCGCGTTACAATTACGTGTCATCGATGTGAACGCCGGCGTTACCTTTGTTGGCTTATTTGTAACGCTTGATCGGTAATGGGCGTTTTGCCCGTTACAAATGGCCATCCGCGCTCGATACCAATGTCTATTTTTTACGTAGTGAAAAGGTGCGAGCACCAGGATTTGAACCTTGGTGGGTAACGTTCTACTAGACCGTTCTACCATTGGACTACAAACCCATTCGCAAACGTAATGTATTTGAGGAAGAAGAGAGTAAGTGTTTGCTATTTTTGCAATGTCATCACAATGCATTATTACTGGACATGTTAAAATACGTACTGCTGCATGTGTGTGTCACACCCAGTTTTATAACCAAAACCAGATGCTTAAATTACATGTGCGCTAGGATCAAATTACACACATGTAATGACTCAGTGAATACCAAATCTGATGCCAAAGCGTAAAGAGGTATTATAACCATTACATCACCGAATGTCTCATAAACATATCATCAGAGCGAACAACTAGCAGCGGATCTTCAGATGGAAACTCCACAGGCAGCTGACTGGTGGCACGTACGCCTAGTACTTCTCAAAATCTTCAAGTCGGCGTAGCAATCCGGGTTGTGTAGTTGCAATAATAAAACAAGCGCATACCATTCTCGACAAGGGAGAATAACATAATAAACATGCAAGGTCTGTATATGTGGATGGCCAAAGGGTTTAAGCACTTTAGCATTTTAGTTGGTCAAGTTTTATTAGCACTTTTGATTACTAATAAAGTATAAGTATATACCATCCCACAATTAATGAAGAGCATCATCAATAATATAAAGTATATTCATCAAATTAATTTCAACTTCCATAAATTAATCATGTGAGGGTCCGGGCCGCTCTTGACGTGAGCACGGACTAATCGATTAGTTTTACACTGCGAGAGGTTGTACACTTTCACCACAAGTCGCGTAAAAGTTCTAGGAACTTTAAACCCAACCACGTGATCTTGATCGGGGCATCATACCACACTTAAGGTGTGATTGCATAGGGTATGAGGCCTTTACAAAGTTTCCCTAGTGTGAAACAACCCGAAGGTTAGTCGTAGTATAAAGTCCTAGTAGGTACCGTGTCTTAGCAAAGCCCAACTCCCTACTAGAGCGAGTCTATACCCCATCTAACGCTCCCCCTTGCCCTTTCGGCAAGGTCACCCCAACACTAGAGTCTAATTAATTAACCAAGCCGAGCCATATAGCCTTGTGGTTGCACCGTTGTCTGGTGGTCGCTCCACGTTCCAATTAAAAGAATGGTCTTTCAATTAATTCATCATGAAGGAACATAGAGTATAAAAGAAGTATCCATGTTGTTCATTACCATCCCAGTTGAGCAAACTAATCAAAATCTACCATCAAGATTAATTAAGCAACCCGGTTACAAGGCAATGGTCAAAAGATACTAGTCATTGTCCTTAATAGGATCCCATCAAAATTAATGCAAAGCAATAAAGTAAATACAGTGTATAAATGCATGTTTAAATAGGACAAAGCAGGAATGATCAAGGACACTTGCCTTCCACAATATCTGGAAACTGCTCAGAGTCTTCAAAGTCTTCTCCTTCAGGAAATTCCACGAATAGCTCATTCTCTACGCATCACACATTCACATGCAAAGGAACAATACAATAAAATAAGAAACAATTCACCAATCATTGAAAACAGGAACAAAAGCTGCACTAAACTATTCTACTCGTCGATATGAACCCGTGGATATAACGAACGTTGAAAACGGAGCTAGAACGCAAAAGATATGAGCTATACAAGGTTCAGGGGCTTTTCTGCAGGAAAACTAAACTTCTAGGGGTCTAACTGCAAGAAACTAGGGCCTAAAACATAATTATGCTTATAAACTCGAGGTCTGCGGCGTAAAACCACCAAGCTGGACTTCGGGTGCGAAAACTAGAAAGCTCAGGGGCTAAAACAAAGAAAATAGGACCTAGATGTAAAGCTTTTTAAACGGTGGAAGGACCTAATCGTAAAACCGTAAACGAGGGCTTTTTGTAAAGGTTGACCTGGTTGATGGCGGATTATGCTGACGGATCGATCTCGGGCGTCGATATGAAGGCGACAGGCTGCGACACCTAGCGGCAGCGCGGCAGGGCGGCGGCGCCGCGGGCGGCGGCGCGGCGCAAACACGACCTAGCGTTTCCGAGAACTAAAAGAGACGGCAAAAGGCCCTGGAGCGAGCTGGAGCCACGGCGAACACGTCCAGGAGGTTGGGGAAAGCAGGAGAAAGCGACGGCGCGGCGGCTCGTCATGGCGACGGACGGCTCCGGCGAACTCCGGCGAGCTCGTTTGGGCGTTGCAGGGCATGAGGAGATGGACAAGCGACACATCTAGCTCCCTCACCTCCTTGCGAACCTCCCTAGGGTACTCCGGCCAACGGGGAGGCGGCGGCCACGGAGATCGATGACGGCACCCTAGCACCTAGGGTTTGGACTCGGGCGGCGGCTGGTTGCTTGCGGATGGGGCGAAAGGCCTAGGGCTGAGAGGCGGCGCACCCTTTAAAGGGACTTGGGCATCCTCGACGTGCGGGCCCAAGGACCAGGAAGCGGTGCGGCTTGGCTCGGTCGAAGACAGCGTGGAGCGGCACGGTCGAGCTCGGGTCCGTCTCGAGCTCGGGGATGACGGCTAGGGCCCCCTTGTCAGCGTATGGAGGTGGTGCAGGGTTGCTGGGCCGGCACTGGGCCGAAAGACGAGTTGGGCGGTGCAAGTGCTAGCTGATGAAGGCTGAGCCGAAAGAAGAAGCGGGCCAAAAACAGAGAAGGAAAGGGAGGGAGAGGAAAAGCATTTGAACTCTTTGAAAGAGAACAAAATCAAATGAATTCAAGCAATCAAAATAATGCACCAGCATGAATGCCACAATAAACTCCTATAATTCATTAATTAAATTTTGGGAAAACATTTAAATGCCTAAAAATCACATTAAACCTTAGAAAAAATCCTTAAATCCTTAACAAGCTCAAAATAAATTCTATAAATTCTAATAAATTTTAGTAAATTGCAAAAGAGTAAATTTAGGGTGTTACAAATCCTACCCCCCTTAAGAAGAATCTCGTCCTCGAGATTCGGATGGATCATCGAAGAGATGGGGATAATCTTCCTTCAATTCATCCTTTCTTTCCCATGTTGCCTCATCCTCTGCATGATTACTCCACTGCACCTTGCACATCTTAATCACCCGATTCTTTGTAACCCATGTTAAAGTATCCCAGATCTTGATAGGATGTTCAGTATATGTGAGGTCTTCCTTAACTTCCAATCCGTCCATAGGCAATGGCTCTTTATCATGCGGTTGAAATCCCTTCTTAAACTGAGAGATATGGAACACATCATGCACATCCGAGAGCTGATTTGACAACTCCAATCTGTAAGCTACCTCTCCCACTCTCTCAGAAATCCTAAAGGGTCCGATAAAGCAAGGTGACAACTTCCCTTTAACCTTGAACCTGCATAAACCTCTAATTGGTGATACTTTGAGGTACACATAATCGCCTTTATGAAAAACCACGTCTCTCCTCTTCGTAGACATACTTCTTACGCCTAGGTAGGCGGCTCTCAAATTATCACGATGATCGAACTTGCCTTTCAGCCTCCTTAATGATGTCAGTTCCAAACAACCGACTCTCTCCTGTCTCACTCCAGTACAAGGGAGTTCTGCACTTTCTCCCATACAGTGCCTCGAAAGGTGCCATCTTTAGACTTACCTGATAGCTATTGTTATAGGAGAACTCAGCATATGGCAGACTCTTATCCCAACTTCCTCCATGCTTCAGAGCACAGGCTCTCAACATGTCCTCTAGAATCGATTAGTCCTCTCGATCATCCATACATGCATGGGTGATAAGCTGAGCTGAAATTCAACTTCGTATCCATGGACTCGTGAAGCTTTTCCCAAAAACGTGATGTGAACTGTGTACCTCTATCAGACACTATCTTCTTTGGTACACCATGCAAGCCCACAATTCTAGACATATAAAGTTCTGCCAGTCTAGCACCAGAGTGTGTAGTCTTCACTGGAATGAAGTGAGCTACTTTCGTCAATCGGTCCACTATTACCCATATAGAATCATACCCAGCTGGTGTTCGTGGCAATCCCACTATGAAATCCATACTAATCTCTTCCCACTTCCATTCAGGCACCTTCAATGGTTGAAGTAGTCCAGCTAGTCTCTGATGCTCAGCTTTAACTCGATGACAGGTGTCACACAAAGCTACATGAGCGGCAACATCTCTCTTCATCCCATACCACCAATACCTTTGCTTGAGATCCTGGTACATCTTAGTACTACCAGGGTGAATGGAATAAGCTGAATCATGAGCTTCTCTTAGGATAGTCTCCCTAATATCTCCCACATCTGGCACACAAATCCGATTTCTAAACCATATAGTTCCCTACTCATCCTCTGTGAAATCTGGAGCTTTGCCTTTCTCTATAGTTTCCTTGATTTCCTTAATCTCTGTATCCTCCAATTGTCCTTTCAGTATCTCCTGCTCCAAGGTAGATTCTACCTCTAAGGTAACTCCCTAAGTATGAGCAACCATCCCCAAATTGAGCTTCTCAAACTCCTTCATCAACTCATCAGGCAACTGGAATGCTAATGCCATGTTAGCTTGTCCCTTTTGACTCAACGCATCTGCAACCAAGTTTACCTTCCCAGGATGATAGTGTATCTCCAAATCATAATCCTTGATCAGCTCTAACCATCGACGTTGTCTCAGATTCAAGTCCTTCTGAGTGAAAATATACTTCAAACTCTTATGATCAGTATAAATTTGGCACTTGGTTCCCATAACGTAATGCCTCCAAATCTTCAAAGCATGTACCACAGCTGCTAACTCTAAATCATGTGTAGGATAATTCAACTCATGCTTCCTCAACTGTCTCGATGCATAGGCTATAACATGTCCCTCCTGCATAAGAACACAACCAAGACCATGTCGAGATGCATCACAATAGATATCAAAACTCTTCTGCAGATCTGGCATCACTAGCACTGGGGCTGTGGTCAACCTCTTCTTCAACTCCTCAAAACTAGCCTGACATGCATCAGTCCATTTGAATTCTCTATCCTTCTCCAATAATGATGTGAGAGGCTTAGCTATCTTAGAAAATCCTCAATGAACGATAATATCCTGCAAGGCCAAGAAAACTCCGATCTCCTTGATTGAGGTGGTTCCCACTTCAACACATCACTAACCTTGCTAGGGTCATTGCCAATACCTCCATCGGTGATGATATGCCCAAGAAAGAGACTTCCTTCAACCAAATCACACTTGCTGAATTTAGCATACAAGCGATGTTCTCTAAGCTTCTGCAACACAAGCCTTAGGTGTTCCTCATGCTCCTCCTCATTCTTGGAGTATATCAAAATATCATCAATGAATACCACAACGAACTTATCCAGATACTCCATAAACACCTTATTCATCGGATACATAAAGTAGGCGGTGCATTAGTCAATCCAAAAGACATGTTGTATACTCATAGAGTCCATACCTAGTTGTGAATGCCGTCTTAGGAATATCTGATAATCTGATCTTCATCTGATGATAACCAGAATGTAAATCAATCTTTGAGAATACCTTAGCACCTCTCATCTGATCAAACAGATCCTCAATACGGGGCAATGGATACTTATTCTTGATAGTGACATCATTAAGCGATCGTAATCCACACACATCCTCACGAGTACCATCTTTCTTCTCACAAAGATAACTGCCCCCAAGGTGATGAACTAGGACGAATGAATCCCTTTTTCAATAACTCCTTAATCTGCTTCTTAAGCTCAAGTAATTGATCACTAGACATTCTGTATGGACGCTTAGAAATAGGGGTAGTGCCAGGTAAAAGATCAAGAACAAACTCAACATCTCGATCAGGTGGCATACCCGGCAGATCATCTGGAAACACATCTGGAAAGTCACATACAACCTTGATATCCTCCAAAGATTTAGCATTCAATTGGTTTACTGTACAACCTGTCTTTGAAGGTAGAGCAACTGCGAATTCAATCTTTTCCCCATTTGAACTGGTGAGAAGAACTGACTTCTTGGCACACTGAATCACCGCATCAAACTTGCTCAACCATTCCATTCCAAGTATCACATCGATGCCACTGGAATCCAATACTATGGGATCGGCTCGAAAATCCTTCCCCAAGATCTGAAGATTGACATTATTACACCTGTATAGTGCCTTCATGTTCCCTTTTGCTGAACTGACTAGCATGGGTCGTGGCATGATGCTCATGGGGATGTTATGTTTAGCTACATACCGTGAAGTAACGAAAGGATGAGATGCTCCACTGTCGAATAAAACTGAGGTGGGAGCGGAGTTGACAAAACACATGCCAAGCACTACTCGTGGGTTCTCCTGAGTGGTCTCAACACTCATGTTATTCACCTTGCCACGTGCATAGCTGTGTTGTCTCCTGTTTCCCTGTGGTGTCTGGCTCCCATTCCTTACCTCGATCTCTGCCGACTCAGACCTTGAAGTGTTGGGAACATTCCTCTTAGGACACACATTTGCATAATGCCCAACCTTTCCACACTTGAAGCAAGCAGTACCTTCTGAAGTGCTACTCCTCATTGGGGTGCCAACTGGTACTATCTGACAGTCCTGGTGAAAACCACAATGTGGAGTCTACTGCATTGGCTGTTGAAACTATTGTTGCTGCCCAAAGTTCTCACTCAGGCCTTCAGAATGAAGTGGTGTCTCTTGTGGTGGAGTAAAACGGAGGCGAGTGTTACTCCCAGATTGCATAGGGGTGGCGGCCTTCCTCTTCAGCTCTACCAACTCCCTACGCTTATGCTCCAAGCTAATGGCCTTGTCTATCAGATGCTGGAAGGATGGAAAGGTGTGAGACATAAGCTCCTGCTTCTTCTCATCATCAGCAACATCCTCAGGAGCATCGCGAGACAACTCGACGAACTTGTCCAAGTACTCTGTCACTGTCATCTCTTTCTGCTTGAGAGCCAGGAACTCCTTCTTCTTTAACTTCATAAGGCTGGCAGGTATATGGTGGCTCTTGAAGCTGGTGGTGAACTCCTGCCAAGTGATAGCATCAGGGGTGGCATGAGCAGCAATGTAGGCATCCCACCAAGATGACACTGTCCCACGAAGTCGGCCTGAAGCATACAAGACCTTCTCCCTATCAGTGCAATGCGTGATGGTGAGCATCTTCTCCACTGTCTTCAGCCAATCCTCTGCCTCCAAGGGATCAGCTGCATGAGAGAATACCGGGGGATCCTGACTCATAAACTCTCGATGCTTGTCCTGAGGCGGTTGATTCTAGTTCAGGTTCTAGTTTATCTGGACCTGCATGTTTGCCATGTTGGTGGACATGTTCTGGAGAAGCTGCATCTGTGCTGCCAGGAACGGCTGCATCGCAGGATCCATCTGACCGTGCTATTGAATGTGATCAGAACTACCACTCCTCCTTTGATGGGCCACTACAGACTGATCAACTCCTGATCCAGACCTAGTGTTCACCATGTAAGTGTTAAGATCATGAGATTTAGGTACTAGGACAAAGATATAACTCTGAAACATGAACTTCCAGATTAAGGCAGATTTTGTTGGCCCTAACAAATCAGGTGTAACTCTTTGTGCTTATATCCATAAATTATGAAACTTTACCAGAACAGGGAGTTTGAAATTATGGAACTAATCCAATTGGAATCACCTCAATCGGGGGTCTACAACTCGAGATATAAAATAAACAAGACAACTGTCGAGGTAAGCGGACAGATTGAATGCTTCACTATTTTGTATGTGTATCCCAGAATATATATCTAATATTGCTGAGTTTTTGACAGAAATTAACCCACAAAATCCGGGAACTAACCCAACTAGTTCATGTCCATTGGAGTTTTGTAGCTCAAGATAAAATTAAAACACTGCTGATGCATCAGAGAGCTGCGTGAACAGATTTTTGTGCTAACAAGATTTATTTGATAGATATAGAAAAGATGGATAAAGCACTGAGATTATAAGATTAGGGTTGGTTGAGAAGGATATAAACCCCAACTAAACAAACTAGCTACTAAAAACCGATGTCATTGTGGTCATTAGTCCACAACACACCGCACTCAAACAAAAATTCAAATCAAGCATTTATCACAAGAGCAAGCATTCAAGCACATTTCTAAACTAGGCACACGCTAAGACGTTCGCATCTATCGATTATACTAAGAATGAGCTCAAAGATCCTATATCCTGATGAGGAAGATCTTTGGATTGAACATGGTGGAGTCACGGGATTACTGAGAACGATTATAAACGGGGGTAAAGTGAAGATGGAGAAAGATTAGAGGGAGTAGAGCAAATGCTAAAGATTCCTTATAGCAAGAACAAGAAAACATAGAGTGAATAGATTAGCCAATGAGAGGTGGAGGAAAAAGTAGATTATCAAGGATGGGGTAAAAGCAAGGATAAGAATATTACTCAAAGAAGAATTAAAGCATAGCATGGAGTGAGATTGGCTTCTAAGATATTATAGTCCTTAAATCCGACCATTTTCTAACTAGGCTAACGTCCTACAGTCAACATAGCTCTGGTACCACTTTGTCACACCCAGTTTTATAACCAAAACCAGATGCTTAAATTACATGTGCGCCGGGATCAGGTTACACACACGCAATGACTCAGTGAATACCAAATACAGTGCCGAAGCGTAAAAGAGGGTATTATAACCATTACATGACCGAATGTCTCATAAACATATCATCAGAGCGAACAACTAGCAGCGGATCTTCAGACGGAAACTCCACGAGGCGGTGGCGGTGGCACGTACGCCTAGTACTTCTCAAAAGTCTTCAAGTCTGAGCAGCAATCCGGGTAGTGTAGTTGCAATAATAAAACAAGCGTGAGCACATGCCGTACTCAGCAAGGGGAGAATAATATAATAAACATGCAATGCTGTATATGTGGATGGCCGAAGGGTTTAAGCACTTTAGCATTTTAGTTGGTCAAGTTTTATTAGCACCTGATTACTAATAAAGTATAAGTGTATACCATCCCTCGATTAATGAAGAGCATCATCAATAATATAAAGTATATTCATCAAATTAATTTCAACTTCCATAAATTAGTCATGTGAGGGTCCAGGCCGCTCTTGAACATGAGCACGGCTAACCGGTTAGTTTTACACTCTGCAGAGGTTGTACACTTTCACCACAAGTCGCGTAAAAGTTCTAGGAACTTTAAACCCAACCACGCAATGCTGATCAGGCATCATACCACACTGCCGAGGTGTGATTGCATAGGGATGCTACGAGGCCTTTACAAAGTTTCCCTAGTGTGAAACAACCCGCGAAGGTTCCGAGCCGCCGTAAGGTATAAAGTCTCCTAGTAGGTACCGTGTCTTAGCAAAGCCCAACTCCCTACTAGAGCGAGTCTATACCCCATCTAACGCTCCCCCTTGCCCTTTCGGTAAGGTCACCCCAACACTAGAGTCCCTAATTAATTAGCCAAGCCAGAGCCATATAGCCTTGTGGTTGCACTGTTGTCCTGAGTGGTCGCTCCATGTTCCAATTAAAAGTATGGTCTTTCAATTAATTCATCATGAAGCAACATAGAGTATAAAAGAAGTATCCATGTTGTTCATTACCATCCCAGTTGAGCAAACTAAGCAAAATCTACCATCAAGATTAATTAAGCAACCCGGTTACAAGGCAATGGTCAAAAGATACTAGTCATCATCCTTAATAGGATCCCATCAAAATTAATGCAAAGCAATAAAGTAAATACAGTGTATAAATGCATGTTTAAATAGGACAAAGCGAGAATGATCAAGGACACTTGCCTTCCACAATATCCGGAAACTGCTCAGAGTCTTCAAAGTCTTCTCCTTCAGGAAATTCCACGAATAGCTCGTTCTCTACGCATCACACTTCACATGCAAAGGAACAATACAATAAAATAAAAAACAATTCACCAATCATTGAAAACAGGAACAAAAGCTGCACTAAACTATTCTACTCGTCGATACGAACCCGTGGATGTAAAGAACGTTGAAAACGGAGCTAGAACGCAAAAGATATGAGCTATACAAGGTTCAGGGGCTTTTCTGCAGGAAAACTAAACTTCTAGGGGTCTAACTGCAAGAAACTAGGGCCTAAAACATAATTATGCTTATGAACTCGAGGTCTGCGGCGCAAACCACCAAGCTGGACTTCGGGTGCGAAAACTAGAAAGCTCAGGGGCTAAAACGAAGAAAACAGGACCTAGATGTAAGGCTTTTTGAACGGTGGAAGGACCTAATCATAAAATCGTAGCGGGGGTTTTGTAAAATCGTGCGTGGATTGACCTGGTTGTTGACCCGTGCCGGATCTGATCTGGGCCGTCGATCGGCGGGCGGGCTATGACACTGGTGTGGCGGTGGCGCCTGACGGGCGGCGGCGGGCACGCGCAAAGCGACCTAGCGTTCCGGCACTAAGCGGCGGCAAAAGGCCTGGGCGAGCTGGAGCCACGGGCGAACACGTCAGGAGGTTGGGGAAGCAGGAGAAAGCGACGGCCGCGGCTCGTCATGGTGAGCGGCCCTCGGAACTCCGGCAAGCTCGTTTGGGTGTTGCAGGGCATGAGGAGATGCACAAGTGACACATCTAGCTCCCTCACCTCCTTGCGAACCTCCCGAGGATACTCCGGCCAACGGGGAGGCGGCGGCCACGGAGATCGATGACGGCGCCCTAGCACCTAGGGTTTGGACTCGGCGCGGTGGTTGCTGCGGATGGGGCGAAGGCCTGGGTGAGGCGGTGCACCCTTTAAAGGGACTTGGGCATCCTCGACGTGCGGGCCCAAGGACCAGGAAGCGGCTCGGTCGGAGGCAGCGGGGCGGCTGCAGTCGAGCTCGGGGATGACGGCTGGGGCCCCCTTGTTAGCGTCTGGAGGTGGTGCAGGGTTGCTTGGCCGGCGCTGGGCCGAAAGACGAGTTGGGCGGTGCGAGTGCTAGCTGATGCAGGCTGGGCCGAAAGAAGAAGCGGGCCAAAAACAGAGAAGGAAAGGGAGGGAGAGGAAAAGCATTTGAACTTTTTGAAAGAGAACAAAATCAAATGAATTCAAATTTGAATTTGAATTCAAGCAATCAAAATAATGCACCAGCATGAATGCCACAATAAACACCTATAATTCATTAATTATATTTTGGGAAAACATTTAAATGCCTAAAAATCACATTAAACCTTAGAAAAAATCCTTAAATCCTTAACAAGCTCAAAATAAATTTTATAAATTCTAATAAATTTTAGTAAATTTTAAAAGAGTAAATTTAGGGCGTTACAGTGTGTTTGCAAATGAGCGAGTACCTGATGCGTTAGAGCAACTCCAAGAGTATCTCTAAATATGAATAGCTAAAATTCTGTTTTAGATATTATGTAAAACGAAATAGCTAGTAAAAATTGGATGAAATCCAACAGCTCCTTTAAATGAATGGAGCTCCGCTCTCCTTCCAACTGTTGGAAGATCTGGAGGTACTTGGTGGTCCACCAGGACTTGAAGTCACTCACCATGAACTACACCTCCCCTGCGTAGCGGTGCATGGTGATGAACACCGAGATGAGCACTTCCGTGTAGTCGTGGAACAGGTTGCCCGTGAAGCCACCGGTGGAGAGCACGAACGCGGTGACCTAGAAGTTGACGGTGCAATGTGGCACATCACCAGGGACGGGGAGGGGTCGGATGCCGACCACAGCCACAACCACGATGCCGCAGGACATGTCGACGGCTGCCACACCGCCGTGTAAGGAATCGGATGCTCGTAACCTAAGAGGGGGGAGAGAGTGATTTAGCCAACTATAAATCTTAACCTATGCTTTTCACTACTTTGCATAAAACATAAACTATAACATATTATCTAGATGTGCAACTAAGGTTGTTCTAGTGTGAAACTCCCATCCCAAAACAAGTTTTGCAACCTATAGCCAATCCTAGCATGATACTACTCTAGGAAAGTAAAGGCAAGTAAGCATTGCAAGAATGTAATGCGGAAACGTAAAGGGGGATGAGAGGAAGCAAACTCTTGACACGCGATTTATCCCGTGGTATCGGTAGGCACTAAGCCACCCCAAGTCCACGTTGTTGAAGCATTCCACACAAGAGTATTGCTTCCCGGTCACCATGTCTCTCCCAAGAGCACCACTTGACTTGGCTCGCCCACGGGCACTCGCCAAGCTCCCTTGGTCACTTTGATGCCGCCTCCACTAAGGAGCTTCTCCACCAAGGGAAGAGGGTCTTCACGTCCCCCGCACAAAGTGTCCTCGCCGCTCCACACCAAGCTGGAGGGTCGAAGACATTTGCCGGAGAGCCACCTAGACTCCAAGGCTTCCGGTATACCTCGTACAACTTGATCTATTCGAGAATCACCTCACAAGGTAGGCACACCTTGCACTCACTTAGCTCTAAGCTAAACCTAACACTAAGCACACACACAAAGCATGTGCAAGTCTATTGATGAGCAATTTAGTACTTGGATGGCTTGGATATGATCTTCTATGGCCCTGTTTGGAACCGCGATGGCGTTTCTTATACGCAGAAAAAGCAAATTAAACCTGCCAAACGCCGCGCGTTGCTCGCGCGTTCGCTGGCCGCCGCTAACTGCAAATCGCGAGATTTGTGTTGCTGGTGGAAGCGAAGCGACCCGAGCTTCGCTTCGCTTTTAAGCGGCGCGCATTCCGCACTCTCCATCCCAAACATGGCCATATGAGTCTTGAACTCCTCTGCACTTTCACACACTCCGGCAACTCCAAATGGGAGAGTGGTGGGGGTATAAATAGCTTAAGGCATCAAACTAGCCGTTGGCTAAAAGCTGCAGGAAAATATACCATCAGATGAACCGATGCTATAGAATTCCAGGGCAGCGGTTCATCCGGTGCCCCTCCACGTCACATAGCCGTTGCAAATCTGCTGACGAAATTTATCCGACGCTTCAACCGACGCACCGTCGGTTCATCCGGTGCTGAAGGATTGCTCGCCAAAACCTCATCATTAGCTTCTTCGAGCCGTCGGATGAACCGCTGTTGTACCCTTGTGACCATCGGTTCATCCGCTTAAGGGTTTCGCTCAACGCGTCTCATTAGCAAACACACGTCCGCCGGATGAACCGCTGCTACACTGTCGGTTCATCCGATGCTACTAACCCAGCTTCTTCTTCTCCAGAAATTCATCCGGTGCATGTAAAACTGGAGGCGTCGGTTCATCCGGTAATCATCATGTTGACTCGATTCTTCACGCAGTGTACTACTTCATCCGACCGTTGCACCGACGGTTATTTCTATGGTACCGTCGGTTCATCCGACGGTGTCTTTTCCCTTTTCTTTCTTCTTGTTCGTTTTGCCTCAAAATATATGCTATCTTCTCATTTTGGCATGTAGTATTTTTGCATTAATGGGACCTAGAAATGTTTACAAAGACATACTCAACAATATAGTTAGTCTCATTGATCATGTTGTCATTTAATCATCAAAATCAAACTTTGAACAAATAGCATATGAGACCATGTTCGCTACAAGCCGCTCATAGGCGCCTCCACGGAAGCCTGCGCCGGCGGTAAGCCACAACCATCTCACCGTTGCCGGCCTGATTCATCCATAGCGGCCATAGATTTGGCTTGGTTTTGGCCATGGACATGGGAGCACGTAGAACACAGTGGAGTGGAGCGCCGCCACGTACAAATCCATTCACAAGCCAAATCGAACAGGATGGGCGGCTGGGCGCCCGTCGGAGGATCGTAGTTCAGATCCTGTGCGTAGCCAATCGGGAGTTCAGAATTTCAGACCCTGCCGCCGAATAGCTCGCACCGGCCGCTCTGCTCATCGCTGCCGCGCCCCGCAGCTGCAGCTCGGGCGGCGCCCAACCCTCGCGCCGGCCCTGCAGCTCGTGCGCACCCCGTGCCTGCGTCGCCGCTGCAGTTCGCGTGCCGCTGGCCTGTGCGCCGCCGCTACGCGAGGATGGGTGGATTGGTGCGGGATCGAGGATGTGGTTGTGCTCGCTATGCGTCGGCACTCGGTACGGGTGGAAGGACGTGGGACAGAGGGCGGGAGGGCGCGAGCGGGGAAGGCGGGAGCACACAGGGGAGATGGCGAAGCCGATTTGCTAGCCAAAGATACCGAGCGGAGGGGCACCGATAGCTAGCGGGATTGCGACAGGATGAATATGACGAGGCTATTGGAAACAGTTGTTACGGCGCTTTTTCTTTTTTGACAGATAAAAAATGTTTTAACTAGTCTCATAGAGTTGCTCTGCAGAACGTGGAGCAGTTCGACGGCCGGACTTGTTAAAATACGTACTCCAGGCGCACCCCCAAAGCTGAAGCCTAGCAGTTGCACTTTCACCGTACCCCGACGTCGGTCACGCCTCACGCCCATTGGCTCCTCATTCTCGCGCTCCCGCTTCACGAGTAAACAAGCTATAAGTTGATGCTAAGTAACGGTTGCCTAATCATTTTACTGTAGCATGAAAGTGACGGTTCCACATTCACAATGCAAGTAATTTTTAGTACAAATAGTTTATTATTCACCCTCACATCGAATATAAACACACTAACTAGTAGTATTAAACATTAATTAATGACAAAGCCTATTTCATAACTTCATGTAAAATCTCAAAATGAATCGAGCCTAATTATACTATTATTAGACAATGTCGTGTTATATTAAACAATCTCTAATGATATATTAATTAGGCTTAATATATATAGATTCATCTCATTTGGAAAGAGAGAAATAGTCGCGTTTTTTACTGCATAGAGTCATCGATACCCTC
Organism: Cenchrus purpureus; assembly: GCA_022644695.1. Classification (NCBI taxonomy): domain Eukaryota; kingdom Viridiplantae; phylum Streptophyta; class Magnoliopsida; order Poales; family Poaceae; genus Cenchrus; species Cenchrus purpureus. The sequence continues at coordinate 66,177,185 of CP053466.1, read as the reverse complement.
TATTGTAAATAAGATTAAGTGTGATTTGGATCGCTGAGGGCGTCAAATGTTTAGCGAGCTTGAGAGTGCGAGAGTAATCCCCACTCTTGGTCTTGCCTGACCGGCTAGCCGGCTTGTACATCTCCTATATCAATGAAATAGACACTGTCACGTGCTCGTTCGTTAAACAAAAAAATCTGTCTCGCGATTTCTTGTTCATTCGTGTATTTAATTTTATAATTTGTTTATATCGAATACTCTTAATAGGTCTTGTGTAAATGTTGTCTTAAATTTTTTGGCAACTAAACAAGACCTAAGTTGATGCTGTTTCAAATCGATAAAATAAGGACAGCCCTGCTACAACTTCTCACTAGAGAAATCCAAAATATCCTGCAGCTGTCAAATAGCCTGCCTGCTGTACTCGCAGAACCAGAAAGCTAATAGCTTTCAGCTGTTGCCGAATGAGCTTACAGCACCCGTTGTCACTGGCCTGATGGTCGTGGTGCAGCCGATGTTGCCTAACTGTCGATGTTGCCTAACAAGAATCTCATTTCTCTCCTCTGTCACCTACCGAAGTCTCTCTCACACTAAATTACATCCAGTTTGGATTAATACTGTGAAACAAAATAAAGGCCTGTCTGGAACGTGGGAAAATCATAGGAAAAGTGGAGGTTTTCTTTCCAGAGGAAACGAATGGCGTATGGGTGTTTGGAACGAAGGAAGTTGCAACTTGCAAGAACCATTCCGGAGGAACGGCTCGCACGCCTGTAGTTTTGAAGGAATTGAAAAAAAGTGCTCAGAGCTCTTGGAAAAGACTTCCTGCAGTGCTCGCGCATAAACTCCGTATTTCACCCTACATCTATCATGTTCACCCGGATTTTCATATTAAAATTACAAAACTAGACAACTCCACACCACACAAATGTTGAAACCGGACAAGTTACAACCCCGAGTCAATACCACACTGGTTTTCACCTGACTTGATAAGGGGCGCTAGCCCGATTTTCCGAGAGGTAGATGATAAGTCAATTGGTGCAGACTCGACGTTAGCGAGTTTGACTTCGAATCAACACGATTCGAACCTCGCAACCGTTACACTACTGCTCCGTTGGTCATCAACCAAGCACAACTTGATTGACTTTCCCTGCAAGCGAATCGAGAACACAAGCAAGAAAGTGAAAACCCGCAATCTAATAAATTACAGATATGGGTTGAAGCGAAATATGAATGGGTTCAAGTTCTGATCACAAAAGAACCAATCAGACGCAGTGGAGACGAACAAGAACGGGGCCCTAAATCACAGCAAAAGAACTTGATGTTACAGTGGCTATAATGAAAGTTTGATCCTCGACGGAAATCACAAACACATCAAACAAAATCCAAGTTTCTAAAGTGGCGGCTACTGAGTTTATGAGAGGAGGGACGTCCTAGGGTTGGGGGAGATAAGGGGTGGGGCGCCCACAACTTGGGCTTAAGGCCCGACAAGCTGGTGACGCAGCACCTTGGCAGATTCTGGACGTCAACTTGTTTCGACGATTCCCGTTGACTCCGAGCGAATTTGGGCCTGAGATCGGTGCCATCGGAAGCTCCACGAAATGCTGCTTCCACCTATATATAGAATGTCCAAATCGGACGGACTCCGTATGCGACCGGGGCATCATTTTTGGTGCAGGTTGCTCCTGGACTTCGAACCGGGCTCGAACTTGAGTTGCTTTGGGCCTCCACCTTGGGGATTCCAATCAGATTAGCCTTGAGCCTCCTTCTCGACTTGGACACTCTTGCCGTACTCCTTCTTCTCCACTCCATGCACCACTCATGGACATAAGTATGAGTGTCATGTTCTCATCATCCTCCCCTTTTTGACGAAAAGCCGTCCTCGGTGTCGATTGTGCTCGAAACTGGTCCTGCACAACACAAAGAAGAACGGGGTTAAAAAAACAAAGGGAACAAAAATAATTGTGAAGAGAGATCGAACCATGTTTCCAATTGTGTAGTGTGTCGCCTCACGCAAAAATATGTGCAAGTATGTAGGCTCCATGATTGAAATGCACACGATCTTTGTCAATATCAGCCTGCAAAAGATTAGTACTAACAAGAAATATATGCTCCCCTTCTTTGAATTCAATTTTTTTATTCAGAACAGAACTAGAGGAACATGGCATGGCAACATTATTGTTATTACAACCCTCTAGTTGATGATAATTGTGTACAACAAAAGGAGAATTCAACTTTGTACAGATGTAAATCTGATGTACCATATATTGTCCTTTGTTGTTATATTTGCCAATAACTTGATATGAATGTCTAGACAACCATGGAAAATCAGCATATACAAAAAGTTTCTCTTCCAAACAATCTAGATTACACAAATCATCAAATTCAATGTAACCCAAAGTATGTAAAGAAGACAACAGTTTTAGCTCATCATGTGCACTAGCCATAATATGAGTAACATGTTTATGTTCAACATTAGCATGTAGAATTGACGCATTAGAACACAATTCATCTTTATCACAAGAAACATCAAAGAAATCACCATGTGACAAAGATAGATCAAGAGATGGTTCCACTGAAAATTGATCTATGATAGCATGGTTTGTGGAAAAATTCAGCACATCAAGACAATTCTCACCTTCCGTGAGTGTAGCACCATGACCATTACTTGTGTTCTTAGCAGAAGTATTAGGTTCATTGCGAAGTGATGGTTCTGAATGTTCACATGAGGATGTGAGCTCCTCATTTTCTTTCATGTCATCCTTGCCCTCGTGCTTTCGGTCAGCATCCTGCAAAAAGTTACGTGGAGCAAGCGATACAACAATGAACTGATCCTATAAATTATTCACCTCATCATATGAACTTAATGTAGGGGGTGGATGAACAAAAGTTTCTCACTTTCTCTCATACGAATTTTCATATCATTCCAAGTTTGAGGTTTGTCAGAATTATTTAAAGACTCCCACCAAGTTAAAGCTGAGTGCCGCAAAACAATAGCTGCATTTTTTACCTTTTTCCTTGGACACATAAAACGAGTAGCAAAAAATTCTTCTATGGCATTTTCCCACTCCATGTACGCATCAGCACCAACACCATTGTATGTTGGAAGATATGAAGAACCTGACATTGTTAGAAGACAACAAAAGACAACACAAAAGTATTATCCCTATCAACTAGCAACTATTGGGTGGTGGTGGAAATGAAAAGCAATATCTCAAGCGGCTTACCATCATCTTGCAAGTGTTCTTAGTTCTTACCAAACCCAATAGGTGGTGCAATCTTGTTTTCGAGCTTGGGTTTAACAGTTGCAAGGTGAACCTGTGCTGACAGAAGTATACATGTGAAGTTTTGGGTAGACTCAATATGGTAGCAAGGAATATCAATAATTTAATTCAGAACTGCAAGACTGAAAAATAGTCCCAAGCTAGTCTATGCCACCGGCCTAAACTTATCTCGGACCTAGTTCAAGCAAGCGACAATACAACTTACACAAGACCTCAAAAGGATGCAAGCACTTCTGAATTTTTTCAATTTTTTCTCTTCTTTTCTTTCTATTTTTTTTTCTGGTGCAACTTTTTCTTTTCTTTTCTTTTCTGCACCTCTTTGCCTTTTGTGTGTGTGTGTGTGTTTTTTTTTGCACTTCTTGCCCTTTTTTTATTTCTTCAAATAGAAAGTGCTGCAAGAAGTGTTACAACTCAAAAAAATTCTATGCACATATGCATGCACACGCATGTACTGCGCAAGGCTTTTTATTCCTAGTATTAGATCTCGATTATGACCAGGACAACTCAAACCTTGCCGATAGAAATTCCCTTCGCTGGCTAAGATGTCAACAGCAACGGTACAAACTGAACCAATGAAGCTTCACGTGTATAAACATTAAGGAAACAAAACTTCTATTTCCTTCAGTTATCTAATTTGCTTCTACAATCCTATATGTTTCCCAAACAAAGTGGGCCCCAAAAATGAGATGTGGTCGTGATCACCAAATAAAATAAGTTTCTTTCCTGTGACCGGCTACTAATATAACATATTGTTCCTAAACAAACTTGCACGATGAACTTCACTCAAAACCAGCCAAAACAAGACCTGGACACGGTGAACACAACGACTCCACGAGGGACTAAAATTCAGAAAAACAAACTGAATTGAAAAAATGTGGGGCACAAGAGGGTTTATATGACAACATAAATATTTTTTGTAGGGTTTTTTTGGACTATAGGTCATGAACATAAACAAATCTAAAGGGCACACAATAATACCTCACGGGCAACCTGGAATCCTGATACCACTTGACAAGGGGCATTGGCCCGATCTTCCGAGAGGTAGATGACAGGTCGATTGGTGGAGACTCGACGTTGGCGATCTTGGCTTCGAATCAACATGATTTGGACCCCGCAACCGTTACACCACTGCTCCGCTAGTTATCAACCAAGCACAACTTGATTGACTTTCCCTGCAAGCGAATCGAGAACACAAGCAAGAAAGTGAAAACACGCAATCTAATAAATTGCAGATATGGATTGAAGGGAAATATGAAGGAATGGGTTCAAGTTCTGATCACAAAAGGACTAATCGACACAGTGGTGACGAACAAGAATGGAGGTCCTGAATCACAGCAAAAGAACTTGACGTTACAGTGGCTATGACGAAAGTTTGATCCTCGACGGAAATCACAAACTCATTAAACAAACCCAAGTTTCTAAGGTGGCGGCTACTGAGTTTATGAGAGGAGGGGCGTCCTAGGGTTGGGGCGACAAGGGGGCCCACAACTTGGGATTAAGGCTCGACAAACTGGTGACGCAACACCTTAGCAGATTCTGGACGTCAACTTGTTTCGACGATTCTCGTTGACTCTGAGCGAATTTCGGCCTGAGACCGGTCCCACCGGAAGCTCCACGAAATGCTGGTTTCACCTATATATATAGAACGTCCAAATCGGACGGACTCCATATGTGACCGGGTGTCATTTTTAGTGCAGGCTGCTCCTGGACTCCGAACCGGGTTCGAACTTGAGTTGTTTTGGGCCTCCACCTTGGAGACTCGAACCGGATTAGCCTTGAGCCTCCTTTTCGACCTAGACACTCTTGCTGGACTACTTTTTCTCCACTCCATGCACCACTCATGTACATAAGTATGGGTGTCATGTTCTCATCATGACTCAAGTACAATAGTTGGATTCGACACAGATTAAAAGAAAAATAAAAAAAATGACAGTATGCAGCACAGCTTAAAAAGCAGAGTCTCCACATCTCAACGTCGATGCTTGATGTGAAAGCGGAAAAATATCAGAACACAGAGCACAATGCTAACAGCGATCACTATTCCAATTAGGGTCAATTTGTATGACCTGTTTCCTGCATATACAAAACATAGGAGAGCTTGATGCATGCACTCTATTTTTATCAGGTCTAGTAGTATATCAGTTCAGTTAGTAGATATAATTCTGGTATTTTCATTTTTGTTCTGATCAAAGTGAAAAGTATATCAACACTACATGTGTCATCCATTTTAATATTGGGGCTATTGCGTTTCTGCCCTCGTTTTCAACCTTAATTGTGATTTTACACGACTTTTTCTTACTTTGCATTTTTACACTTACTGTTCTGAAATGAAGCCTCATTTTATCCCTACTCCGTGAACATCACATAACGATGTCAAAGATGACAATTTTACCCTTGTGAATATACCTCTACTTTTTGAGAACTTTGTGAATATACCCTTATTTGGCATTATAATTCAACAGCATATCAACCAAAATGAGAACAAGAATTTGACAAAATTTGAATTTTGACAGCATCATGGCACAAAATTAAGTTCAAACCACATGCATATATATACATAGACAAATAAGTTCAGACCACATGAATAGGTGTACCACCAAATCACATCCCCATCATACATGTTGTTGACGGTCGAAATTCACCATTTCCAACCCTCAATATTCTCACATAAATGGAGGCATATGCATAGTTTACTAGCATTTAGGTTTGAATAATGTAGTTCCACTTGTCCTTGGAGATTATTTGTATGTAGGTGATTTACCCTTTAAAAGAGATGGAAACTCAACTTCTATGAAGAAACCATGCCAACTCAGCTGAGGAGGTGGCTGCCACCAAGGGAAACATGGCAATCCACGTCATCGATCCAGGGGAGGCACTCACCGACGAATCAGAGGACGCCACATGGACTTCACATGGATCAAAGGGCCCACCTGGATACCAAATCAAACCATGCACCGGGATGGATCGAGGCCACAGTGGCAGCCAACCGGAGGAAGCACACTGGGGCCGCCTAGGGGCCGGCCGATCCTAGGATCGGCCGAACCGATTTAGGCCCCATCCGCCCCTACACGTGGTTGCTCCTCATTGGTCACTCGCATTCCCGTGTTTAGGGGCCATTTGGGCGTCCGAGCAAGCCTTGTCCTTGCCTATAAATAGAAGGGGAGGGGCTCCCATTTCTCACACACCACTCTCTCATTCTCCTCTCACTTTTAGTTTCCAAGGCTAGGGTGTAGGCTAGAGTAGCTCTCACTACAAGAAATCCTTTGATCCATGACGAAATTCCCATGACGTTTTCTGATTTCGTCACAGATCACACTACATCCATGACAAACACTCAAATTTCGTCATAGATTGGCAGTGCTGGATATGAAGCCCGATATGAAGTCCAAACACTATGACGTTGTGTCAATTTCGTCATAGATTTCGTCACAGATCATACTGCATCCATGACAACATGCAGATTTCGTCATAGATTAGCAGTGTTGGATATGAAGCCCGATATGAAGTCCAAACACTATGACGTTGCGCCAATTTCGTCATAATTCGACCCACATTGCATTTCGCCATTTCCTCATGATTAATAAATTAAAAGATTTAGAGATGATCATTGATAAATAAAAAAACTTCATTAGACATCGATCTCTATTGTCGAAACCCAAGTCGGAACCAAAGGGATTCGAACCGGGGACCTAGCGCATCCGCAACCCTACCACTAGACCATATGTTGATTTGTGATAAAAGGTTCCACATATCACTTTGCATCGAAATACAAAACATGCTCATCCCATGAAAATAATCTCATCCTATAATTGGGGTGGAGGGACTCGAACCGGGAAAGGAGGAGGATGCCACGAGCTACATCCGTTATGTGTCATAGATAGTTTATTTCCATATCCTTTCCTCCATCGCTTCTAGGAAAGTTGATAGCATGCGAGGATGGGATTCCCACTACCTCACACATCAAGGGGACACTTCATGACTTGTGATAAACCGAGGATAGTTTAGTTTATATACATATCGATTGAGCCGGGACCATGTGGCCAATGGTCAAGTTACCGCAACCGTGGCGCCCGAGCTCGCTTTTCCGCATTTTTCTTTTAATCTACAATTAAAATTTGAAACGGTTTTCTCCACTCATAATAGCTTCAAATTTGATGGGATTTTTTTTTTCCTAAAATCACAATCTTTTATTTAATGATGTTTGTTTTAATGTTAATTACAATTTGTTGAACTTTTTAGTATGACATGTTTTTATATATATAGAAAACCATGTTTTTCGATAATGTAACTTCATATTTGATCATATTATGCTCAACATAAGGTTGTCTCAAGTTTGAAGTGAATACAAGTTCAAACTATACAATGAGGTACTCAAATCTCAAAGTTTGAATTCGAGTTTTAGAAAACTATAAGAGGATGTATCATTTTGTGAACAATGTATGATCCTACTTGCTTAAAACCACTTAATTTTTTATGGCAAGATTGAGGACCAAAACATGATGTTATGCTCTAATAGAATTTGTCTACCAACCAAATTTAGATATTATTGTAATTATTATGTTGTGCTTTTGAGATAAAAGTTTGAATGTCTTATAACTCAAATTGAATTTGTCATCAATCTCCAAAACATGACCTAGAATGGAGCATAGGAGCTTAAATATGATTTTTGTGAAATTTTTCGGGTGCTTATTTAGGTAAAGAATTACTTGAAGCACGGTAAGCATAATTAAATTAAATGATAGAAAATAGCAAATCTTTAAAAATTCTAAACTCCTAGATTACAACTTATTTGTTGTCTGCTACATGTGAAAAATGGATTGGTGGTATTTAAGACAACTAAAGTTTGAGTTATTTGAAAGGGTGTGTTATTTAGGTGTTTAAAAAAATATAAAGAAACTTTTTTGCACAACAAGTGGTAGTGTAACTTCATATTTCATCATAATAAGACTAAAATAAGATTGTGACTAAATTTTAGACGACTTCAACAATGTTATGAGGTGTTTAGACTTCAAAGGTTTGAGTATAGTTATAAGAAACTATGTGAGAGATGTTACTATTTGTGAACATCTATAATCTCACTTTATTAAAACCATCGAATTTTTATAGCATTATATGCTTAAAATATGGTTCTATGTCAATTTGTAGAATGTTTTGAACAAAATTAAGTATTATTATCATTATTTTACAACAAGGTGACAAGTAGAAGTTCAAGTTTTACCTACAAGTCAATTGAATTTTTCATCAATCTCCTAGATGTGGCCTAGAAATGGACCATAGAAGCCTAAATATGATTTTTAAAAATTTCAATCCTATTGAGGTACACATAGTTCAAATTGTAATTATTTTCTTATTGCAAAGAAATGAAAAAGAAAAGAAAACGTTAGCAAGGATAAGAATGTAACAGTGAGCATAGGCAGCATCGTAAGCTTTGGACCGCTCATCGGGCAAACGGATGACTCTAATCGCTTTTGATTCGTATTGGAAGCCGCATCCCTCGAACCCTAGCTCATTCCAACCTCCTCTGGTCTCCGCCCGCAACCACACTGCCTCCAAGAGCGCAAGGGCTGGGCGGTGGCCACGCCGAGCTCGCCGCCTCCCTCTCCTCGCCTCCCCGCTCACAAGATGGAGTAGTCGGTGGTGCCATCCGTCGCGCGAGAGCTTCCACACGTTCGTCCTCGATTCCACGCACTTCGCATCCACCATCCACCTCACGCTCGCAACTCAGCGAGCATGAGCTCGAGCTCGTCTTCGTCTTCTAGCGCCGACGCCGGTGGTGCTCTTCCTCGAGACGCAGCGGCAGCGTCAGTCAGGCGTGGACGGTAGCGCGGCGCTGGATCCTCTCCGTAATGGGGACCTCGTGACGGCGCCTCCTCCTCCCGGCCGAGGCAACCACAGTGCTGGCATCAAATCCGACCGGCACCTCCTCCTCTGCTCCTCCCCCTTCCCCGCCGTCGTCCGTTGCCGCTTGTCCACCCGCTAATCTCTCGCTGCTGTTGTTTTTGTGGTTCGCAGGGGAAGGGTACGAGCAGCTTCGGCAAGCACCGGAACAAGACGCACATGCTCTGCATCTGGTGCGGCCACAGGAGCTTCCACCTCCAGAAGAGCACCTGCTCCTCATGCAGCTACCCTGCCGCCCGCATCTGCAAGTGTAAGATCTGCAACCACTCTCTCTCCCTCTGTATTATCTCTCAGGTTTAAGATTTGTTCTTCAGGAAAGGATGAAGAAAACATTGGTCTGAGTTTCTGATTATCCATGACTGACAGCAATGCATTTCAAACTGATCCCAGTTGGCTAATTGGACATACTAGTAAATGTTTGTATGCCTTGTTTGGACATAGCTCTTGGTTAGATGCCTAGCTGTATTATCTTATATGTAGTTGTCTGCTCCTTGATTTTTGTTTCCTACCAGTCAAATCGCTATGATGAATCATGAAAATATTTTCGCATGTCAGACTTCAGAGATGCATTTGCATTGATGAGAAGATATTTCATGTTCTGAGCAGTTGTACTACCTTTTCATGATTGGTCCCTGCTTTCATGTTTTCAACCCAAATCGTTCTGGACACTCTGTTTTAACTCTTTTGGAAATGTTCCAATTAATTAGTGCATTAATAGGTCTGCTTAAAATGTACATATTGCATGAGTTTGCAATTCATTTAAATGCCTACCTGTTGACTGTATGTTTCCACTGGAGGGTCAAGTGATGAGTAACAAACTGCAACAATATGACGGGATAACTCCTATGATTCCCAAGTATTTAAGTCTCTGATGATCCCTCTTTTATCCTATTTGGTAGTTTGTTTTGTGTGAAAATTGTGGGATAACTCCTATGATTCCCAAGTATTTAAGTCTCTGATGATCCCTCTTTTATCTTTTTGGTGTGTGAAAATTATGTTCCCTTATGACTTGCAGACTTCAGAGGTTCCCAATTCATGAGAATATATTTCACACCTGCCATCTTATACTTTATTCTCATTGTTACTGATTTATTTGGGTCTTTTTGCATTTAGTATCAGTATGAATATCGTTGTGCTACTACTGTATCCATTTTGCTGTCTTTGAAACATGTTGAGCCTTCTTCCATCATCAAATGACGAGTATTAAACTGCAACAATATGATGGAGTTAATAGTCCTTTGATTCCCAAGTATTTAAGGTTGATGATACCTCAACATTTTGTTTTGGATTCTATATGCAATCTCACTTTTGGAATATATCTGTTTCTGTTTGGACATTTGCATTCCTAGTGCCTCTACATGTTTGTGCAATTGGGGTTCATGTGTTATTGGCTTAGGTTTACAATCGAGTTTGTTTCTAAGCATTAAAGCTGGAATGAAGTGTTGGGCCTTTGATTGTATTAGGGAATCAGTCACCAATCTGGTCCTAAATGTTTGCGTGCATCCAACAAGTATGGTGCCATGATCTTTTAGTAGGTCTGTGTCCACTGAAAGTACTGGTTTTATTTTCCAGATTTCATCCATGATAAAATCCATGACATTTAGTAGCTGCAATTAGTTTTCCTTCACAAGTACCTTGACATTTCTAAATGCATGCAGGTTTTTCTTGATGAGAGCAGTTCATCCATGATAAAATCCATGACATTTAGTAGCTGCAATTAGTTTTCCTTCACAAGTACCTTGACATTTCTAAATGCATGCAGTTTTTTCTTGATGAGAGCAGGGATGATGGGCTCACTGAAGCAAAAGACAAAGAAAGTGGACACAACATTCGAAGTTTGTAGGAAACTCAATTATGGTTGTTGAAGGGAATAGTTATCACTTCTTACTAGTGTGATAACTGTTTATCTCTAATGTGACACTGCAACTAGCTAGTATGATAAAGGCACATTGACACAATATTTAAGAACTGTCTTTCTTGCTTCTTCTTGCCAATTGAATATTGCTGGTGTTAGTTACCTGTAGTACAAGGCACCATGACGCAATATTTAAGAACTTCCTAATCTTGCCCACTTCATATTTGTATGATAATATGCATGTCCTTGGGACTTCCACACATAGCATTTTAGTAATTTATATCTCAAATATTTCCCACTGACAAGTGTTTGGCAATGTCCTTTTTCAGGTTGAGGATTAGATGTATCCAGAAGTGATTGGATCAACAAGCAATTAACCTGATATGTTGGACTGCTAGTGATCTACAAGAACACATTTGATTTGTTTTTTTATGTCATGTTATGGTGTGTTTGGCTGGAATTGCTTGTGATTTCAAGGCTTTTCCTGCCATTCGGTTGTAAAATGGGCTTGTTGGCTGAATTTATATGGTCTATGTATTTATTGCTAAATGCCCTAAAAAACTGGGCTTGTTGGGCTGAAATTTATTTGGGTTAAGCTGTAATGTATGTGTTGTGGTTGAAATTTATATGGGCTGAAATAGCTGCCTAATTATAGGCCCATGTTAAATTCGGCCCGCTAACAAATTGCATAGCTGATGTCATCATCGCCACATCATTTGCCACATGGTTGTAACGTCATCAACTGCCACGTCATCACTTTCCACGTCATCACTTGCCACGTCCTGAACCACGTCAGCAGCTAACGTGGTTGCCACGTGGCTGCCACATCATCATCTGCCACGTCATCAATTGACATGTCCTTATCCACGTCAGCAGCCAACTCATCTCTATAAGTGATGTGGCAAGTTAATCCATGACGATCAATTTCGTCATAAATTTTGGGCTTCGGGTTGGGTTCAATGGGCTTTACAGCAATCTATGACGACTTGAAAACGTCATGGATCACGTTAATCTTTGACGCGCTTCATCACGCGCTTACGGTAATACATGACGTTTTGAAATTTCGTCATAGATATAGTTTTATGACGAAATTTTGATGATCCGTGACGAAAATTGACTGTCATGGACCGCAAGATGTTTTGTAGTGTCTTATTCAGGTTCCAAGTCCTCTTGGAAGTCTAGGTATGAGTTCTCTTTTATCTTTATTTCTTTGTATGACTTTGATCTACTTCAGTTATTCAGCTATTTCATATAAAGTCATGGTAGATCATATTCTTGATATGTTCTTGAGTTCATCCTGCTCATCATTTAGAGGCTCGTGTTCTTCGTGAACACTACCTTTTGATCCACTTGAAGGGTGATAAACTCCTTCCTTATGTGTTTGTTCATAAGTTAGAGGCTCGTGTTCTTCATGAACACACGACCCTTTGATCTTGTTGATTAGACATAAGAGAGTTCATATCTGTCGTATGTCTAGCCTTAGTTGATCTTGTTAGATGGCATGAGAGTGTTGCATGAGGTTTGTGTTCAAGCTACGATTTTCGGCCTAGTTGACAGTCTTCCGGTGGCTCTCACCTGGTCACAACAGTCTGGGGCCGGTGGAGTCTAGCAGCAACGTAGGGCATGGTGCCCGGGTTGTCCGCTACGATAGTTATGAGCATACCCCCGTAACGAGAGGTAGGTCCTCGTGTGGTGACCTATTGGATCCTAGGGCAACCTCCGCATTGGGGTACCAGGGAGTCTAAAGTCTAGTTTCGCAGAGTGCTGGTCGTCGTGGGCTAGCTCCCCGTTTCTACCTGGGTGTTGAACCTTATCCCTCTCATGCAATACTCATGCCCATCTCTTGTATCTTCTAGCTTTGTATGTTTAGTACATTAGAACCTAGAGCTAACTCATATGTTCCCCCTAAGCCGTAGTGTGCTAGAGTAGAGGTAGATTTGAGTGTGTGTGTCACACTACCCATTATATCTTTTATCTTACCCTGCCTTTGAGTGTGTTGTTCCCTATATATCTATCTCTTGGTTTACATTTAGAGCAAAAGCATAAGTCTAAGATATCCGCCATTGCCTTCCACGGATATGATACCCTTGGAATACTCTCCTTCCTTGGGGAAATGCTACAATGGTTTATCTGTGCGCTTGTGGATTCGCTCATGATTTAGATTAACCTATGGCAAGTCTTGATGTTCACAACCCCGATGGATTAGTTGTGACGTTAAGAAATGTCAACAAGCATTTCCGGCGCTGCGGGAAGGCACAGTGATTATCATGACTATGCTTTGCATCCGCTTATAAACTCGAGTAGGTTAGGACAACTCTCAATGCAGGCTAACCTTGATTGTCTTCTTTTATCTTTGGATGATGAAGACATGTAGTGTATGACTGGTTTCGACCTACCAATTTTCATCAAGATCCCGAGTCACTTGTGAGGAAAGCTCGAATTCATTTCAGCTCACCTCGTCAGACTCATAAGGCGATCCACTTCCTTTGTACCATCCATGTCCAACGCTATGGCCCGAAGACACTTCGTGAGTACTCGGCCTCCTTCCACGACCACTGTCCGCAAGGCCCCGAGGTAGTAATGGGGACTAAAATTTTGAGATCAAGACGGGTCTAATGATGGTACAGGCTAGCCATTCTGTGGCAAGCCAAATGAGGATGCCAATGCTCATCTGCAATTCCTAGAGCTATGCAAGCACTTTCGCCATCGTGGGTGCAAATATGGATGTTGTTCGTTTACGGCTATTTCCATTCTCCCTTCTGAGGAAAGCTAAGCAATGGTTCTACGCGAATCGTGAAGCTATTGACACTTGGAGTAAGTGTTCAGAGGCATTTCATAAAAAGTTCTTCCCATTGGGTAAAACCAATGCTCTTCGTGGAAGGATTTCGGTTTTCGAAGCAGCAAGTGAATCTATTCCAAAGGCTTGGGAAAGGCTTCGTGAGTATGTCCCTGCCTGTCCTCACCATGGGATGGAGGATTGGCTTATTCTTCAAAGCTTCTATAATGGGTTGACTCGACATGAGGCCATATTGATGCTGCTGCTCAAGGAGCATTCTTCTCACTCACTATTGATAATGCTAAATTGCTCATGGAGAAGATGGTCTCCAACCAAGGGTGGAGTGATGAAAGACTCCAACCACGACCGAGGGGTACTCATACTGTCAAGGAAGCAGACATGATTACTGCCAAGATAGATCTTCTTATGAAGAGATTAGATGACTACACCAGCGAGAAGGCTGCCATGGCCACGACTACTCTGCCTATGGATTCTCACATGACTTGTGAAGTCTGTGGAAACACTGGGCACTCAGGCAACTACTGCCCAAAGACTCAGGAGGAAGTGATGTACATGAATGGCAACAACAACGGTTATCGTCCACCTCAACAAGGAGGCCAATCGTGGAATCAACAACGCCCTTATTATCAAGGAGGTAACCAAGGTAATTCTTACAATCCCAACCAACCTTCCTTAAGAGATCTTGTTTTTGGGAAAGCTAAGATTAATGAAGGTATTAACAAGAAGTTAGCTGCCCTTGATAAAACAGTGGAAAGTCTCAACGTTAAGCTTGATAGTTTTTCTTCTGCTCAGAAGAGTCAGCTGAGTTTCAACAAAATGTTAGAAACCCGCTTGGCTCACCGGTCGCTTTGGTTCCATCTCCTGATAACGGGAGGATCCCGGGGCAACCCGTATCCTCTTGTGAAAATGTTGGTGTAGTGTCAACCAGGTGGGGTAAGCCACCTAGGAAGACACATGCTTCTAACTACGCAGGAAAGCCCATACAACAAATTCTTGATCCATGGGAGGAATCAGCAGTAGTGCACAAGGAAGATCCAGGCTACCCGACTATCACTTGCACAATTTATTACAAGAAGATCAGGCATGCCCTTTGTGACCTTGGTGCAAGTGTTAATCTCATGTCCAAGGCCATGTTCGAACAACTGGGATATCCATCTCTCTCTCCAACAGCACGGACTATCCAACTCGCCGATTCAACGATCCGATATCCAGAAGGAATTGTTGAGAGCTTATTGGTTAAGGTCAAGAGTTCTTATGTCTTCGCGGATTTTGTGGTCCTTGATATGGATGACGAGGGAGGAATGCCGCCATCCTTGGGCGACCATTTCGTTGATGTCCGAGCTAGGATCAATGTGGGGTCAGGAATTATCCGCTTCCGCATTGGGAAGAGGAACTTGAAGTTCAAGTTTCAGGACAAAGAAGAGCAATGCTATTTAGTGCAAGATAGTGTTGAGCAGCTTGGGGGAAGGACGGAGCCTTCGCCCCCAAGGAAGAAATCTCCGTCAAAGAGGTTAAAGAAATTCGGAAAGAATGGCGGAAGATTGAGATGGCACCACCCTCTACTTCTCGGGAGTGGGGTCGAATGGAATTGATCACGAGAAGAGTCCTACTCGTTGGACTAAAAATGATGGGTCCTTTCTACCAAAAAGGTTAAAGCTGGTACTTATCTCATATTTCCTTTCCAAAATTTTATTTCCAAAATTGCATATTTGATTTTCCAAAACTCTGCATTTGCATGCTAGATTTATCTAGCCCTTTTCCCTTTTCCAAATAAAATTTCTGAAAATAATTTCTGAGTTTGAAAACCATAGAAAATTCATTTGGGCAATTTCTGGAGTAAACTTTGGCCGGTGCACCTTGGCATATCTTCATATAGCCGTTGGGGGCACACCTGCCAAAGGGGGCCAGCACCGGGCCCACCACTAGGCCGGCCGAACCAGGGTTCGGCCGAACCCTAGTAACGGTCAAGTGGGCCCAGCCTTGGCCAACGGCTCCTAGCCATTGCCCAACGGCTATCCCGCAGTGTGCTGCCCCTTTGCTCTATAAATTGGACCCGAGAGGGGGTGTTCTTCACCCATTCAACTCTTTTCACTCACACTCCCCTCTCTACTCCTTCCTCTCTTGGTTTTCTTGGATTTCTTGCTCGAGATTGGATCATCAAGTATTCTCTCTATTGTGTTGCTGAAAATATTGTTATTGGTGGAGCAAACTCGGTAAGAATCTCATTCGATTTCACTAACCCATTACCGAGTTGCTCTTGTTGTTCCTTGTTGTTGTGCTAGCATGAATTGGGCGGCGAACACTCCCCAGAGGGTGACACGCTCACGCTCCCATCGTGGGCAAGCACGAGTGCATCCACCCTCGCCGAGCCGCCGAGCCCATCGACGGCGGATTATGAAGAAGAGCAAGAAGAGCAAGCCGAGCCACAAGCCGCGGAGGAGGTCGTCGACGACACCCCTACCTCGCCTCATGGGCGATCGAGAGCAGGCCTATGCTCTTGAAGGACCGAGTCTCACCCACACCTGTGGACTTTCCCGGCTCTCATGGAGAAGACAGTATGAATCTCGAGTTCGTTTCCATTTGGAATGCTCTTGGTTGGGAGGAGTTTGCACCGTCCACGAGCTTGGCTCTCGCCCCTCACCATCTAGTTTCTTTGCTCTCACCGAGACCGGATGGCATTGAGTTTCATCTTTTGGGACCGATTATCGTCTTTCTTGGAAGGATCTTAGTCGTCTTCTTGGTTTTAGTCCTCGAGCTGTCTCTTTGAAGTGAGCTTGTGAGGGTTATGTTCGGAATCTTTGCGATATCTCGGTCTTGTTTACGTGGCAAGTTTGTACCTCGCAACGATATTGTGCATCCCACTCTGCTCAGGCACAAGTGGCTCGCCATCACTCTCTTTCCACGAGAGGATGTTCGCCCATGCGCATGATGAGATGATGCTATTATATGCCAACCGGATCAAGGTCTCTCCGTGAAAGCCATGATTCGGCGATGGATGACAAATTTCAAGATGATAGGTCCTATTGAGTGGCTTTGGTGACTCGTATTGCTCTGACTCGGGGTTCTTAGCGGAATCCTGCACCCTTCATCGGACACCCGAGTTCTCATTGATGAGGCATACGATCCAGTGGACATATACTCAAGAGGGCCCAAATGATTCTTTGACTTTTCTTCTTTCCGGCTATACAAATCAAATCCCATTACCTAACCCGGGTTTGGATTGTATAATTGAGTCACTCACCATTCCTTGTTACACAAGAGGAAAGCCGTCGTGCTAGTGTTTCGTGCAGGTCCACCGAGCGGTGAAGAGAGCACACATGCAAAGGCAGAGTGCAGCCACAACACACCACCACCAGCCACTCGCCACTGTTACACCACGGTGGCGGAGGGGCTCACGGGGTACATGTCCGGGTTACCCCTGGATATGCACTGGTTGGGACCAGCCCACCTACCACCGAAAAGTGCGAGTGGCACGGCTTAAGGCGAGCAGAGCTCGATGGGCCACACCCGCTAGCTCCAGCTCGGTGGTCCACCTCCGTCTTCGTCCTTCCGGCGACCTCACCGCACGCGATGCTCATCGCGCAGCAGATTGGAGAGCTCACCGTCCAGGTCACGGGATTGGAGGAGACGCTGAACACCCACGCCGAGTCTACCTCAGCGGCGTCGGTGAGAGGATAGCAGCCATGCACAGGATCAGATAGTACATAGAGGCGCAGAGGGCTTACTACGCAAGTCAGGGTTTCTTCTACCCTCCTCCACAGTGAGCCTGAAGCTAGCTTGGGGGAGGACCCCCATTCTGAGGTAACTTGTATCTTCTTTTGTTTTCAGAATATCTTATAAATGAAAATCCAAAAAAATCTGTAAAAATAAAAAGACCAAAAATATTTATTTGCTTTCATCATCATCTTTTGCTTAGTTTGCTTTGATATGCTTAGTAAGAATGCTTTGCCTCTATGGTTGAAATGATGAATAGTTTCTCTGTTTATTCTCCTCGTATGTCTTGCCTACAACTTGGTATCCTACCTAAGTTTTGAGTTTGTTAGCTTGTATGTTCAAACCTTAGCTTGAAAACTGTGGGTAGCAGAAAGCATGATCCTTGCCTAAGTTGTTGTGAGACATGATATGGTATAATAGAGTGCTATGATCTTGTGCTTAGTGAAGCTTGACATCTGGAGTTTTCCTTTTTGAAAAAATCAAAACATGATGAGTTCCTCAATGATGAAAATTTCCTATCCAAGGCCATATGTAGATTCTAGTTCTTAGCCTCCACATATGCAGCTTGTTCTCTCATTGAGCTTTGTCAAATTGTTGTGACCCTTGTTAGAACTCATACTCCCCTGATCAAGATCACATACATGTTTATGCTAAAACTTCTACACTGGAAGTTAGCATTCATCATTTGCCCCATTCTACTTATGCATTCTTCCATAAATAAAACTCTATGTATCTTTGCATCATTCATCCCTCTCCAAATATCTCCAATAGAGACAAAAGGGCTAGCTAAAAAAAAGAAAGAAAAGCATGCTCAAAAGCATGGCAAAAATAAAATAAAGAGAGCTAGCCCAAGTCTCGAAAATTTCAAAAGGAGAAAAAGGGATTGATTTGTGCAAGAGAAAGAGTTCCACCATATAGATGGTAATAACTAGTACCTACTCCGGGGCTAGTGTCCACCTTACCATCAATCCCTCATTTCCCTAATATAAAGCATGGTAATATCTAGCACCCATTTCCGGGCCTAGTATCCACCTTGCCATGCTCATATCCATCACACACATATGCACATCTTGATGATGTATGTTTGTTTCTTCCAAGGATCCGGTTTTGACTTAGCAAAACATGAGAGACAAGTATGCACATCTTCCCTACCTACTGACTCCACATACAGCCTATTAAGAGTAGGATGTGAAGAAAGGCAACATTGATGCCTTGGTGAGGAACCATACACCTTTGAGCGATCCGAGAGTATCATGTGAGGAACTCTGATTTTCTTTTGAAAAATTTGCAAAACCTCCGGATTGATAGCTGATCAAGGTATGAGTGATTATGCATCTATATAACCATTCTGTCTCTCAACCGCCCAAGGCAGTGTGCTATATGCCCCACGTTTCAGTTGAAAGGTAAGAACATTGCCAACTTGTTCAACTCTTGGTAGAGTACTTTGCTGTATGTTTGCCATAAGTTGAGAATACAACATTATAGCAACTCCTCGATCAACCAACCTAAGTCTCTAATGTCTTGAGACGAGCAAGATGTTAGCTTGGGGAGTTGTTGATGGTGGAAATTCACCATTTCCAACCCTCAATATTCTCACATAAATGAGGCATATGCATGGTTTACTAGCATTTAGGTTTGGATAATGTAGTTCCACTTGTCCTTGGAGATTATTTGTATGTGGTGATTTACCCTTTAAAGAGATGGAAACTCAACTTCTATGAAGAAACCATGCCAACTCGGTGAGGAGGTGGCTCCACCAAGGAAACATGGCAATCCACGTCATCGATCCGGGGGCACTCACCCAGATCGAGAGGGCGCCACATGGACTTCACATGGATCAAAGGGCCCACCTCGGATACCAAATCAAGCCATGCAGGGGATGGATCGGAGGGCCTGGTGACCACCGAGCACACGGTGGGCCGCCTAGGCGGATCCTAGGATCGGCGAAGGCACCTAGGCGCCCATCCTCATGGTTGCTCATTGGTCACTTGCTGCATTCCGGGTGTTTAGGGGCCATTTGGGCGTCCAGGAAGCCTTGTCCTTGCCTATAAATAGAAGGGAGGGCTCCCATTTCTCACACACTCTCTCATTCTCCTCTCACTTTTAGTTTCCAAGGCTAGGGGTAGGCTAGAGTAGCTCTTATTCGGTTCCAAGTCCTCTTGAAGTCTAGGTATGAGTTCTCTTTTATCTTTATTTCTTTGTATGACTTTGATCTACTTGATTATTGACTATTTCATATAAAGTCATGGTAGATCATATTCTTGATATGTTCTTGAGTTCATCCTCTGTTCATCATTTAGAGGCTCGTGTTCTTCGTGAACACTACCTTTTGATCCACTTGAAGGGTGATAAACTCCTTCCTTATGTGTTTGTTCATAAGTTAGAGGCTCGTGTTCTTCTGAACACGACCCTTTGATCTTATTGATTAGACATAAGAGAGTTCATATCATTGTATGTCTAGCCTTAGTTGATCTTGTTAGATGGCATGAGAGTGTTGCATGAGGTTTGTGTTCAAGCTACGGTACTCGGTCTAGTTGACCTCTTGGTGGCTCTCACCACAGGTCACAATAGCCGGGCGGGTGGAGTCTAGCGCAACGTAGGCATGGTGCACAGGTTGTCTACGATAGTTATGAGCATACCCCGTAGCGAGAGGTCGGTCCTCGGTGGTGACCGTTGGATCCTTAGGGCAACCTCGTTGGGGTACCTGTAGGAGTCTAAAGTCTAGTTTAGTGTTGGTCGTCACGGGCTAGCTCCCGTTTGTGTACAGGTCTGAACCTTATCCTCTCATGCAATACATCTCTTGTATCTTCTAGCTTTGTATGTTTAGTACATTAGAACCTAGAGCTAACTCGTATGTTCCCCTAAGCCGTAGTGTGCTAGAGTAGAGGTAGATTTGAGGTGTGTGTGTCACACTACCGTATATCTTTTATCTTGTCTTTGAGTGTGTTGTTCCTATATCTATCTCTTGGTTTACATTCGAGCAAAAGCATAAGTCTAAGATATCCGCCATTGCCTTCCATGGATACGATACCCTTGGAATACTCTCCTTCCTTGGGGAAATGCTACAATGGTTTATACGTGCTTGGATTCGTTCATGATCGTTTAGATTAACCTATGGCAAGTCTTGATGTTCACGCTAACGGTCATTAGTTGTGACGTTAAGAAATGTCAACACATGTCTAAAAGAGAAGGAGGCACCACCAGATCACATCCCAACATAGGTGTCCAACAAAACAAACTAGTAAATTGGTATTCATGCATCAATTCCTAACAAGGCAGCCAATCACCCTCCTGTTCCTCCTCTTCCTCTTCCTCCTGCAGTACTTTCGATCCCTGTTTCAGTTCCACTTGGATTTCCCCTTCCTCCTCCTCTTCCTCTCCCACTCCCTCTTCCTGTTGCACTTGCACCTACACTTGCACTTCACACAAAGGTAGAAAATGGTTGTGAACAAAAGAAGCAAAAACTGATTACAAATGGATAGAAATCCATCACTCACATTGAGGTTTGTGAAGATGATGCATTTGGTGAAGCTAAAAGCTACCTCTTTTGACTAGCAGTAGGACCTCCTTGGCAATACTTGGCTATATGGCCTGGTTCATTACATTCAGATCATGGTTTCCTCTTTTTGCTAGTGCCAGCCTCATCATATGACTTCATTCTAGTTGTTCTTGGTCTACCTGGTTTCCTTCTCAATAATGGTTTCTTGATTTTATAGCATAAATCACACGTGGCCAATTATCCTTAGATGTCATAGGATTAAAGTCTCTGCCTTTTTGAACCTATCAAGAGTAGTCATGAACAAGTTAATCCATATGCACCTTCCTACTAAGCCTAGCAATGAAGGCTAAAGCATGAGTCACTTCGTCACTTGCCAAGCCCTACAACTACATGGCTTCTGTTCCAAATTCACTGCATGTTTGAATCTATTCACAATTACTTCTGATGTTCTAGTACCACATATCAACACCTCATGGTCCTTAATAGTCTTGGTTTTAGCATTCAGATGATTGGTAATTTGGGATGATGTTTCGACATATTTCTAGCAATCTTGGATGAAACCATTTTCTTGATGATCATCTCTTATCTTGTCATGCATCTCAATAACTTGAAAATCCTTGGTTTTGACACCCAACTATTAAAGCATTAGGTTATTGTCACCGTTTTCAAAACAAACCACGTGATAGCTATATGTATGCCAAGATCTAGTTTCATACATATAGTGGCATCATAGTGAATAACAGAAACAATATCACGTAAAGAAAGAGATTATCGAGATTTACTGGAATCACAGGAAGCTCCAACTTCATAGGCAAACACGGGGTTGTGTACTAGCACCATCTTGGACATCATACACCTTCTTCTTCTTCTTGAGTAGCGGTTAGAAAGGGTGAGTACACTTATGGTTGGTACTCGGCAAGGCCACAATTAACAATTAAATTCCATCTTTAAGTATATTAATCATGTGAGGTCCGGGGCTCTTGACCATGAGCACTCTAGTTTTACACTCTCAGAGGTTGTACACTTTCACCAAGTCACATAAAAGTTCAAGAACTTTGAACCCCATCTTTGTGCAAAGTAGGCACAATACCACACTTAGTGTGGTTTCATAGGATGCTATGAGGCCTTTACAAAGTCCTCCTGTGTATTAGTCCATAGTAGCACGTCCTAGAGGCTATCTTCGCACCCTCCTTCTACTCGGACCGGTCGCCTAGAAGAGCACTTGGTTCAATACTCCGGTAGAAGAGTCATAAAAGTATTCCTCATACCACTGCTACCATGACTAATAGCCACACAAGACCCTAATTAATTAGACAGAGCCATATGTCTTGTGGTTGTACTATTTTCCCGTGGTTCTCCATGTTCCAATTAATTCAGTATTCTTGTTTAAAGCATAGGTAGAAGGATGGTTAGGGTCACTTGCCTTTCTCAACAAAAGGTACTCTTGCTCTCTTGATCTTAAGACTTGATCTGACTCGATCTTCTACTCAGCAAACATCGAGCACAACATGCGAGCGAACAAGAACAACTAAGAACAATACACCAAGCATGAAAAGCTTTGAAAGAGGACAAGGTTTGGCTCGATGACAAAACACTCACTATCAAGATTTGTATTATATCACACAAAGGCTATGTGCTTGGTATATTTTAATCAATAAAGATGTGCATAGGTTATTTCAGAGAAATACCCTATTTAAGAATTAAGCAAGTTATATTTATATTAAAAAGACGATGTGAACCTAGTCCAATTTTATTTATAAATATTCAAGTATTATTTATGCAAATTAAACATTTAATTTTAAAAGAAACATGTAAAGCATCTAAGCGTGTAACTTTATATTTCGAGTTATACTAATCAAATTATAATTCAAAAACACATTTATGTTCATATTAATCAAATTAACATTTAATTAAGAAAACTCGGGACATGGCCTATGTTGCTTTTATTAGAAAGCAAATTGCATAATCATTAATCAATTTAAGTTTGATTATAAAAACCGGGGTATATCTCTAAATAACTTTTAATTGAAAGAAATATTTAATAAGTATTAATCATATTAACTTTCTTATGAAAACACGTGTTGAACTCTAATTAGATTTTAATTAGAAAACATGTGTATAAGGGTTTAATCATATTTAAATATTTAAATAAATTATAAAACAAAGAACATGTTCAACATTGCTCCTAACATGTACTTTGAGTTGTTATGAGCCTAACGAACGGTCAAGCAGCTAAAGCGTGAAAACTAGGCTAAACAAGGTTTAGGGGCTAGATTGTAAAAACTTGGACTCAGGGCTTATCTGCAAGAAACCAGGGACTTAAACATAATTACACGTATAACCCGAAGGTCCAACGCGTAAAATAGCAAGCTAAGGACTGCGGATGGGAGAAACTAGAAAGGTCAGGGGCTTAAACGGAAGAAAAAGGACCTAAAAGGAAGGATCTTTGAAGGTGGAAGGGTCTTTTTGTGAAACTTGAAAACTAAAGGGTTCTTTTGCAAAACCGTGGCTGTTTGACTGTGTTGACCGGTATGAGATGTGGATAGGACTCGATCTGAGCCGCAGATCAAGCCACATTGGCGGAAAACTAAAAGCTCAGGAGTTTATTCATAAAAGAAAGGACCTAAAAGAAAGGATTCTTCTAGGTGGAAGGGTATGGTTATGATATTAGAAAACACAAGGTTCTTTCGTAAAATTCGGGGAAGGTTGGGGTTGACGTATAAATTTGTTTGACTTGGGCTCGATGAGCGTTGATCTGAGCCAGCGGTGATGGCCCGGTGAGCGCGGTGGCAGCCCAGAAGTGACGGCCGGGCTCGCCGACAGCCAACGGCCTCCGTAGATTGAGTGGGCGGGCTCTATGTGAGCTAGGACGGACTCACCGGGGCTTAGCGGCCAGCGGGCGCGGGATG
Source organism: Cenchrus purpureus (assembly GCA_022644695.1). Classification (NCBI taxonomy): domain Eukaryota; kingdom Viridiplantae; phylum Streptophyta; class Magnoliopsida; order Poales; family Poaceae; genus Cenchrus; species Cenchrus purpureus. The sequence goes on along the minus strand of CP053466.1, from coordinate 66,153,256 downwards.
TAGATCGGCAGCGGGCGGAGCTTGACTCGGCGGAAGCGGTGCATGCTCAAGCGAGGAAGGCAGAGAGGAGTGCGGGTTGAGAGGAAGCTCGGGGCAGCCTCTTATAGGGTGGATGGGGAAGGAGGCGGCACCAGCGGTGGAGCTCGGTGGCCGCCATTAATGGTGGTGGTGCCCGTTCGGTGGGGAGGGTTTCGGGAGAGGAAAGCAGGCGGTGGTGGCGAGTGCTCACGAGCATCATCTCGTGGGGAAAGAGGGACCGGTGAGAGGAGGGGGCGAGTGGCCGTGACCAAGGGAAAAGGCGGGTGAGGGAAGCCGACATGTGGGGCCAGTCACCCCGTGAGAGGGAGGGAAGGTGGGGGTGGCGGTGTGTTGAGTAAAGGAAAGTCGAGAGGTGGTGGCCTGCGAAAAAAAGAAAAGGAGAGAGAGAGGCACTGGGCCGAAAGAAGGGAGGAGAGAGAAAGGGTTTGTGGTTTGGGATTTCCTTTTTTTGTTTTTTTTTCTTTCTTTTTCAACACACATCAAACAAGAACAAATGCGTACCAAATTATGAATGCAAACATATTCAATTTTATTTAATTTATAAAAAAACAATCAATTTCTTTTCCTATACTAAATTTCTTGTAAAGAGAATAAAATTTAGGCAAATTTTAAAATTATGAGAAAATTGTTGTTTAATTATTTTCCTATTAACATCCTGAAATTAGAAAATTTCATGGTGTTACAGTTGTTGTAGATGTAATCTACCTTGCAATCTTCAGAGAATTTGCTTCTACTCCAAATAAATGGATGGTTTTCATCCAACTAGCCAAGTGCACCAGGATCCTTCTCCTCTATCTTGCCCATGAAGTAGTTAAACTTATCACTTGTGAAGCTCTTGGCAGCACACCACATATTCTTGCCATAAAGCTCACTGCTTTTTCTATACCTATTCTTCTTCATGTTCTTCCACATGTGCCTCATGCATTCTCTATGCTCAACTCCAGGGTATAAATCATGTACAACCACCTCTAAACCTTTGCCTGCATCTGTACTAATGACCAAACCAAGAGGAGTACCAATAGCCTTCTTCAAGTTATTGATAAACCAAGTTCATCTTTCCTTAGACTCGACCATTGAAAATAGCCAATTATGACCATCCACCACAACCACTGCTGCTAATTGACCTCTTGACCTTCCTGTCAACTGTGTGGTATCCATGGCAATATAGGGTCTACAACCTTGTAAAAACCCATCAATTCATGGTTCTGCAACATACTATGGAAATCCCTTGGTCTGTTTTCAGGGTCCTCCCACAATGATTCCATCACTCTTTCAGCAACCCATTATTTTGAGGTCATTGTCTCACCATAATTGTTGAAAGAACCACAAGTATGCTTTGGTCCACTCGTCTTAACCTACAACAAATGGCCAAAAAAGATGATAATTAGTTGCTGGAAATGCTTTAAAAAACTGCTAGTTACTTGCTGAAAATGACTTGCAAATAGTGCTAATTACCTTGCAGCCAATGTATTTTGTACTTGTTGATGCAAAAAAAATCCACTTGCAGCCTTGATCGGCTCTCTTGCACTTAGCTCTGAATCTACTCTTGTCCTTTTTGATAGTCTCAAATGCATGATCATTCAAGATTGCACGATGGGTAAATGCAGACTTGCATTGATCAATATCTGGGAACACCACACCAACATCTATAATGGGATCATCAGCATCATATGAAAAGTGGGGAGGGTCATATTCATCATCATTGTCAACAACTTGAAGGACCAGATTGGGCGACCAGAGAGAGGAGGGAGTGAATGGGAGCCGATAAAAAATATTCTCGAGAAAGATAACTCCTCTAACGAGATGAACACGACCTCGATCCTGAAATCACTTTCTCCACTCTATCATACGTTTGCCAAGATCACGTAGCTTTGAGTGCTACTGATCCTAGGAGAAAACCACACCTTCAAGCCACTCAAACAGCACACACCACGGAAATCAGCAGGAAAACCTGCCACGGGTGTGGAAAACTGGAGCGATGTCAGCTCCTCCCACCATCGAAATTCTTCTTCTTGTCGTCCGGTTTCGACCTCCACTCGTCCTTGTCCAACTTGTGCTTGTGCTCGCCTCAACGGTGCACCTCGATCTTGGTGGTGACCTTCGGTGATGAAGTGTCCTTTCCACATCTGTGCGATCGCGGTCCTCCTCATGTTCCCAGCGGTTCCTGTATCCTCTCGACTTCACGATCGGGGGCTAGCTCGTCCTCTCAAAATCCTCGACTCCTCATGGCAAAACACGGAAGGCGGAAAACATCCTCGAAGAGGTTAGTGTTTGTCCTTCCAGATAGGACCTCAAGCAAGACTATGTGACTCGGTTGGGCTCTCAACCTTGGCTCTCGACAATCCACCTCGGCGACAGCTTAGAGAGCTCATCCTCATCAGCGTGTCACATGGACTCATATAGCATCACCTTGGCACTCCACATGGATCTCAAGTGAGTGCAACTTGATAGCTCTATCATGAGTGTGTGAGCATAGTCATTGGCCCTCATGTTGTTCACAATACAAGTCAATATGGGCATTAATTGATTCCTAGAGATGAGTGAAATTCATCTCTCCTTGGTGGCAAATAAACAAACCAGGCGCAACATGAGCATTCAGGTTTCAAATCTTGTACATCCTCTCCATGGATCGAACTATGGAGAGAGCAGCTAATCCACTTGTTGTTGGCCTCACATATCTAGGGAAGATGAATTGGGAATGACATAGTTTGCATTTCGTCACTTCCCGGATCAGTTGTCCCACGAAGAAATGCCCGCCTCTCCCTCATAGTTCTTGCCATCAAGGCCGGACCGACCTTTCGTGATCACCTATCTGGATCTTAGGGTCGAATCAAGAAGACACCAGCTCTCCGATCTTGAAGACCGGATTCACAGAGGGGAGTGAATGGGTAAAAATTCTTCTCAGAGAGATAACTCCTCTAATGAGATATCACACACAATCACAAAACCTCTCAGTTTTCATGGATACGGTCGGACCACCTGGAGATTTCCTCAACCTAAATGAAGCTCACGACCTCGAATCGACCCAAGATTTGACTCCTCTTGTCAAGGCAAACACTGTCATCACAAACCAAACTTTCCGACGGAATAACCGATCAAATTCGATCCTCCCTCACTCGCTGGGTCAACTCTCAACTTCCCATCTCGATTCACACCATTGTGAAACTTGAGATATGGGTCACCCACATGACCTCTCCACCAAAGGATATCCACCATCAATCAAAGGAATCTCGAATCAAGGGCTCTATGTCATGAACTCACTCGAAAACCACCAAATAGAAGGTCTTCCAGAGATTGCTGGGCAAAATCACCAAGAAAAGAGGCATAAGACCTCATGTGTGACACAACAAGAATCCTCAAGAAACCCTCAAACAAGCCACCACGAAAATCCCCAAAATAGTTCGAAAATCACCAAAAGGAAAACGGGAGACAAAGAGACAAGATGAACCACCGAAGCTTCTATACATGCCATGAAAGGTTCATACAAGGTCTAGCAAGCAAGAACATCCATCCTCTCAAGATCTCTCATGAAGCTCTCAAGCTAGCCTAGGAAAACAAAGAGGAAAAGCAAATGAACTAGGGTTCCGAGTTGGCCATCTCCCCTCAAGTGAGTTTATATGGAGGCAAATAATGACTACCCCTACTTACTTAACTTAAGATACAACCAAGGGCACTTTGGGAACTTTGGTCATTCTCCATCGGACGGATGCCCACATGGCAAGCGCTTCAACTCCATGCAAGCCTGCGATCGCGCGTCCTCGCAAGCTTCTCGACGCTTCGGCTCAGCGGTCGACCTCTCCACGGGCGGTCGACCCTGACCACAGCAAGCGGTGCTGTCATCGAGTCTTGGCTTTGTGGCTCAAGTAACCCAGTGGTTTTGTGGCCAAACCACGCAAACCCGCGCAAGCTTGTTGTCATGCTACCTTGCAAGCATCCTCTCGATGTTGTCTTGCTCTTCTTGCCCGGTATCGCCTTTCGATCCGGTACCTCGATCGCCTACTTGTCTCTCCACACAGGTCACAGACATAGACCTTTCACACTTGATCTTCACACGCACATCGCGCACACTGCAATACTAGGCCAAGAGTCACCATGTTGTCAATCACTCATCACCAAGGAGCGACCATCCACCGGTCCTCGGACCACAGTCCTCAATCTCCCCTTGATGAGTGCATTGACAACACCCACATAGTAACCATCATAGGAAAGAAAAAAGAAACTAACAACAAATCAAGTGATCCAAAACCAAACAACACAAACCACGATCGAAGCCAAAGTCTCGGTCCCCAGGCAAAAGGGCAATCAACACAACGAAAACCAAAGCTCACAAAGAGCAAACCACCAAAGCAAGAACTCGGTGACACAAGGAGCTCCCCAAATACACAGCTCCCCCAACACATGCAAAGAACTATGCATGCAAAGCAAACTTGCTCAAAAGACCAGGGTCCCGCCTAGCAGTACTGGCAGTCACATCGAACAGTCGGCCTATGTGGCCGAAAAACATGTTCAAAAAGTTCAAAACCACCGAAACCTTCTAAACATGCTCAGATCCATTTTCCATGCACAAACTTCTCCCTTGTTGACAATGCATGAATCAAGGCATTTCTACAAAAATTTTAACCTAGAGCTTCTCAAATAGACAATGAGCACCACAAAATGCTACAAGTGAGCAAATGAGCAAGCAAGACATTCCAAAGATTCATATGAGCATAGCCATCATGATAGTAAAGCTATGAGCAAATGAGCAAGCCATGATCAAAATCCATGTGAAAAATTTCCCTCTCATGATCTAAAGACCTAAACATGAGCAAAGTCTACCAAAGTGAATCTAGATCACACAAACTTCATGCAAGGTCACATATCCTCAACACAAGATCATTACAAACACCCATAAGCATCTCATGTCATGTTAAAGCCCGAGCCATGTCTACTTCTTAAAATGAGACTTCTCATGGTAGACAATCATGCAACGATTTAGCACCCATATTATTGCAATTTTAAAGCATTTATGACATGGAACAAGTGAGAGCACAACTCCAAGCAAAGCATTTCATACCAATTTAATTTTTCACATTTAAGCATAAAATGGTACATGAAGTGCCTTTCGCAAAAGCTTATGCTCCCCACAAGGTAACACATGGGCTAAACATTCATAATGACAAATGGGTCTTTGACCCCAAGTGAAAAGCACATGATATCCAAACATGAATTAAGCATGAAAATAAACCACCAAAGCATACTAAGATCATGCAAAGCCTTAAACTCACAGAGAGAGCCTATCTAGCATTTTCAAAAATAGCCACCTCAACATGCAAATATAGCAAAACTATCAAGAGCATAGCTATCCATCATCAAGTCATATCAAACATGCTCAAGCTCACAACTAGCATATCATAGCAATCAATGTATATAGAGAAGCTCATCCTACTATATGATACAAATGCAACAACCTAAGATACAAAGATGACTATACATCATGTGCTACAAATGCAATGCCAAGAAAATATGATACATATGCTACAAAGGAGCTCCCACCACCAACTCAAGAAAGCAAACACACAAGCTCACCCCAAGCGGTGAAAAGTCAAGTGGTTTGGTAAAGATATCACTAGTTGGTTTTGGGTGGGCACATGGATCAAAGCAATCTTTCCCTTCTCCACATTGTCTCTCGAAGTGGTACCTCACCTCTATATGCTTGGTTTTGGAGTGGAGAACGGGTTCTTGGCTACACTTATGGCTTGGTGCTATCACAAAAGAGTGGGACATGGGAACACTCCTCACCAAAGTCGCTCATAGTGTAGGTAATCCATAGGAGCTGGGAACAACAACTAGTAGCAACATACTCGGCCTCGGTGGGTGGCTGCTTGGATGACCAAGAAACCAAAGAAGACCCAAGGCGACACCCACAGTAGACTTACGATCCAAGCACACAAGTGAGTCCGCCCCGTGGTTGAGTGTCGAGCAGAATACCAAAGACCAAACTCGTATGGTTCAAGTACAAATCCTCTTGTGACTGTGATGTGAAGTCCTCGGTGAAGCGAAAATGAGCGCACGAGACACACACCTGTATGTCCGGCCTCATCGTCAAGTAGAGGAGGAGCCGATCATGCTCCCATCCTTCGGTCACGCCACCATCTACATCACATCCAAAGTTGTAGTCGTACTCGCATTGTAGCCATCGAGTCATCCATCTTGAATTTCTTCACTATGTCCTTGGTGTACTTGGATGCACAAACATCCGTCCTTGCCTTTGCTTGATCACGAGCCAGAAAGAACTAACTCACCCATCATGGACATCTCGAATTCCACCTCATGTCATCAAACAGCAACCAAAGTGTGAGAAGAGCCACCAAAGATTATATCATCCACGTATACTGCACGATCGAATGTCACACCTGAGGAGAAAGAGAGTCGATCTACCTTCCCATCACAAACCCCACTAAACAAGAACCTCTCAACCTATACCACCTGGTGCTTGTTTTAGGCCATATAGTGCTTTTCGAGTTTGTATACATGATGGAAACCTCTCCTCTCAAACCCCGGGGTTGCCTCACATATAGCTAGAAGGATCCTAATTGCCTCCAAAGCGGGCCACAGAGCAAATGTCTCCTCATAGTCTATCCCTCTTTGGCTAAACCCGAGCAACCAACCTCGCCTTGTTTCTCACAATCTCCCCATTTCTCCCTCTTTGTTCTTTCCCAATAGGTTTGCAATTTGGTGGAGGCTCAACCAACTCCACACGATTCCTCTCAAAATTCTCAAGCTCCTCATGCATAGCATTCACCCAATCATTGGAAAGTGTGTCCAATATCTTTGGGCTCAAGAAGCGACAAATGCAGAATGAGCAAATGAGAATGCCTTGTGTGTGCTGCGTTTGTGAATGTCACCTATGATGAAGGTGGGTGATCCACCAACATACGAGCCTCACGTAGACCACCTCCCCTAGACATCCTCCAGACCTCGGTCATCGTCGGTGTGGGTGAAGGACCATCCTCGATCGTCGTCGTAGTGGAAGTAGCATGTACACGGTCTGAGGAGCACCACCACCATCATCTTCTTCACCATCTTGCCTCCTCCTCAAAGATCTCCTCGCCAAACTCCTCATCACTGCACAATCAAAGACCAAAGAGCTACGGTTGTGTCTCAATTAACCTCAAGTCTCCGATTTGGTTAGTTTCAAGTTGAGCACACGAAATGCTCTAGAGTGAGTAGCATAACCAAAGAAAATACCATCAAGACCTAGCCTCAAACTTATCCAACTTTCTACCTTCTTAAGAATGAAACACTTGCAACCAAAGACATGAAAGTGACTCACCTTGGGTACTCGCCCATGCATCGGCTCTAGGTTTTCTTCTTGAAAGCTCGGAGGAGGATCATTTGACACATAGCACATATTCCGCCTCATTAATACCTCCTAGGAGTCCTGCTCATCGAGCATCATCCTAGCCATCTCACACGGTCCGATTCTTCCTTTCACAACACCATTGAGGAGGGTGTATGAGTCGAATGATGCTCAAGACCAAGATCACGACAAAGGTCTCAAAATGAGAGTTCTGAATTCCATGCCATTGTCATGTATAGCTCTAATGGCATCCCATGTCTCGTTCTTCAACCTCAAGATCATGTCTCGAACAAAACCGTCTCACCCATCCTCCAAGAAAAACAGGGCATAATAGGAATCGTCACAACCACCAGGACATACCACTTCCCACCCAGCGAACTCAGCTGGCCAACAAGGTCCATATGTGCTCATCGGACATGTCGCCAGCAGATCGAGGGGGGATGGGGTGGCTACCATCTTGCCATGCCTACAAGGCGCACAAACCAAATCCTTCTCAAAACGCAACACAAACCCTCGGACAAGATCAAGCGCACTCAAGCGGAAAGCGGCTCAAAGCTCAAGTGCCCCAACCTCCTATCACACCTCGGAAGAAGGACCAGCAACCAAACACCTCGGGACCAAAAAGAGAAAAATCGCGAAAGATCTATCCCTCGGCGATCGTACAAACAAGATCACCTCGAGAGTCAAGACACTGCTTAAAACAAACCTCCTCGTCAGAATGGCGAGATACACATGTTATACCAAGTGACTTGACGAGCCACATACTTTAAGGTCACCTATGCTAACCTCTCCTTAAAACCGTCCTCGTCCATTATCCCCAGTGATGTACACCTTTGACACCACAGGTGTGGAGAACCACCCCACTCTAGGTCATGTGTTGAAACAACCGTCAATCAACCAAACTTCTCCATCTCACCCACAAATCAAAAAGCGAGCGAGCAAGCGACTCAACACTAGGGTTAGCACAAAAGGAGTCAAATGTCGAGCCATTTGCTCAAAGGTGGGGTTAGCAACATCCATCCTATCACGTCCAAGCTATGACCACCATGCAGAACCACCTCACGTCTCGGGACCACCACAAAAGGAAAGCGGTAGCCCCTGAAACAAAACTCAACCTCTCATCCTCATACGATCGGTGGAGAGCGTCAAACACACACCACCACGAAACAAACCCTCTCTTGCACTCCCAGGAACAACGATCACCACCACGACCACAAGCGAAACCTCACCTCGGTCCTCGACTTTGCCGGGCGGTCGACACAGGCGACACGACCACCTCGGTGGGAACTCCTCGTTCCCCAACTGTCACCTCCCGACCCCAAGCTGCATCGATGACCAGAATGGTCACTTTGCCCCTCGCCATCCTCTCATCCCTCTTTTCTTGTAGCAAAACTCTCGGGACCATCCTCACAATAATCGGTGAGGTTTTGGATTTGTGGAGCTTCTCTCGGTTTCTCTCCACTTTCTCTCGGCTTCCCCAAACAAATTCCCAAAGTTCTCACAAACTTCACCGGTTTCAAGTTATGCTGTCCAAGATCTAGGGTTGTCAGGTTTCTCAAGTGGTTTGGCTTTGCAAATTTGTTCATGGTGTAGTTGTGGTGGAATAGGAATGTCCAATTTTCTCTCCTCCTCTCTCTCATCTTCTCAACAGACCATCAAACCTCTTAAACTTGTCATCAAACTCTGTGGCATGCCCAACAACTAACTCATCCTCAACTCATCATTCTCATCCACAGCGATTGTTGACATTTCTTAGCAATCACCTAAAGGTTTGGAACTCATCACATGCAATCTTGGTTGGTAATTCTTAACGCGAGTCCTGGCAAAGTACCATTGTAGCATTTCCCCAAAGGAGTATTCCAAGTAAATCATGAAGGCTGGTGGAATGACAAGATCAACTCTATGCAATGAGTATAGATCATAGAAATAAAGACACTCAAGTGCGGGGTAAGATATGATAATAGGGTAGTGATCACACACACTCACACTCTCTGGGGTCTCACGGAGGCCTCGAGTTAGTTCTGGGTTCATGTACTATACACATAAAGCTGGTACAGTTAGATACACTAGCGTTGAAGAACATTGACTTAAGCACCCTACCAAGGAGATAAATCCACCACTCGGTTGTTATATTTGACTCCACACTATTTAGGACCACTTGTCACTCTTGAACCCAAGACAATCGTGATAAACTCATAAGTAGGTAGTCACAACCCAAGCACCATCTTGACATTGTTCACTTGGCCGGCTATTGTGACCCAAGCCACTCAACACCAATCAAAAGCGAGCAAGCGACTCAACACGTGGTTAGCACAATTAGATCAAACCAGTTGTACCCTTCGTGTTTCCATCCATCCTATCAAAGGTCGACCATGAAGAACACACCTCTAACATCTCACCGGGGAACATGAAAGTCACCACAAGTGGATCGAAGGCCTTGTTCATCAAGAGCCCTCTAAATGATGAACAAGTGAAGAAACATGAACAAATCCATGTATACTAACACAACATGAATAGATAAATTAGTAGATCAAAGTCACACCACTGAAATAAGATACAAGAGAACTCATACCGATCCCGTAGACTTGGAACGAATTAGAACACTCAGCCTACCTCCCTAGCTTGAGACTAAAAGTGAGAGGGTTGCAGTGAATGGTTCATCGAGCCTCATTTATGCACCACTCAGGAATGGATGCACACCCCCGGGAATGGCGCTGGGACCAATGAGCTTGTACCCACTGGCGCCACTCTTCGCCCTTTTTTGTACCCCAATCCCCTCACAATATCACCTCTGGGCTTCTGTGGGTCCTTAGGCTTTCTGTGTCCCTGTTTTCCTTTTCTCTTTTCCCATGGATCCATGTTGTCCCCTGTCACACTTTTTTTGGTTACTTGTGGGGAAACATGGATGATGCATGGTCTAGTTTGTTCTCATGGTTGTTGGAGCATGGGATGAGGTGATGTGGCATGGAATAGTGATTGTCACTCTTTTCCCTTGCTTTTCACCAATCTTCTCAAGGACAAGTGGACTACATTATTCTTAACTCAAATCATCAAACCATGCTCATCATGGTATATCCAACTCATCATTCATCATCATGATCAACATAGTGTGCAAGTTCCATAACAATGTAATTCACATGTAGAGCATGATGTAGGAATAGGAACTTTCAAAGCGCCTCAAAGAAACAATGCTATCATGAGATTCATCTAGTCTAGCATGCAACACAGGACAAGAAGTGCAAGCACCAAGTAAAGAAGACATATACTTCATCTCATCAAGCTCAGCCCTAAGCAAATCTAGTTCCTCCAACTCGGAGGCATGCTTCTCCTTAAGCATAGTCGAATCAGTCAAGAAAGCATTGCAAATCATCATAGTCAACATTATCAACAACAACAGGAGCAATCTTAAGGCAATCAATCTCAAGTCTAGCATCAAGATTTTTAGACTCTAACTCAGCTATCTTCTCCCTAGCTTCTTCTAGCGAGGCCCTAAGATCTTTCCTAAGCTTCTTGGCCTCTCTAAGCATGCTATCACAGCTGTCAAGTAAAGCAACCAACTCTGCATTCTCCTGGTGCAAGGAAGAGAGCTCATCACATACCTTATCCTCAGATTCTGATCCCGAGTCATCCTTCCTTCTTCTTCTTTGGAGCTGTGGGCCATGCCGCAGAAGCCGTCCTCTCGTGCAAAGCAACTCAGGCCGCTGAAGTTCTTGGAACCGTGCTTCTTGCTCTTGCACTTGCTGTCGTCGTCACTGTCGCTGGAACTCGATGAGGTGTAGCAAGAACTGGAGTCAATGTCGCTCACTCCCACCATCGCCCGAGCCTTCTTCTTCTTGTCATAGCCGCCGCCCTTCCTCGACCTCCGCTCGTCCTTGTCCTTGTACTTGTGCTTGTGCTCGCGCCTCGAGCGGTGCTTGTTCTCGATCCATGGGTGGTGCTTGTACTCGTTCTTGGGCTCGATCTCCTGCGGGCACTCGGTGATTAAGTGTCCCTACTTTCCACATCTATAGCATGTACGCGTGGTCCTCCTCATGTTCACGCAGTTCCCGTGTATCCTCTCAGACTTCCTGGTCAGCAGGGCCAGCTCGTCCTCTCCAAGCTCATCGACCTCTTCATCTGGCAAGGACACAAAGGAAGACAGAGAAAACATCCTCGAAGAGGAGTTAGTGTTTGTCCTTCCACCAGATCCGGACACAAGAGCAAGACTATGTGACTCAGTTGGGCTCTCAACCATGGCTCTCAGGCCACAATCCACCTCTGACGACTTGAGCTTAGAGAACAGCTCATCCTCGGTCAACGTTTCATACACATCCGACTCCAATATAGCCTCGACCTTGGCACTCCACACGAATCTGTCAAGTGAGTGCAAGAGCTTGATAGCTCTATCATGATCCATGTATGGGAGCATAGTCACATTGGCCCTCATGTTGTTCACAATACAGGTGAAGTGCTGGAACGTGGCATTAATTGATTCACCGGGGAGATGAGTGAAATTCTCGTACTCTCTCCGGTGAGTGGCAAATAAGCAAGCCTGCACCTGAGCGTCCCAACATGAGCATTCCTCAGCTTTACCCAAATCTTGCCAGCCACATCCTCTCCATACACGCGATCGAACTCCGCGGCACAGAGAGCACGGAACAAGTAATCTACGGCCTTGTTGTTGGCCTCAAACATATCTCAAGCACCTGGAAGGATGAAATTGTCGGGAATGACATAGTTTGCATTTTGCGTCACTTCCCAGATCAGTTGTCCCTTACCACGAAGAAACGCGCCCATGCGCCTCTCCCACATCTGGTAGTTCTTGCCATCGAAGAGCGGAGGACCCGACCCCTTTCCGTAGTCACCTATCTTTGGATCTTAGACTGGTTAGAATCAAGAAGACCCATAACCACCTCTGATACCAATTGAAGGACCGGATTGGGCGACCAGAGAGGGGGGAGTGAATGGGAGCCGATAAAAATTCTTCTCGAGAGAGATAACTCCTCTAATGAGATGAACACGCACACACCACAACAAAAATCAACCGAGGGAAAACCTCTGCTAGGGGCGGTCAGACCGCATGGACAGGGCGGTCAGACCACCTAGGCCTGGAGATTTCCCTCAACCACCAAACGAAGCTCACGACCTCGAATCGACCCAAGGTTTCGCCTGGAGACTCCTCTGATCAAGGCAAACTCGCTATCAGAGAAATCCCTAGGAAAACCAAACTTTCCCCGGCGGAACACCTAGGGCGGTCAAACCGCCTACCCCATGCGGTCAGACCGCCTGCCCTCCAGAAACATGATCACGGGTCAACTCTCAACTTCCCATCACCCGATCTCCAGATTCACCCCACGGATTGTAGTGAAACTTCAGGGATAGCTGGGTCACCTCCTGGACGACCTCTCCACCAAAGGATATCCACCTAAACGCTCTCAATCAAAGGGAATCGCGAATCCAAGGGTTCTATGTCATGAACTCGAGGAACTCTGAAAACCACCCAAATCGAAGGTCTTCCCGAGATATTGCTAGGGTAAAATCACCAAGAAAAGAGGTATGAAGACCTCATGTTTGACACCCAACAAAAATCCCTCCAAGAAACCCCTCGAACAAGCGACCACGAAAATCCCCGAAAATTGCTCAGAAAATCACCAAAAGGGAAAACGTCGGGAGACAAAGAGAGACAAGATGAACCACGCCGAAGCTTCTATACATGCCATGAAAGGTTCATACAAGGTCTAGCAAGCCACCCGAACATCCATCCCTCTCTCAAGATCTCTCATGAAGCTCTCAAGCTAGCCTAGGGGAAACTAAAGAGGAAAAGCAAAATGAACTAGGGTTCCAAGAGTTGGCTGCCATCTCCCCTCAAGTGAGTTTATATGGAGAGTGCCGAATGACCAAACTACCCCTACGTACTTAACTTAAGATACACGCCCACCAAGGGCACTTTGGGAACTTTGGTCGATATCTCCATCGGACGGACGCCCGCAGACTGCAAGCCGCTTCAACTCCACGCAAGCTTTGAATTCCTGCCGTGTGTCCTCCGCTTCAAAGCTTCTTGAGGCTGCGCCCACAGTCGAGACTACCCTCGTGGGCGGTCTGTCCGCCCGGTCATACCACGGCTAGATGGTCGAGACCATACGACCGGCGGTTAGCAAGCCCGAGCCGGCTCGCCCCGTCGAGTCTCCGGTCTTGGCTTTGTGGCTCAGCCAAGTAACCTAGTGGTTTTGTGGCCAAACCATTGCAAACCCCGCATGCAAGCTTCAGTTGTCAGCTGCTACTTTGCACTAGCTCCATCCCTCTCGACGTTGTCTTGCTCTTCTTGCCAGCGTACGGTCCGCACTTGATCCCGTCAGCCACCGGGTACCTCGATCGAAGCCTACTTGTCTCTCCACTCCTGGGAGGTCACACAAACATAGACCCTTCGCACTTGATCTTCATCTACACCACATGAATCAAGCCGCAACCGTTACCTGCAATACTACGCTAAGAGTCAGTCCACACAACATTGTCAATCACTCATCACCAAGGAGAGACCATCCACCGGTCCTCGGACCACACAGGTCCTCACAAGTTCACCATTAGGATCAATCTCGGGGCCAGAGAAATCATCATCTGAATAAAAGGATGCAGCCAAGTCACTATCATAGCTGCTATCACTTGGCGCCACAAGTGAATCAGTATCAGAATACATGCCCTCCTCATCAACTCTTTCACCATCATCATCATCATCATCTCCACCTTTTGTCTTACAATGCATTTGGATGTAGATATTGGAGGGCTCAGCATTGAATTGGGTTTAATACCAATGTAGACTAGCTTTGGAAATGGGCCACAATACCAATGCGATTGTTTGGAAGCAGAAGAAATTATCAGATTCAATTCAACAAGATGACAAATACCAATTCGCGTTTGGATACACATACATTGAAATTTGGCACACCTCACCTTCTTCTCTCCACGGTCAATCGCTCATCTCCTCTACCAGTCGGTGCGGAGGCGGCATGGGAGAGGACTCCGGCAGCTTCTCTTCCTCGTCGATGTATCCGGCCCTGTGCCCTCTTCTCCCTTGCTGATGCGTCCTGGACCCTCGACCTCCTCTTCCTCGCGAGCACCATGTCGTGGATTCGCCGGCACAGCTGCGGAGACCGGCTGGGCGGAGCTTGCCAGCGCCCGATGAGTAGCGAGATGGCACCAATTTGAGGAAGCGGCCGGATGAAGCAGTGGTCGGAGTTGATGAAGGTGGCGTGGAGGGGCGGTGCGCTCGTCGACGGAGAGGGAGCCAGCGGCGCACCGCGGAGAGCAGGAGGGCGGTGCTGTTGGCGGAGGAGCCAAGAGGAGCGTGCTCGCCAGCGGAGGGAGCGCCAAAGGGGTGGTGCGCTCGCCGGCTGGGGATGGGTGGGCACATGCCGCTCGACTTGTGCTGAAGAGGACAACAGCACGGGAGAGCGAGAGATGCGGGGAAAGGGGATGGCTCGATTCCGGCTAATACTAAGGGTGTTGGCTCGGTATTGTTGCGGGCTCACGTCAGGTGAAGGCAATGCCGCACGGAAACGAGTCCAGTTTCCACGCTCCAATACCGTGACCATCAGAGAGGTTGTGATCATTACAGCCTGGTGCATTTGGTGTCATAGGAATGACATTATTTTTGATGGTGGTTCTTTGTCCTTTTTGAGTTGGCGTCAAGCCTTTTGTTCAGAGATGAAAGCGGTTACTCTGAGAGTCAAACCGCAGGTGAAGGACAAGATTAATGTTTGGCTGAGTAGTCTCCTGTAATTTTTCATTTTTTGTTTGGGCCTAGGGCCTTGTACATTGTACATATTTATTCTTATATATAAAAAAGAAAGGTAGGGGCCTCCCCTGCTGTTCGGTCAAAAAAAATACCGTGACCATCCAAACACAGGGAATTAAAATCTGTCAATTCCAATGTCAATACCACGGCCTCAATACAGACTTCCAAACGCAGCCTTAGATTTGGTGTCTCTCTTTTTCTTACTTTTGGATGTGGCTCTCTCATTGGTGGGTTTCTCATTAGTAGGTTTATCGGTGGCTCTCTCATTGGTAAGTTTCTTTTTATTTCTTACAGATGGGTGGCACCTGCGTTTCGTTGACGAGCATTGCAACGGACCCTCAAAATCATTGACCTGAGCATGAACTACTCCCTTATCTAGATTAAGTTGACACCACTCAAACAACTGCTCATCAGATTTTATCTCAATAGATGTATCCAAATCACGCCATATTGTTATGATCTGCTTTGAAGCCCAATTGTAGTGTTCTGCTATGAAATCAACTAACTGCAACATGCCATAATTTTGTGGGTCAACAGTTTGAGTTGGCAAAATTTTACCCTGCATCCATGTCTTTGATCCCCTATCAGGCAAACTGAAAAACGAGCTACCCCTAACAATCAGATTCAATTTTTTCTGATTTGGCCTACATATCAGAGCAAACGAAACCAAATTAGGGCAACTATCTAAATCCCTAGGTTAATTCATCCTACATTTGGTCGAAATCTCATACCTGCTGGCTGCTGTCCCGTCGGTCTCTGACTCCATGGCCGGGGAGCCGCGCAGCCCGCCTGCCCCGGCTCCCGCGCACGCGCCCGGCCCAGCGGCGCGCGCACAGCGATGCCTGCGGGCCGGCTGCTCGCCCGCCAAGCACCAGCGTGCCCAACTGGCCTGCCACGCGCTGCTCGCGCGCCTGCTGCCCACCCGCACGCGCCGCCGCTCGCCTGCACGCCTGCTGCCACCGCTGCTTGGGTTAGGTCATGCGCAGGTTGGGGATGGGTTTGGGGTTGGGGAGAGTGGAGCGAGGAGTTGAAGAGATAAGGATAAGTGGTACATTTGTATTTTCGCGTGCTTTTTCTTATTTACCAAATTTTTAAAACCAAGATGCATGTAACGAAGTCACAAACAGGGCTAAACGGCACCTTCACGTATTTGAATAGTAGGGGTAAAAATGCAAAGTAGAAAAAAGTCGGGGCAAAATCGTATTTGAGATTGAAAACTAGGGTAGAAATGCAATACACCCTTTTAATATTTTATCTCTTGGAACCATTCTGACTGGAACTGACCCCAACAGGCCATAAGAAAAATGACTGACATTAATTTGGATGTATGCAAGGAAGAACTAAGTAACGAACATTTCTAATTTTCCGGAAGGCTACAGGGATTTTATACTGACGAAATATAAGTTGTTTCACAATAATAAATCTGACACTAGTTTCTGGAGAGAGAACAATCTAGGATCTTTAAATCGGAACGAGGAAGATCTCCTCAGTATGAATCCAACTAGTGCAGAAATTCTTAAAAAGGCACCATTTGAAGCTTGTACCTCTTCAGAAATATGTTTATCACTGCAGATGACAAATGGAAGTAACAACACTCTTTCTAGTCTCGAAAAAACTTATAAAATGAACTACCGATAGCAGGTGAAAGTAGAACAGCATCTGCCTGAAGCAGTTGAAAGTAGAACAGAATTTGCCACTGAGCTGTAGAATCTTAAACGCACCAGCTGAACCTTGCACCTCTGTCGCTGCAGATGACAAATGGAAGTAGCAACACTTTTATTATTCTCGAATCAAAATTATAAATTGAAGAGAGATTGAAGTAAAAGCGTAGAACAGAGTTTACCTACGTCATTGTGCATTTAATTTCTTTTGTTCATCCTTCAAACAGCTCTAGCAACATCTCCTCCCTCTCCTGGGGAGTGACTCCTGGGTGGTGACATTGTTATCCTCCAAATATCTTGTTAAGCCTGGAATGATTTCCTTAACGATGGCTTTCCACAGCCTTGTCCTAAGTTCGGGGTTAGGGACCTTGCAGAGCTTCTGGGCAGTGTATGTTTTCTGAAACTCCAAATCAAATTTAGGCAGAGCAGAGTTTTTTCTGAACCAACGGGGTGTATGATTATACAAGCATGACATGACCGGTGTCCAAGACAGTTGCAGGTATTTTTGTATGTAGTACTCGATTTTGAGACCGAGAACTTCCTTGTATTTCATACTGAAAAAATGATGGAGCTGCTTCTGTATAAAGTGTGTATTATTGATCAGGAATATGTGCCTCAGGCTGTGATCTGGAAAGGATTCTGATCTTTTGGCAAGCTTTACTTCCAGAGAAGAGACCATCTCCAATGCCAGCATGGTAAGAGGATGGGCTTTAACCTTGTCCGCTGAGAGAAGAAAACTAGTTATTATGTGACGGTTAGGGACATAGCTACCAAGCTCTGCTGCTGCCAGTGGCGGACAGGATTTATCCTAAGGCTTAGGGCCACTCCATAGGCCAGTTCGCGCATAAATGTTAGGCTGCTTTGCTACAGTGATCTACAGTGTGGAGAATTCCGGCCCACGCCTAGGTCCATGGCCCGGGTGGCCCTGGGCCTCTGTCCGCCCCTGGCTGCTGCACGTATGATGTGATTCAGTCACCAGTAATTGTTCCAGAGATTTGATGTAGGTTATGAGGGACCAAGTGACCTTGCAAATGTCGGGTGATCCTTGCAAGTCTGAGTACCCCACTCGTCGTCATCGTCTTCATTCATCAGGATACCGGTCCTAATCTCCTCCATCGTGTTCCATGGCCTTTTTCAACCTGGTCTCTTTTTCTGACAAGAGGCTGTGCACCTCGTCACTGCTCGTTGAGGAGTTTCCATTTCCACCGAGGAGTCACGATCAGTGGCGAAGCCGGAATGGCAGGGGGGTTTCACCTCTAGCTTCTCCTTTCCTCTTCTTCTTTCTCAAAATTTTAGGAGGGGCTTCGATGGAGCTGCCATGATAGCACCGGTGGGTTGGGGGGCTCCAGACCCCCCTCCCCGACCCACCGCTGGATTCGCCCCAAGTCACGATAATGGAAACAACACTAGATGCCTTCTGAGGAGCTGGATGTTGGGTTTCTGGAAAAAAACTCCGGATTCCCCAATCAGAGTTAGAAAAGTAAGAGCGATACAAAGTAGGTCAAAAAGCTGTGTTCACTCTCAAAAGTTAGATCCCTTTACACGGAGGTTGGGGGCTCCATTTATAGTGCCCGGGGTCACTTTTACATCCCGAAAATGCTCTTGGGAAATGAGTATATTCCTTTTATATTCTGTACAAATTTGTTCCCATGAATCACGCCGCACAAGGTGGGCTGATCCTCTACGCAATCCTGATTCTTACATTTGCAAGAATACCCCATGTTCACACCTCAACTTCCTTCCTTCAAGTACACGCCATTGACCGGATGAAACTCAGACCTCTTGGATATCTTCGTAAGTCTTGGATGTTCACGATCCTTAGCTTCGGAGAAAAGACCCGCCGCTTCATGTCGTCCTGTCTCCCTTCCTTCCTTGGGTTCCCCAAAGTGCCAAAGTTCCAGGATATTAGCCCTTTCCTGAACCCACCACCAAAATACTCATGAATTATGAGGACCCCTGATAATCAGGGATTCCGAAGGTCAGTATTGTTCCCAAATATAAGAAACCATCTTGCCAAACTAGCTTGTTCATGGAAATTATTTCTTTATTTATAAAAAACTGAAGTTCTTGATAGTTTCGGGATTCTGTGATTCCTCGGAACTTCGTGTACATTCACTGTCCCTGAATTCTTCCGAAAAGCCGTGCCTTCTCCGAACTTCCGAGGGTGCTAGTTTTTTAGCTAATCCCCAACAGTAGTCCCTCGGGAAAGCGGGTTGACTCCGACGATCCATTTCCACGTGAATCTTTAAAATTAGGTAAAAACGTCACCCTCGGACATCAGAGGAGACACGCGTTGCTGTTTTGTTTGATGTCGTTTCGTTTCTCGAGGCGCCTTCTCGATGGGTCCTTTTGTTCCTATAAATAGGGGGTCACAGTGACTTTTTTACTTACCGTTTCCTGGCTTTTCGAAATCTCAGAAGATTTCTGCTCTTACATTCTTTGGGCTTTGATTTTCTGGGTCTTCCTTGTTCGCCAAACTCTCCGAAGGTGAGATAATTGTTCGTCTTTTCTTTTTCTTTTGTTTTGTAGTTTGTTAGTAGATTTTCATTAGAGTATTTATGTTCCAGGATCTCTAGTTTTTGTGGACGTAGGTGGCTCGTGTTGAGAGTACTGCGAGGCCAATGACTAAAGAGGAGATTGCTAAGGCTAGTGCCTCCTCTTGCTCTAGGGTTCCGAAAGAAGATGAAGTGTCTTCCTCTGTTGCCGTTGCCCTGCCTCAGAATCCTGAAGAAAATACTTCTGTCGAAGAGGGGGAAGTGGAATCTGGTGACGACTCCGGAAGTGGAGAGGATATTTCTCAGGTCGATGTTGAAATGGAGGAACTGATGCCACCAAAAGTTTCATATCCTCCCACCTTTGTGTTTAGGAAATCTCAAGTGTCTTCGGATTTGATAAAGGATTTTGGAGATTCAAGATTTTTTCCTGCTGGTTCTGGTAGGGCTCCTACGGATGAGCAAATTCCCTTGCCGCAGCTAGATGAGATCGTTGTTTTCAGGGATTTCTTCACTGCTGGTCTGAGATTTCCCTGTGATGAGCAGCTTCCCTCGATCCTTGATCACTTTCAAGTAAAGATGCACTAGCTTACTCCCAATTCCTTTCTGGAACTTTCAAAGTTCTTCTGGATTCAAAGAACCTTCGAGGGTCATATAAATGCTGACGTCTTTGCGAGGCTATTTGAGCTTCATTTTCAGAGAAAAATCATTAAGCTGGATGATGGAAATTTCTACGAAGCTCATTATGGTTGTAGCACTTTCAGTACTCGTAGAAAAAAAGCGAGTCAGAAAATTGAGCGAATTCAGCTTGCACCGTGCAGCAACGATAAATGGGGTGACGACTGGCAGAAGTTCTGGTTTTATGCGAAGGTTGATATGTCTAGGGAGAAGGGCCTCGCTGGTCCTTTGTCTCGACTGCCCCTTTTAATCGTAAGTCTGCAGATTTCAAGAAAGGAGAAGAAAAGTTTTATTTTGCTTGCACCATACTTGGTGGTCGTGATGCGATTGAGGAATATGTTGACGCTAGCGTGTGGTCGTTGTCTTATGGTTGGAGACCCAAGAAAATCGTTTATCTCTCAGTTGATTGAGCTCCATGCAAGGTTCCTTTTCCAAGATTCGACCTTCGCCTACCTGAAGGGAAGTCCCTGGAAGATTTCATTTCCTTGGTTGAGCAGCAGGTGATAGATATGGTTGGAAAGTTCTTTCTCTCCGAGTATAAGCAATACAATAATATTGTCAAACATAAGAAATGAGTGAATCGCGTGTTCTCTGAACTCGGTGCAGAGCTGGCTTTACGCTCGAGGCCTCCTGGTCCCAAGAATTAATGCAGGCATCGGGTCTTACTGGCTCTATAGTCATTGGGGCTCCTGTGAAGTCCCGAAAGAGGAAGAATTCAAAATCCTTAGCGATTTCTGAGAAAGTTTCTGATTCTGCAAAGTCTTCTTCAAAGACCAAAACTATGGAAATTGCGAAGAAGAGAAAATTGGTTTCCGAGGGTGTTTCCGGATCTTCTCAGATTTCCGAAGCTGAGAGTATGGCTGCTGCCGGCTTAGCGGATCTGAAGAAGCGAAAGAAGGGCAATATGAAGGTAATTTCTTCTAAGACACGTGCCCGCATTGCATCTACTTTGTCAGATGATGATGAAGAAGAAGAGCGCCATGCTTCAGGTGATGTCCGAAGCCTATGCTGTGAGATTGTTCCGTGTTGTGTGGTGTGTTCCCCACCCTCAGAAGATACTTTTGTTGATATTAACTGTCTTTCAGATAAGGAGCCTGCAGCTGCTAAGAATGCCGATAAGGATAAGGTTTCCGAGACTGTCGAGACTTCAGAAAAAGAGATCGTGATTTTAGAAGATAAAACTAGTGAGGATGATGATTCCCCCAAGTTTATGGCCGAGCTTGAGAACACGGTACAGTGGGGTTCTCCTCCTGACTTTCCCCTTCTTGTTCAAGGTCGTCAAGATGTTCCCGAAGGTGACCCTGTTCCTCCCGAAACTTATGGGTATAACCAAACCTTTGGGACTAACTGGAAGGGTAAGTTATTATTTGTTGGTGGAGCTGGGATTGGAAGCAATGATGATCCTTATAGCTTTGACATGCTATGGAATGCTCCAGGACCCCTTGCTGCAAATGTGAGTACTTCTGGAGGGGAGGCTTTGAAAAAGCCTTTATTCTCTAGTAAGATTTGCAGCATGTCCCTGAGGGCCAGATGGAGACTGTTCAAAAAGAAGCTCATGAGATTACTAGATCAGCTCACGAAGAAGTTGGGAACTATTTTGATCCTGCATGTAAATGTTTTTGGATTCTGTTTGTTGAACTGCATGTTGTCTTGTTCTCTGCTTTTTTATTTTGCTGAAAATTGATGCTTATGTTTTCTCTCTTCCCTAGTATTTGAGGAGGCTTTGCGTAGATTTCCTGCGCAGGATTTATCTATGATCAGCACGACTTTGGGCTTCAAAGCCGTTATTGCTGGAAAGATAGCTTTAGAGAAGACACGCGAGGATCAAAATCATGCGCTTGAATTATCTAGGATCTTGAGCGTGATTTGACCAATGCTCAGAAAGTGGGTCAAGAGCTAGAAAGTATGAACAAGACTTTGAAGGAAATGGTTGAGCTTGCTAAGGAAGGAAAAATGCATGCCAATGACGCCTACGATGGTCTTCTTGCTGAGCATAAAAGACTTGAGCAAACTCACGGAGATGACTTGAAGATTCTCGAGGAACTGCACGGTACCATAGAGCAAGATGCAAACAAAATCTCAGAACTCAAGGCTAAGAATGTTGAAGCCATGAAGCAGAACTCTGATCATGCTAAGGCTAACGGAGAAAAAGATTTGAGAATTGTTGCTTTAGAGAAGGAAATTGCTGATGGAGCTAAGCAAACTAAGAGAAGTTTTGAACTCTTGTTTGAGAAATATAGCGAAGCTCTTGAGGAATATGGTGTGAGGCCCAGTCCTTTTCCTGACACAGATGATTCTCAAGCAGTTATAAACTGGTTTTTAGAAGAGTTTGAAACTCTTCCTGAATTGATCGGTTCTACCTGTGATTTTGCTGCTGCTTTAGCTCTTTGAGTCTTCTGAAGTGTATTGAAATTAAAGATTGTGCTGATCTTGGAAAATTTTGCTCTTCTGGCCTCGACTTTCCTTCTGCCTCGAGTGTTTCGATGATTCGTGCTAGTGAAGACGTTCGGAACATAAAGAAGAGCTTCGTCAAGAAATTTTAGATGACTGGAGGTAAAGATTTCGCGAAGAAAATAGCTCGAGAGAAACTTGCCAAGGTAAACTTCTGGGATCTTAGCCTAGCGCTTTGTTTCTGCCTTTCTTGTTCATGCTTTGTGCCCGTGATCTTGCCTTTCTTTTCTGAGATTGTATTTTTTTCTAGATTTTGGAAGATGAAGCACAAGAGGAGCTGAAGGAGGCTTTAGAGATGGACTCTGAAGATGATGCTGAAAAGACTGGGACCGAGGAGACTGGCGTCGAGGTGTCAGGTGACATCAAGAGTGCTGATGACTCAGACGCGCCGCAGGTTGATTAGGATCAGTTTTAGGATCCGTAGGATTTAAAGACATTAGGAAATTTAGGATTTTGATGTAAATGGGAAGCTTATGTAAACAATTATTCCTGCGCAGGTCCTTGGAGGGGGCCCTGTGCAGGATGTGATGCCTATCCGAATCCATCGCCATGATGTTATTGTTAGCGGCGAAGCTTGCCATTTGTATAGAGAAGCTAATCCTCGACGTAGCTTTTGTAAATTTTGGACCTTCTGCTGTCAGCATTTGTTCAGCGAGAGTTTTCCTCTTGATCGCTTCTTCGCTGCGCGTGATAGCTTATCCTCATTGGGTGCCTATGTTTCCGAAGCTCATTCTTCTGTAAAATCAGAGCCCCTTAGGCCTGAGGCTGATGATCTGGATTTTGCCTATGTTAGTGATGTGGCTGGGAGAAGAGGTTCTAAGCCTGACCATGTAATTGAGCTCCCTCTGTAAGTTCTGAAAACATTAGTTTCTCTAGAATTGAATTTTTTTTTGTAATGACTGATATTCTGCATGCGAAATGGTAACAATTTTTTTGAAAAAACGTCACCCTCCCCACCTTGCCATTTTGATGCAAAACATATTAAGGAAATTTTGATGGCAATACCATAGAACTGATTTCTAACAGTAAAGTTGAGTATTCGAGTGTTGAAGCTGTGTAGTTTTAAGATTCTAAGGTCGAGCCCCATGGCCTATAACTTGGTATTCGAGGCTACTTGTCTTTTAGTCACGAAGTGATGTCACCCATTTTCCATGGAAGATTATTCTTGGAACCTGAAAAAATTTGTTGTGAAAACATCTTAGAAATAGGTCAGCGAAATTTGTCTCAAACTTGTGAAGATTGTATGATTTACGTATGTTTGATCATCTTTTCCCTTTTTGGTGAAAACTTCATACTTATGTATAAGTCAACAAAACTCGATTCGAGAGTTTTGTGGACTTATGCCTTTGTGGTGTTACTGCCTCGGTTGATATTGCAACCTTCGATTGCTTCAACCTATTAGTATTAAGTTCCGAACAAAGTCATGAAAATTCTGAAACAATGTGTTTTTCAGAAGATCAATTTTCTCTTTGAGCTCCTATTCAGGACTCTTGTGATTTCTGGAATTCGTATATTTTGGATCTTCCTTTAATCTTTCCACGCAACCTGTTGTTGCTTCCTCTATGAATGGTGTTATGGGATGGTGGCCGCAACTTGTTGTTGTCTCGAGGCCCATTTTTTGGATAGATCCCTCACAACTTGTTGTTGTCTTTTTTGGGATTCTCGCAATTTCATGGTATTGCGTTTACAACTTGTTGTTGTTCTCACATGCCTTTTGGTCTCATTCACGACAATGATTGGGGGAAAACCTTCTTTCATTAATGATTGAAGAGGTATTTTACATAGGAGCCGCCTCATTAAAAACCTTGCCTCCATTATGAAGCCCCCCTTGCAAGGAAAAGAGTACGGTCATTTTTAGGGAATTGACATTGCGGAAAGTAAATTTTTTGATTCCTCGGAACTACTTATAGTTTCGTAGTCTGAGGATTTTTACATTTTTCTTACGATAAACTAAAAATACTGAAAGTAAAATGAGGAAAATAAATTGCGATCCGAGGCTCCATTTATAACTTCATGGGCCCGAGGTGTAACGACCCGGGTTTTCAAAGAGGGAAAACCCATCAACCTGCTCTCGTGATAGTCCTTGGATCAGTCGCTATCACGCACAGTCATCCATCACAGATAAATATCACAACCATACAACGAAGTAAAGCATCAGAGTACGAATATTATAACATATCCTGAATAAAGGAGTACATCATTACACGCCTCTTGGCGGAATAACAAGAATAAGAGCCTACGTAGCGGTAGCTAGCTTCCAGAAGGTGTCTCCATCTTTATTCTTCTCTCTCACAGGCATCCTTGAGCGAAGCGATGTGCCCCTCAGTCGTACCATCCGTCAGCATTGTTGTCGTAGTCTGAGTTGTACCCTGCAAGCTCAGGAGCTATCCCCAAGGATCGGCATAGGTCCATGTCACCAACCGCATGCAAGCTTTAAGTGGCCTACTTCTAAAGGTAAAGAAAGGAACAAGGTAGAGGCTGGGTTTCCTAAGTAGCAGCAACAACAATATAAATAGAATATCATCTCCAATTCCCACCAATTCCCACATCTCTCTACCACAGTTACACTGGTTACCTGGATCACCGTCACCGGCACCTAACTCCATCCGAGGGTGCGAGAACTCCCACTCCTCGCACCTCAATGATTGCACCCGGATCCGCGAGAGGAGCAACTCTCCTCTCCCCAAGTACAACCAGACACCATACACTCTCATCCTATAAGGGGGAGGTAGAAATCCCAAAACGTAAGAGTCGGAGTAAACAACGGGCATGTCCATAACCGAGGACGCGGCTATACGTATAGAGGTAGGTCTGTAGTGGTGACAGGTGTTGGATCCTTTGCAACCCTCCGCGCTGGGGTACCTGCTGTAGGAGTCTAAAGTCTAGTTTCGCAGTGCTTTGGTCGTCGTCGCGGGCTAGCTCCCGTTTGTACCAGGTCTGAACCTTACCCTCTCATGCAATACTCATGCCTATCTCCTGTATCTTCTAGCTTTATATGTTTAGTACATTAGAACCTAGATCTAACTCGTATGTTCCCCCTAAGCCGTAGTGTGCTAGAGTAGAGGTTGATCTGAGTGTGTGTGTCGCACTACCCTTTATATCTTTTATCTTACCCCTGCCTTTGAGTTTGTTGTTTCCTATATCTATCTCTTAGGTTACATTCAGAGCAAAAGCATAAGTCTAAGATATCCGCCGTTGCCTTCCACGGATACAATACCCTTGGAATATTCTCCTTCCTTGGGGAAATGCTACAATGGTTTATCTGTGTGCTTGCGGATTCATTCATGATCATTTAGATTAACCTTGGGCAAGTCTTGATGTTCACACTAACTCGGCGTCGTTAGTTGTGACGTTAAGAGGTGCCTACAAGGCGTTTCTTGGTGTTGCCACTAAGGATGGATTCCAGATCTGTTCTTAAAGTGACGACGCTAAGAAATGCCAACATTGGTAGCGGACCGACTAGATCTGTTCCCCACCTTTGAAGCGGCCAAGAAGAAGGAATTAGTTGAATTGGCATTGAGGGCAGGTTTTGCTGATTTGATGTTTTCTGGCAGGCTTCACAATGTTGGACTGATTTTTTCGCATCAGGTTTCATGGTTGGCCAATAGAATCCCTGCTTGACTTCCTTCATTGCTAGAGCTCTGGTTCCAATATGTGTGCCAAAAAATCCACTATGGATTTCTAGAAGCGGCTCCTTTCCCTTCTAGGAGGTTATGC
The DNA here is from genome assembly GCA_022644695.1 of Cenchrus purpureus. Taxonomy (NCBI): domain Eukaryota; kingdom Viridiplantae; phylum Streptophyta; class Magnoliopsida; order Poales; family Poaceae; genus Cenchrus; species Cenchrus purpureus. The sequence continues at coordinate 66,127,105 of CP053466.1, read as the reverse complement.
ATCTGAGAAAAGGTTCTGAAATTCCTAACTTACAAAGTTCTCCATCTACTATGGCGTCGCCCCTTGCCCCTTGCTTTACCTATTTTCTTCTAAGTCATTGTTGACGATTCGAAACCGCGCTCAACTTCACCGCAAGTAAACGGAGTGACTTGGTGCCTTTTTCACCAAGGGAGGGGACCCCCAAGGTTCTTGTCAATCCACGGAGCAAGGGGATTGCTAGCATTCGATCTAAAGCTAATTTAGTTGATTAATACAAACTTTAACTAGAGATTGATCTAATGAGCAAACTAAACTTAAAACAAAGAGGTGTGTGAGGTGAACTAGATGTAGAGGACACTTGCCCATAGGGTCTAGGATACATGAACATGCAACCGCCAAGGTGTGATCGCAGCTTCACCCTTTTCCTTCTCTCGCACTGTCACTACGCGAAGGCAATCAAGGCAAAACAACAAACGATCACGGTGTGTTGAAGGGATCAATGGGAGTAGTGAGATCTATACACCCGAAAAGCATGGTAGCTAGCCTTAAACATGAAAGCATCATCAACATGAAACCAATAGATTGAAATCATAAATGAGTCGGCGATTACATGACATGATCCGTTACAACCCTATGGACAAATGAGAAGATTACCCCATCAAGACGCTAAGCATGGCGTCGTTGATCATGGTGTGATAAGCGCTGGCCCAATCTTCCGAGAGGTAGATGGTAAACTCGATTGGGTGGAGAACTCGGCGTTGGCATCCGCTTGAATCAACACGATTCGGACCCCGCAACCATTACACCACTGCTCCGTTGGTTATCGACCAAGCACAACTTGATTGACCTCGCCACGAAGGCTTTCCCTGCAAGCGAATCGAGAACACAAGCAAGAAAGGATAAACACGCAATCTGATAATTGCAAATATGAATTGAAGCAAAAGAGTATGGGGTTCAAGTTCTGATCACAAAAGGACTAATCGTCACAGTGGTGACGAACAAGAACGGGAGCCCTGATTAACAGCAAAAGAACTTGGCATTACAGTGGCTATGAAGATAGTCTGTTCCTCGAATCGAAGGGAAACAAAAACTCAAACAAAACCCAAGTTTCTAAGGCGGAGGCTACTGAGTATATGAGAGGAGGGGCATTCTAGGGTTGGGGGCGACCAAGGGTGGGGCGCCCAGAACTTGGGCTAAAGGCCCGACAAACCGGTGACGCAGCAGCTTGGCAGATTCTGGATGTCAACTTCTTTCAACGATTCCTGTTGACTCCGAACGAATTTGGGCCTGAAACCAGCGCCATTGGAAGCTTTATGAAATTCTAGTTCCACCCATATAAAGAACGTCCAAAACGGACTCCGTATGTGACCGGGGCGTCATTTTTAGTGCGTGCTGCTCCTGGACTCCGAACTGGGCTCGAACTTGAGTTGCTTTGGGCCTCCACCTTGGGGACTCGAACCGGATTAGCCTCGGACCTCCCTCTTGACTTGGAAAACATTGTTGGACTCCTTCTTCTTTACTCCATGCACCACTCATGGACATATGCATGGGCTCCATGTCCTCATCATCCTCCCCTTCTTGACGAAAAGCCGTCCTCGGCGTCGATTGTACTCGAAACCGATCCTGCAAAGCACAAAGGAGAACGGGGTTGCGAAAACAAATGGAACTAAAATAATTGTGAAGAGGGACATAACCTTGTTTCCAATTTTCTAGTTTGTCATCTTGTATGAAAGATTCAGCAAGTATGCAAGCTTCTTGATCGGAAGGCACACATTGTACGTCAACACCATCCCCGCAAAGATTAGCACCGGCAAACGACAATGCGGGAATAGATGGTAGTAAACAACAATGCTTCCCTTCTCGAGAGTGATTATTTTTCTTTAAAACAAAGCCACTAGAGGAACATGTGAATATGTTTGTATGATGATTGCCCTCTAATCGATCGCAATCTTGCACAACAAAAGGAGAATTCAGATTTGTACAAATGTAAACCCGATCTATCAGATATTGTCCGTTGTTGTTATATTTGCCAATAACATGATATGAATGTCTAGACAACCATGGCAAATCAGCATATGCAAAAAGTCTCTTGTAAACAATCTATATTACACAAATCATCAAATTCAATGTAACCCAAAGTATGCAAAGAAAACAATTTTTGCTCGTCACATGCACTCGCACTAGGAATAACATGTTTATTTTCAGTAGAAGTGTTTGGTTCCAAAACATGTAAAACTGAAGCATTATCAAACAATTCATCTTTATCACAAGGAACATCAAGCAAATCATCATGTGACAAAGATAAATCTAGAGAGGGTTCCACTAACAATTGCTCTTTGATAGCATGATGCGTGGAAAAATTCAGCATTTGATGACAATTCTCACCTTCCATGAGTATAGCACCATGATGTAAGTTGGAGTATTAGGTGCATTGTGAAGTGGTGGTTCTGAATTTTCACATGAGGATGTGAGCTCCTCATTTTCTTCCATGTCATCCTTGCCCTCATGCTTTTGGTCAAGAATCGCAAAAGGTTACGTGGAGCAAGCGATACAACAATGGATTGATCCTCTAAATTAGTCACCTCATCAAATGAATTTAATGTAGAAGGTGGATGAACAAAAGTTTCTCTCATAAGAATTTTCATATCAATCCAAGTTTGAGGTTTATCAGAATTATTTAAAGACACCCACCAAGTTAAAGCTAAGTGTCGTAAAACACTAGATGCATTTTTACCTTCCTCCTTGGACACATAAACGTGTAGCAAAAATTTCTTCTATGGTAATTTCCCACTCCATGTATGCATCAGCACCCACAACATTGTATGTTGGTGGATATGAAGAATCTGTCATGGCTAGAGAAAAAAGGCAACAGAAAAGTATTATCCCTATCAACTAGCAACTACTGGGTGGTGGTGGAAGTGGAATGCAAAATCTCAAGCGGCTTACCACCGTCTTGCAAGTGTTCTTACCAAAGCCAATAGGGCGGTACAATCTGTTGTCAAGCTCGGGTGTAACAGTTGCAAGGTGAACTGTCGATAGAAGTATATATGTGGAGTTTTGGGTAGGCTCAATATGGTAGCAAGGAATATCAATAATTCAACTCAGAGTTGCAATACTGAAAAGTAGTCCCAGCTAGTCTATGCCGCCGGCCTAAACCGTCTGGACCTAGTTCAAGCAAGCAATGGATACAACTCTGCATGGGACTCAAAAGATGCAAGCACTTCTGAATTTTTTTCTCTTCTTTTTTTTTGCTTTCTCTTTTTTCCAGCTTTTTCTTTTCTTTTCTTTTTCTGGTGTGGCTTTTTCTCTTTTTTTCAGCACCCTTTGCCTTTTACTTTTTTTTTACTCAGAAATTGCTGCAATGAACCACGTAACACACAAAGAGCATAACTTCTTGTAGAAAGGAAATCCTTGACTTAGAAAAATAAAATTCTAGCAAACAAGGAAATATGATATTATATTGGACCTGCTAAGTATAGAGTTACGTAGAGATCTGCAACAGGGTCCAACTCAAATTCGATATCTATTGTATACAAAGGAATCTGCCAATTAAAGCTTCCTTTCGAAACTGCTGCAAGGCTGTACAGAGGCGACAGCTCTAACCAACCAACAAAAGGGATTCTGCTCGGCAGATTAGACCAAGATAGGAACACAGACTCAAACCAGACCTTGACAAAATTAAACCGATGAACACGTCGACACTAAGAGGGACCAAAATTCAGAAAAGCAAACTGAAAAGAAAAATTGTGGGCCACAAATTAGGTTGTCGGACAGCGGATATTTTTTTGTAGGGCAATTTTTTTTGGACTATAGGTAATGAAAAACAAGATGAATCTAAAGGGCACACGATAATACCTCACAGGAACCTGGAATCCTGATACCAAATGATAAGCGCTGGCCCAATCTTCCGAGAGGTAGATGGTAAACTCGATTGGGTGGAGAACTCAACGTTGACGATCCGGCTTCGAATCAACACGATTCGGACCCTGTAACTGTTACACCACTGCTCCGTTGGTTATCAACCAAGCACAACTTGATTGACCTTGCCACGAAGGCTTTCCCTGCAAGCGAATCGAGAACACAAGCAAGAAAGGATAAACACGCAATCAGATAATTGCAAATATGAATTGAAGCAAAAGAGTATGGGGTTCAAGTTCTGATAACAAAAGGACTAATCGACACAGTGGTGACGAACAAGAACGGGGGCCCTTATTCACAGCAAAAGAACTTGGCGTTACAGTGGCTATGAAGATAGTCTGTTCCTCGAATCGAAGGGAAACAAAACTCAAACAAAACCCAAGTTTCTAAGGGCATGGCTACTGAGTATATCAGAGGAGGGGCGTTCTAGGGTTGGGGGCGACCAAGGGTGGGGCGCCCAAAACTTGGGCTAAAGGCCCGACAAACCGGTGACGCAGCAGCTTGGCAGATTCTGGACGTCAACTTCTTTCGACGATTCCTGTTGACTCCGAATGAATTTGGGCCTGAAACCAGTGTCATTGGAAGCTTTATGAAATTCTAGTTCCACCCATATAAAGAACGTCCAAAACGGACTCCGTATGTGACCGGGGCGTCGTTTTTAGTGCGTGCTGCTCCTGAACTCCGAACTGGGCTCGAACTTGAGTTGCTTTGGGCCTCCACCTTGGGGACTCGAACCGGATTAGCCTCGGACCTCCCTCTTGACTTGGAAAACATTGTTGGACTCCTTCTTCACTCCATCCACCACTCATGGACATATGCATAGGCTCCATGTCCTCATCATGGTGGATGCTTCCGGCGGTGCGTCCTTCAACTCCGGGGGCGCCGTGGCAGCACCTCGACGTCCTCCTTCGCTTGTTGCCGCCTCCTTGGACTAGATGAATGTTTCTTCCCGAGTGCTCTCCTCGAATCTCTTCCGATCCAACCTCTCTTGATGAATGGATCCTTTCAGGGGTATTTATCTCTGTTTTTGGCGAAGGGCGGCGCCGGCCAATACTTAGGGTTGAAGCATCTTCGCGCACAAGAAACCGGGGGCCGAACCGACACCGGAAAAGGCTGGGGCGGCCGGCCTGGGCCCTTCCCAGCCCAGTTCGGTCGCCCCTTCCTCCGAGTGGCCCGTCTTGGTATTTTGGACTTTGATCCCAATATTTGTGTCTTTTTGGCGTCATCAACCCTGCGATAAATATAGGGGGTCTTCTCGTATGAAATCCGATCTTTATGTCTTGGTCCTCGAAGATGATTTGTCATAGCAGCTTGGTCCTTGCCACCTTTGGGAGTGGGTTTGCCTTGCACTTGAACACGAACGGAGCTCCTCATTTACTCCTTTGAACTCGATGTGACTCCGTCCCTTTAGTCCATGTTTTCCTACAAAAACATCACACTTCCAAATGCATATACAAAGTTGAACTTGTTATATCATTAGTGTGCCTAGTGGCGGGTTAGTACCATGATGAAGTTCAAACAAAAGTGTAATGAATATGTTTGGAGCACCAAAATTCACCGTCAACATCTCCCCCATGCTTATATCTTGCTCGTCCTCGAGCAAGTTTCTTGCAAAAGTACACTAGTCCATGGAGTTGAAACGTGTGCCATAAGTTCCTTCCTTACAAGTTAGTCAACCTTTCATCTTTAATATAAGAAACATGAAAACAATAAACACTATATGGATCATGGGCGTTTAGGAAATTACCCAATCAAGTCTTACCCCACAACTTATACCTTTTTGAGGTCCTTTATCCAACCATACTTACTTTCTTACTTCCGACGGAGGGTTTTGAGCTTTTCAAAATAAAATTCCTGCAACAAGTATTAGACAAAATCTTCCTCCAAGTTCTCACATGTCGCTCATTTAAGGTGGCTATCCTAAACAATTCATGAACTCTCATCTCCCACAAGTCTCTCATTTAAATATATGTTGGAGCTATAGGTATGGCTAGTGAAGTTAACACAAATATTATCAAGCTAGGAAAGTTCTCTAATAGTTGTTCACCTCCAGCCAATGACCATGAGAATGAAACCATAATGTGAGGTATCAAGGATAAGAAGATTTAGAATGGTGGACATGTGCAAAAGGGAAAAATATGACTCAAGGCCCTAATGATGTCCTTGTTGTCGGATTGCACATGGTTGGAATATCGAAGATTCGTTCTCAACAACATCACATCCTTCCTTTGCACTTCTCTTGATCTTCACTTGACTTGTTATCCCTTCTTATACCTTTCTTGCCTTTGAATTCCTCTTTTTCCTCTTTCTTCTTTATTCCTTTTTCTTTTCTTTTCTCTCTTTTTTTCTTTTTCTCACTTTTTCTTCTCTTTATACCCTTTTTCTCTTTGCTTGACACCTTTATCTCTTCTCCGAAGCTTTATGCTCGCCTCCTTGGCGTGGAAATACAATCTGAAATTTAACCAAAATCCTTGCTAGAGACGGAACGAATCTTCGGGCATAGGTTGTGTTCAAGGAATAAGATGAATAAAAAGATATTATGGGTTGGGTATGGAATCCGGCGATACATGGAACTTTCGATGTGAAAGTCTCGTTACCGAATATATGACGAGGCTAGCAATAAAAGATATAAAGCAAGGACATGATCATTGCTCGAAATTAGAACTTCCAAGAGAGAAAAGCCCTAACCCAATTCATCATGCTAACAACACTTATAGTGGACGAATATATAAAGGCCTTGTAAAGGATAAGCTCGCTCTCAACTTGGAAGAAGAAGATGCTAACCTTTATTGCAAGGGGTTTTTCATGTAATTTTCAGAAATAAAATGCCTCCAACTTTGTAATAATTGTAGCATAGCTAAACAAGGTTCTAGCTCAAAGTAAAGTATGGATGCTCTCACGGGCAAGAACCCACTAAGCACCACAGAAACTTTCGTGCTCATTGCTCATGATCGAATATAAAGATAAAAGATAGATAAACAAGTAGGCAAGAAAAATAAAACACAAAACTCTTTTTTTATTTTTTTATTGACTCAACGCTAATATTAACACACCATCGACCTAAAAAAAGAAAAACTTCAAACCAAACCAACCAAACTACTAGGGCAAAAAGTTTTTGGAACTAGCGCTAGTTCCTCCCCCGCGCTTAGACCATACGACGTCCTCGTCGTATTTTTTTTTATAAAAAGAACAAGAGGAAGAACAACCGCTAAACTTGAGTATAAACCCTTGTAGAAGGTTTGGCCTAGTAAAAATTCATGAAACACACTGAAAATAAAATAAAAACTAAAATATATACATGTGACGTACCTTGTTTTTTGTCCTATGCTCGACGCTCGGGTTCATCCTCCATTGTGAAAATGTCAACGCAGTGTAGGGGCACGACGTCGGGTTCAATATAGACCTTTAGCCGCTGACCATTCACCACGTATTGGTCACCTTTTGCATCCATGATAGTAACACTCCATTGGAGAACAAGATGTACCACATAAGGTCCGTCCCATTTGCTTTGTAGCTTCCCTTTTCCAAAAGTTTTAAACCTTGAATTGTAGAGAAGGACCTTATCTCCTTCCTTGAACTCTTTTGCTTTAAGTCTTTTATCATACCACCTTTTGATCCTCTCTTTGTAAATGCTTGCACTTTCATAAGCCTTCAACCTCATCTCTTCTAGCTCGCTAATTTGGATTCTTCTTTTCATCCTTGGCATCTAAGTCGAGGCTCATCTCCTTTATTGCCCAATATGCCTTGTGCTCTAGCTCGGAAGATGACAAGCCTTGCCATATACAAATTGGTATGGAGTCATACCTATCGGTGTCTTGAACGTCATCCGACTATGCCCACAATGCTCCATCCAATTTCTTTGACCAATCCTTGCCTCCCTTCTCAATAGTCTTGTTGAGGATGCTCTTTAGTTGCCTATTTGATGTTTCCGCTTGTCCATTGGTTTGTGGATGATAGGCCATAGCCACTCTATGCTCGATTCCCAATTTGGACAAACATTTTCAAAGCTATTCCGGTGAAATGAGTCCCTCCGTCGCTTATCAAGATTCTCGAACACCGTAGCGAGGAAAAAAACCATTGAGATGGACTCTTCCGTTGATGCCTTACGACATGGTATAGCCTCCACCCACTTGGACACATAATCAACCATGACAAGTATATGCTCATATCCATGTGAGTTTGTAAATGGTCCCATGAAGTCGATACCCCAAACATCAAATAAATCGATTTGCAAATTATAGTTCAAGGGCATGGCATTCCTTTGAGAGATGTTACCAGTTCTTTGGCATTCGGGGCAAGAGGCAACATACCTTTTAGCATCTTCATGCATTTCGCCAATAAAATCAGGGCCCATACCTTTGCTTGAGTTCTGCCCATAATGTCCTCCGTATTCCATGAGTGACACTTCCTTATTATTTCTTGCCTCTCTTCTCTTGGTACACACCTTCTCAACACTCCATCAGCTCCAAGTCTGAAAAGGTAAGGTGAATCCCAAAAATATTTTCGGCTCTCGGAGATTACCCTTCTTTGTGCATTCTTGTCTAAGTGATCAAGTGGCATTTTTCGAATCGCTCGAATGATGTCGATCATCCAACTATCCTTATCGATTACTTGATAGAGGTGATCATCTCTCATCTTGTCTTCAACATGCTCCTTATCATCTTCATGATTCATCTTGATAGGTGATCAGCCACAACATTCTCTGACCCCTTTTTGTTTCGAATCTCAACATCAAATTCTTGTAATAGAAGGATCCATCGAATCAACCTTGGCTTGGCATCCTTTTTTGACAAGAGATACTTAATTGCCGCATGATCGGTGTAGACAATCACCTTGGAGTTCACAATGTATGATCTGAATTTTTCGAAGGCAAACACAACCGCAAGCAACTCCTTCTCCGTTGTTGCATAATTTAATCGAGCTCCATTAAGAGTTTTACTAGCATAATATATAGCATGTACCTTGCCTTCTTTTCGTTGTCCCAAGACGGCTCCAACGGCATAGTCGCTAGCATCACACATTATCTCAAATGGCTGACTCCAATCGGGCGGTTGAATGATTGGTGCGGTCACGAGAGCTTTCTTTAGTGTACGGAACGCTGCCAAGCACTTGTCATTAAAATCAAATGGCGCATCCTTTTGAAGGTTAGTTAATGGCTTGGTGATCTTTGAGAAGTCCTTGACAAATCTTCTATAAAATCTCGCATGGCCCAAGAAGCTCCTTAAAGATTTGATATCCGTCGGTGGTGGAAGTCTCTCGACCGTCTCGACTTTGGCTTTATCCACCTCAATGCCCCTTTCGGATATCACGTGTCCCAACACTATACCTTGCTTCACCATAAAGTGACATTTCTCTCAATTGAGCACCAAGTCAACCTCCGCACATTTTATGAGAACCTTGTCCAAGTTGCCTAAACAATCCGCAAAAGTTTTCCCATAGACGGAAAAATCATCCATGAACACCTCGACAATCTTTTTAGTGAATTCCGAAAACACAGCCATCATGCAACGTTGGAAAGAGGCTGGAGCATTACACAAACGAAAAGGCATCCTTCTATATGCAAATGTTCTATATGGGCAAGTAAAAGTTGTCTTGTGTTGATCTTCCGGGTGAATAGGAATTTGCATGAACCCCGAGTATCCATCGAGAAAGCAAAAATAGGAATGATTTGCTAACCTCTCAAGCATCTCATCGATGAATGGTAGGGGAAGTGATCCTTCGTTGCTTTATTCAATTTCCAATAATCAATGCACATCCTCCATCTGGTCACGGTCCTTTGCGGAATTAACTCACTCTTCTTTTTTTCACCACGGTCAAGCCTCCTTTCTTCAGCACACAATGTACGGGGCTCACCCATTCGCTATGCAGATCGGTAATGATGAAATGATCACCTCCTTCTTCACCACCTCTCGCATGTCATGGGTTAACCTCCTTTGATGGTCCACTACGGGCTTGCATTGATCTTCCAAAGGTATGCGATGAGTACACAAAGCTGGGCTAAGTCCTTTGAGATCATTTATTGAATACCCAATCACCTTCTTGTGCTTCTTCAATAAATTCAGCAACATCTCATTTTCTTCGGGGCTCAACTCGTCGCTCACAATGACGGGATAGGTCTTGTCCGGCTCCAAAAATTCATACCTCAATCCCTTAGGCAAAGGTTTGAGGTCCACCTCCGGCACTTCTGGCTCTTCAGGCTTAATTTCTCCGATATCCTCAAATTTCTCCTCCTCCATGCTTCCATCTTTGTGGTTCTAGTCTTTTAGATGCTTCCTCCAATTCTTCGTCTTGCTAATCATTAGGTTGATTCTCCATTGCTCTTTATAGTGGATCCCTGAAAGTTTCAACAAAATGAAGACTCCCTACCTCTTTCATCAAGAGGTAGGGGAGTTCCTAGAATCGGGAAGAAAATCATATGTATGTTTATCTCCATCAAGGATAATCGTTACTTTCCCTTTTCCGACATCTAAAACAGCATTAACCAACTTTAAAAAGGGTCTACCAAGAATTATGTGATCATGTTTATCATAGTAGGCATGAACAATGAAAAAAATCGGTTGGTATGCATTTTTTAGAGATGACAACTTCCAGATTGCAAGCAATTCCAAGAGGCCTAACAACTCTACCATCTCCCATGATTAACTTAGTTGAAGTTGGGACTAGGTCTATGGTATGATTATGAATCTCATCATAAATTTTAGAGGATAAGACACTTACTTGTGCTCCGATCGCACATAAAGCTTTGAATTGAATTCCATTAATCGTGCAACTTAAGTGCAGGGTTGTCTTCTCCTCTTGATCAGACCTTATGGCGTAGACTTCAGCAAGGCGAGCATATGGCGATGCTTCGGGCTTGATCCCCATTACTCTTTTCACCTCGGCTATATGGTCCGGATCCACTTCTATTTCATTAAAGACCTTTCAAAAAATCACGCCGGTCGTTTCAAGATCATATGAATTTTCCGCTTGCTTCCCCGGCGGGAAATCTACCTCCAAAGCTCTTCCCACCCCCTTTTGGTTGGGGTATGGTCTTCTCTTGTCAAACACTTCCCCAAAATCAATTGGAACCCAATCCATTTGCTCGAACTCCCTCAATGGCTTTGCACTTGCAATGCTTCTTCCATTCACATGGCTTGACTTGGCAAAGTCGATGTTTGAGGTAGTTCTTGCTTCCACGTGTACTTCTTCTATTTTTTTCGGAATTGGCTCCTCTTTCTTGTGTTCCGGGGTCGCTCCTCTAAAAATTCCAGCAAGTGTTCTCACACTTGAATCACATTCTTGCTTCCCCGAAAGTCGTGTTTCCCAATCTCTTCGCGTGGCCGCCGCCTTGCTGATTTTTTGTAAAAGTTGGGCGGCTTCTGTGAGTGTTTTCTCCATGAGATCCCCTCCTGCACACATTTGAACATGTTCTGCACAACTAGGGGTTAGGGAAAAGAAAAAAGTGTCCAAAAGTACGTCACCGGAGAATCCGAGTCGTGGTCCTTGTTCAATCAACTCGTTGAATCTATTCCACGCTTGGTCTATCCCTTCTTCTTCTCCTTGCGTGAAGGTGATCACTTGCCTCCTTAGATGTTGGACTTTACTTATCGGGAAGAATTTTTTACAAAACTTCCTTGTCAATTGGTTCCAATTCCCTCCAACTTCGAAGGATGCAAATGAGTACCACTTCTTTGCTTCACCAAGCAAGTGAGTAGGGAAGAGATTCCACTTGAACCATTTCGTGGGACTCCTTCTTGTCGCATCAGTATTGCACAATGTCGCGAAGTGCTTGATGTGTTCATACGGGTTGTCCATCTCCATCCCTTTGAAGGGATTGGCCGCCGCCATCTCGATGATTCGCGCCTTAATCTCATACTTCGTTGCTTCGGGCTTCGAATCCGACTCTTGTACCTTGATGTCTTCACATCGGGGACTAGCGTAATCCCTTAATGATTTCTCTGGTTCTTCCAAAGGATGGTGGGCGAACGCCATCTAGACAACAAAAGCAAAAACAAAACAAAAGCGGGGGTTTCTAGGAAACAAAGGTTAGATGTTAGTAATCAACAAAAATTAACACAAAATCGAGCGTAGCAAAGGCTTGCTCCCGCAGCGCTAGAAAAAGGGCTTGTTGGGTTCGAAATCGCGTTCAACTTCACCGCAAGTACGGGTGACTTGGTGCCTTTTCACCAAGGGAGGGGACCCCCAAGGTTCTTGTCAATCCACGGAGCAAGGGGATTGCTACCGTTCGATCTAAAGCTAATCTAGTTGATTAAGACAACCTTTAACTAGAGATTGATCTAATGAGCAAACTAAACTTAAAACAAAGAGGTGTGTGAGGTGAACTAGATGTAGAGGACACTTGCCCATAAGGTCTAGGATACATGAACATGCAACCGCCAAGGAAGATAAAAACCAATCTAATCTATTGAAGGTGTGACCGCGGCTTCACCCTTTTCCTTCTCTCGCACTGTCACTACACGAAGGCAATCAAGGCAAAATAACAAACGATCACGGTGTGTTGAAGGGATCAACGGGAGTAGTGAGATCTATACACCTGAAAAGCACGGTAGCTAGCCTTAAACATGAAAGCATCATCAACACGAAACCAATAGATTGAAATCATAAACGAGTCGGCGATTACATGACATGATCCGTTACAACCCCATGGACAAATGAGAAGATTACCCCATCAAGACGCTAAGCATGGCGTCGTTGATCATGGTGGATGCTTTCGGCGGTGCGTCCTTCAACTCCAGGGGCGCTGTGGCAGCACCTTGACGTCCTCCTTCGCTTGTGGCCGCCTCCTTGGACTAGATGAATGTTTCTTCCCGAGTGCTCTCCTCGAATCTCTTCCGATCCAACCTCTCTTGATGAATGGATCCTTTCGGGGGTATTTATCTCTGTTTTTGGCGGTAGCCAATACTTAGGGTTGAAGCATCTTCGCACACAAGAAACCGGGGGCCAAACCGATGCCGAAAAGGCTTGGGCCGGCCGGCCTGGGCCCTTCCCAGCCCAGTTCGGTCACCCCTTCCTCCGAGTGGCCCGTCTTGGTATTTTGGACTTTGATCGCAATATTTGTGTCTTTTTGGCGTCATCAACCCTGCGATAAATATAGGGGGTCTTCTCGTATGAAATTCGATCTTTATGTCTTGGTCCTCGAAGATATTTTGTCGTAGCACCTTGGTCCTTGCCACCTTTGGGAGTGGGTTTGCCTTGCACTTGAACACGAACAGAGCTCCTCATTTACTCCTTTGAACTCGATGTGACTCCGTCCCTTTAGTCCATGTTTTCCTACAAAAACATCACACTTCCAAATGCATATACAAAGTTGAACTTGTTATATCAATAGTGTACCTAGTGGCGGGTTAGTACCATGATGAAGTTCAAACCAAAGTGTAATGAACATGTTTGGAGCACCAAAATTCACCGTCAACAGTCATTATGTGGTTCATAATGGGCTCTCAAGTAAACCATGATTTGAGCTCTCTACTCATAAGTTTCTATGGAGTTTTTGGTTCTGGGCTTCGAGTTTTTAGTTGAAGGATCTCTGATGATTTCAAAGAATACATCTGGTGGCATTGGCTAGTTTTGTGCTGGGGCCTTGGCTAATTTGTCTGCTTCATTGTTGTCATTCCTTGGAATATGCTGCATTGTATATCCCTTGAAGTATTTCTCCATTTCTCTTACTTTTTCTAGATACCTGATTAATTCTGGATTTCTAGCCTCGCTTTCTTTTTCAACGTGTTCTTGAATTACTTTCGAGTCAGACTTGACAATAAAAACTTGCTGACCTAGTGCTTTCATCTTTCTCAAGGCCAACAGAAGTGCCTCATACTCAGTTGTGTTGTTTGTTGAGTGTGTTCCATCTGGAAAATCCAATCTTGCTGCATAACTTATTATGATACCTGAGGGTGATGTCACAATAGTCGCGATTCCTATGCCTCTGTCACACCAAGCTCTGTCACAATACACTATCCAGGGTGCTTGGATTTCTTCATCATTGTTGGCTATTGGTGATGTCCAGTCTTCCACGAAATCTGCTAGTACTTGTGATTTTATGGAATTTCTTCTTTCAAAATCCACCACGTACCGCGACAATTCTGTTACCCATTTACTTATCCTTCCCGAGGCCTCTTTATTTGAGAAAAGATCGTTCAGAGGTTGATTTGTGATCACTCTTATTCTATGACCCTCGAAATAGTGCCTTAGCTTCCTTGCAGCCATAACCACAGCATATGCGATCTTCTCTAGTTCTGAGTAGAAGATTTTGGAGCCCGAGAGAGCTTCTTAGGCATAGTACACTGGTACTTGTTTCAGTTTTCCTCCTTCTTCCTTCTCTTGAACTAGCACAACGCTCACAGCAGAATTTGATGCTGAAAGATATAGGAGAAGAGGAGATCTTGGCTCCGGAGGGCACACCTTTGTCATGTTGGAAAGGTATTCTTTGAGTTCTCTGAAATCTTGCTTTTGCGTATCAGACCACTGAAAGTTTTTAGAGCTTCGGAGAACTTGGAAAAATGGTAAACTTCTTTCAGCTGCCTTTGGGATGAATCTGTTTAGTGCAGCTACTCTCCCTGTCAGCTTTTGCATATCCTTGACTGAGGTTGGCTCTTCCATTTCTATGAGGGCTTTAATTTTTTTAGGGTTTGCCTCTATCCCCTTGGTCAATACCAAACATCCTAAGACTTTGCCCCTTTGCACACCAAAAACACATTTCTCGGGATTCAGCTTTAAGTTGGCGGTTCTCATATTTGCGAAGGTTTCTGCCAGATCCCTGATGTGATCATCTCTTCTCACACTTTTCACTATTATGTCATCCACGTACGCTAGAATATTTCTCCGAAGCTGGTTATGCAGGACGATTGCAATCATTCTCGAGAATGTGGATCCTGCATTCTTGAGCCCTTCCGGCATTCTAACAAAATAGTAAGTTCCGAACAGGGTGATGAAACTTCTCTCCTCTTTGCACACTCTAATCTGATGGTATCCTGAGAACATGCCGAGTAGAGATAGTATTTCGCTACTTGTTGCATCATCCACTACCTTGTCAACTCATTCTAGAGGATAATCATCTGTTTTGCATGCTTTGTTCAGATCTGTCAAGTCAATACACATTCGCCATTTTCATTCTTTTTCTTTACCGGTACTGTGTTGGCCAGCCAAGATGGGTATATGACTTCTCTTATGACTTTTGCGTCTTGTAATCTTTGGACTTCTGTTTTTATTGAGTCCACTTTTTCCTCGGACATCTTCCTGAGTTTTTGCTTCTTAGGGTGGATCGTATCATCAGTGTCCAAGATGTGCTCAATTATATCTCTATCAACCCCTTGCAGATCTTTTGCCGACCATGCGAAAACATCTTTGTTCTTGTTTAGAAACTGAATCAGCTCTTCTTCTTCTTGCTTCTCAAGATCTGCTCCGATGATGACTCCTCTGCCTGGCATATCATCAAGAAAAACTCTTTTTGTTTCCCCGTTGGGACTAATTTCTATTTTCTCTTTATCCCTCTTGGCCTCGGTGTAGCGTTCTTTCTCCTCTTCTTCTTTGATTAGAACATGAACATTTTTCTGTCCAGGTGTGCGACCTCTCTCGATGTTTCTTGCTTCTTGCTGATTGCCGAAAAGAGTGATGACACCTTTTGGTGCCAAAATTTTCATGCAAAGGAATTATTGCCTTATCACCACATCGAATCTGTTGATGAATCCTCTTCCAAGGATTGCAAAATATGGGTGATACATGTCTACGACGTCGAATATGATGTGTTCTGCTCTCACATTGTCGAGACCCCCGATAGACACTGGGAGAGAGATTTTTCCCATTGGCTTTATCGGCTTTCCTCCGAAGCCTAGGAGTGGGTTTTCTGGTGGTTGAAGCATATGGGGGCTTAAGTTCATTTGCTCGAATGTTTTGGTGAATAGGATGTCTACTGAACTTCTGTTGTCCACTAGAGCTTTTCCAATTACCCAACCTGCAATGTTAATCTCTATAACCATCACATCGTTGTGATATGTGGATTTCAGTCTGAAATCTTCTTCAGAGAATATTATTAGCATGTTAGCCCATTCAGGTCTTGCTGCGGGACCGTCATTGATGATCGTGTTCACCGATCTGAAGTAATCTTTCTTTTGTTTCTTGGTGTCAAATTCCATGAAAGATCCTCCTATGATGGGCATGATCATTCCGAAGGAAGGCAATGCTTTGGAATTGTTGCTTTGGGAACTAGATTCGGTTTTGGGCATGGCAGTTGGTGGTGGTGGTAGGATTTGTTGGATGGGTTGTGGTTACTGAATGGTTTGTATTGCTTGGGATTGTGGAAGGAATTGTGGCGAGGGTTGCCATGCTTGCTGAGGTTGTTGGAAAGGCTGGTTGCTCTGCGAAGCTTGGAGAGTTGATACGTGTACAGATCCTAAGTTTAGCTGATGGTAAATCGGGCAATAGGGTTGTTGCTGCAGCAGTTATGGTGCGTTTGGTTGGGTAGGATGGATGCGACTGCTCTCATCTTCTTCTCTTTCTCAATTCTGTCCATGTTCTTCTACGTTTCTGGACATGCTTCAGTACTGTGGCCCGTTCCATGATATCTGCAGAAAAAGTATGGATTTTTGTTGTTGTTATTTGGAAGATTCGAGGATCCTCTTCCTCTACCCCTTGACGAATGACCTCCTCTGGTACTTGGTCTGTCGCTTTGTCTGCTTTGAGTCTGTACATCTTGGACATTGTTTATGTGCCGGGATTGTGGCTTCCAGTCAGAAGTTTTGTAGTTTTGTCTTGCTTGGTTTCTTTCAGCAACTCTCCTTCTATGATCTTCATCTAATTTGATGTACTTTTCTAGTTCAACAAATAATTACTCCATGGTTTCGAGCTCCTCTCTTGACAGGTGGGAAGTTGTAGGACCTGGAGTTAAGCCACTAATGAGGGCTGAGATTGTTGTTTCGTCATTTGCACCAGGTGTTTGTGATATTTGCTGCATGAACCTTTTGACATAACTTGCCAATCGTTCCTTGTCTTTTTGCTTGCAATGGTAGAGGTCAGACTTCTTTGCGGTTGTTTGGTGAAAGACCTGGAATGCCTAAAGGAATTTCGTCTTCAGATCTATCCATCTATAGATTGAATGAGGTGGCAACAAAGAATACCAATTTAGTATTGGTCCCACACAAGCAATGATGAAGGATTTTGCCAGCGGGACGTCATCTCCGCCTGCGGAGTATACTGCAGCCTCGTAGCTCATTAGGAATTGTCTAGTGTTCCCGAATCCATTGTATTTTGGAAGAGATACTGGCTTGTATTTTGAAGGCCATGGAGCTGTTTGTAGGCCTAGGGATAATGGTGATTCGGGATCTACGAACTGCGAGACTCCATTACCCACGAAAAAAATTTGTCCTTCTGAGGTTGTTCTATTCTTGCGAATGTGTAATTCTCTAGTGTCGGCTGCTTTTGATTGGCTGAATCTTGATGTGGGGTATCTTTCTAAATAGAACTGCTTTCTTGTTCTTTCAGCTCTTCTATCTCTTTCTGGATTTTGGGACAATTGCTCTTTCGCTTGTTTCAATCTTTCTATTTTTTTCTGTGGCTTTTATCTTTGCTTGCAATTGCATGGACAATTTCTCTTTTTGCTTCTTCAGATTTCCGATTTGCTGCAGAGCTAGATCGAGTTCTTTCTCAGCTGCTCCCTCCACATCATTTCTAGTGCTTGACTCTGGTAGATTTGTGTGTGGGTTAATGTTTGCGAGTTGTGCTTTCTTAAGGGCTTCTTCCTTTTCAGTCTCATTGTACATGGTGTTGGCTTCGGAGCGGATGACAAGAGTCATCTCATTGTTTTCCTCAATGTCTTGATTTTCAGGATCCTAAGGATTGTTCTTCTTTCCCTTCTTTGGTGGTGCCATCGTGGACTTTTTTGCGGCTGAAACCACAGTGGGTGCCCTGTTGGGTTTCTGGAAAAATTCCGGATTCCCCAACCAGAGTTAGAAAAGTAAGAGCGATAGAAAGTAGGTCAAAAAGCTGTGTTCACTCTAAAAAGTTGGATCCCTTTACACAGAGGTTGGGGGCTCCTTTATAGTGCCCGGGGGTCACTTTTACATAACGAAAATGCCCTTGGGAAATGAGTATATTCTTTTTATATTCTGTACAAATTTTTCCTCATGAATCACGCCGCACAAGGTGGGATGATCCTCTATGCAATCATGATTCTTATATTTACAAGAATACCCCATGTTCACACCTCAACTTCCTTCCTTCAAGTACATGCCATTGACCGGATCACACTCAGACTTCTTGGATATCTTCGTAAGTCTTGGAATTTCACGATCCTTAGCTTCGGAGAAAAGACCCGCCGCTTCATGTCGTCCTGTCGCCCTTCCTTCCTTGGGTTCCCCAAAGTGCCAAAGTTCCAGGATATTAGCCCTTTCATGAATGCACCACAAAAATACTCGTGAATTATGAGGACCCCTGATAATAAGGGATTCCGAAGATCGGTATTGTTACCAAATTTAAGAAACCATCTTGCCAAACTAGCTTGTTCATGGAAAATATTTCTTTATTTATAAAAAAACTGAAGTTCTTGATAGTTTCGGGATTCTGCGATTTCTCGGAACTTCATGTATGTTCACTGTCCCTGAATTCTTCTGAAAAGCTGTGCCTTCTCCAAACTTCCAAGGGTGCTAGTTTTTTAGCTAATCCCAACACTGGAGAAAGCATCACGCGCGCCCCAATACTAACACCAGCGGTGTCAGGGTCAGCATCAGGATCCGCGGGAGCTAACAAGGTGTCAACGAATGGGAGCATCTTCAGGACAGATGCCTCGATAGCTTCTACGAACTGGATACGGCTCGGCACGTCTGGTTCCTCTAGGAAATGTCCTTCCAGCAGAACCAAGTAGCCACTGTGTGAGGACATGAGATGGATGGATTCCGTGATCCCAGCCCCAGCGAGAGCCCGGATCCACCTCCTTGCGAGTGCGAGGTTACATTGGTCTGCCAGCAAGCTGGTCCCTGCAGTGAGGTTTGGAACCCAGCCAACGCCCATCTCCGAGAGCCACCTCTCCAGGGCGGCAAAGTCGCCATCGCCGTGACAAAATTCCTCGACCAGGCGCATGGCATGCTCGCGCCTCTTCGCCTTTTCTTCAGCGTCGATAAACAGTAATCGCTGAAGACTACCTAGTTCGGAGGACAAGACAGAGCCCCGGCTGGATGTGTAGCTGGTCGAGGAGATGGTACCTGAGCATGAGGTGCTGCCACCGGCCGTACTATAAGCGAAGGCTACCTTCAGATCTCTGGCTGCAACGAAGGACAATAGTGTGGCCTCCGACTCCGAGGCTGCCGCCGGCGCGCGTGGCCGCAGGGCCCATGTCGATAGGCCTCTATCATCTCCGCCAGCAGGGCACAGCTTGATAATTGTAGCCATTCGACGGGATGGTGGATGCTCGGTGGATGGGACAAGCAGCAGGAATCTTACTATTACTAATTGGAGACCTTTTTTAAGCCTTCACGTGAAGCCACCTAGGAATTCTAAATGGACAGTCTAAAAAGAGAGAAGCCTCCATATGAAGTTACCTAGGAATCCTATGTGGACACTTGAAAAAATATCATTAATTTTAATAGTCATTGGGTGTGTTTTGTTTCTAAAATTACTCAACTATGCCATTATGAAGAATTAAATAAAAACAACCCTCCTATGTCTTTGTCTAAATTATCCACATGTGCTTCTATAGAAAAATTAAATCTAAACATCTCCCGATCACATCTGACACAATAAATATTTTTACTTCAAATAAAAAATTGTCCAACTATCCTATCGTGCCTGTTTTTTTTTTTTTTGAAATGAACAACAGGGGAGGCCCCTACTGGAACTTTTGATTTTCTGAAATATAATATGTATAGTTTACAAAGGCCTTAGGCCCAAAATAAGAAGTCTGAATAATTAAGAAAAATTACAAAACCAATCTTTAACTCCACCCCAAGGGTCGGTTTGGCCCTGTGAAATAGGAGCTGAAATTCAAGCTTGAAGATATGTTTCCATCTAACCAAGGAGACATGCACACCATCAAAAATAACTTCATTTCGGTGAGACCAAATAGCCCAGCAACAGATGAGAAATATTTCCCTATATATGTGTCTGCCAAACCTTCGACGTCCAACCACAATTCTGTCAAGAAAGCTATCCATATGTGACCAGGAGATGTGTAGGAAGCGCCAGCACCATTGACTGAAAGAACAATTAAAGAATAGATGCTCTACCGTCTCTTCCTGATTATGGGGACAAAGAACACAACTGTACTCATCTAGTACTCTTTTTTTCTTTCGAAGGATATCCCTAGTATTGAGTCGGTCACAAAATAGGAGCCACCCAAAAAATTTGTGCCTTCCTCTGCCATAAGATTTCCACAACCATTTAAACAAAGGATGAGCAGGATAGGTGCCTTGGAGCTGTTTATAAGCTAATTTTGGTGTGAAAATTGCTGAACCCCAAATATATGACTAAGTGTCATCAACAGTGCCCAATATTTGAAAGTTTTGTAGCAAAAGGGACAGTTCATTCCATTGAAGTGCAGCCTCTTCAGAGAGAGGAGTGAAGAAATTATCAAAAACATCCTGAGAGATGAATTTATTCAATGAAATGTTCTTTTTCTTTGCAAATGAGAAAAGCTTAGGGTATTTCCATCTGAGCACACCTAGATTCCAAGAATCAGTCCAAAAGCAAAATGTGCTGCCTCTACCAGCTTGACAGGATGCAATCATGAGGTATTGATCAGAGAAGGTCACGACATCTCTCCACCAGAATGACCCAACAGGCCTCTTAACATGGCAAACTACTTGATTGGAGTAGAGATACTCCCAGGGAAGATCAACATGATTGTAGAATTTATGCAAATGTTTAAGCAAAAGAGCTGAATTCTGAATCCTGAGATTTATTATTCCAAGACCACCCTGATCCTTAGGCAAGCATGCTTTCTTCCAAGCCACTAAACAACCTCCTTTCCTGTTAATGTTACCTCTGTCCCAAAGACAATGTTTTCTATATCTGTCAATCTGATGCAGCATAGAAACTGGAACCTTTAGGGTACCAAGGAAAAATGTGGGTAGAGCTGAAAGAACAGAATTCACCATAATCAGAAGACCTGCATAAGTCAAAAGACTGCTGATGCCCATCATTCTCCTCTCAATTCTATTAAGCAAAGGTAGAAAATCTTCCACCGATGGTCTTGTGGTTCCAAGAGGAAGACCAAGGTAAGTAAAAGGCATGCTGCCCACTTGGCAACCCAACACAGTTGCTAGGGAATCCATCTTCTCAAGTTCAACATTGATTGGAATAATGTTGGACTTGGAGAAATTAACCTTCAGGCTTGTAGAAATGGAATAAGCACCAAGAATATTCTTTAGGTTTAAAAGTTGGCTCTCCTCAGCTGGCATAATCAGAAGGGTATCATCAGCATATTGAACTATAGGATAGTCACCCCCAAAGTTAGGGCCCAATGGGTGAAGCAAAAGTCCTTCTACAGCAGCATTGTTAATTATAGACTGTAGTAAATCAGCAGCAATGACAAACAGCAAAGGAGATAGAGGGTCCCCCTGTCTAACACCTCTTTTACATTTGAAAGGTTTCCCTGGCACCCCATTGAGCAGCACAAAGGAAGTGGTTGGAGTCAAAATGGCCTCAATCCATTGGATCCACCTAGCAGAGAAACCTTTATGTTTAAGCATCTCAAGGATGACTGGATGTTCCAATTTGTCAAAAGCTTTCTCAAAATCCAGCTTTACTATAACAATTTCTTTCTTGCTATGATGACAAAGGTGTAGAAACCGAAATGCCCATGCCAAACAATCTTGGATGTTCCTACCCTTGATAAAACCATACTGATTTTGATGAACCATAGACAGGATCACTTGTTGAAGTCTATTAGCCAACAATTTGGTGAGCAGCTTCAGAGATAAATTCAGCAAAGAAATGGGCCTAAAATCATATGGAGACTGAGGATTATCACACTTCGGGATCAGAGTAGTGAAGGAGCCATTGATGCATTCAAGGTGGATATTGCCATTGTAGAAACATTCTCAAAGCCTATAGAAATCATCTGAAATCAGATGCCAACACTTCTTGAAGAAATACCCACTAAAACCATCAGGGCCAGGTGCATGATCTGGTGGCATTTCCTTGAGAGCAATATCAATTTCTTCTTTGGTAAATGGGTCATCCATAGAAGGAAGAGGCACTGCACTTATGAGATCACTGAGCTGAAATAAAATTTCAGAGAACTCTGAAACACCCAACCTATCTCTGAATGAGGTCCAAAGGTTCCCAACCTTGAGAGCATGATCAGTGACTGCCAAGCCATCAACATTCAAGAGAGATGATATGTTGTTCCTCCTAAAATAATGGGTAGCCATAGCCTGAAAAAGTTTTGTGTTTTCATCACCAAACTTAACCCATCTGATGGTGGATCTTTGCTTCCAATAAATCCTTTTGGCTTCCAATAATTTCTAAAGATGCTTTTTCACAATTTTCCTGAAATTGAATTCGACCAGAGAAAGTATTCTCTGATCCTCAAGGCCATCAAACATAGCCAACACCCAAGAGCAGTTATTAATGAGCTTGTTTAACTTGGAAAATTCCCTGCTCCATAATTTCAGACCTTTTCTAAGCTGCTTGAATTTACCACTAATGGTTTTGGCCATGTTGCTGAAAAAGGGGTTTGAGTCCCAGTGCAATTTGACAGTTTCAAAAAACCCAGGAAACTCCACCCAATAATTCTCAAACCGAAATAAAGATGCCTTTGGAATATGTGAATCAATCAACACTACATATGGCACATGGTCAGATATGGGCCTTGCCAAACATTGAACTGAAGTTGCTGGATAAGAATTGGTCCAGGAAGAGGAGGTGAAAACCCAATCCAATTTGTCAAGCAATGGACCCTCCTGCATATTGCTCCAAGTGAATTGCCTTCATAGGAATTGGACATCAACAAGGTCCAGATGTTGAATAAGATCATTGAAAAGGAGCATGTCACCAACATTCCCCCTGGCTTGTTTCGATCTAACAAGTATCTGATTAAGTTGAAATCACCAACTAGAATCCAATCATCCAAGTTTGTCGAGTCAAAATTATATAACTAGCTGATGAAAGCAGCTTTTTCTGGTGAGGAAGATGGTCCATACATATTAGAAAGATGGAACACAGCATCTGAATGAGTCGACCTAAATCTCATAGTTATAGCATAACCATTACAATTGACAACCTCTCCAGTAAAAAGACCATCATTCCAACAAATTAGCATACCACCAGATGACCCAACAGATGGAGAGAAAGCAAATTTGTTAATGTGTCTCGGGCAAAATTTTGAAATATAAGCCAGATCAAATGATTCTCATTTAGTATCTTGCAAACATATGATAGAGGTAGCACATTTAGATATTTTATTTCTTATATGATCCCATTTTGCTTGGGAATTAATCCCCCTGAGATTCCAAGACATAATATTCCATGATCTTGTACTATTCATTGCAACCACAAAAGCATCAAGATAGAGTACAAAATAACATCTGGCGCACATAAATGACCAACATATGTCTGGAGTTCAGAAAAACAGAGAAAATACGTCCACTAGGGACCAGCAGTAGCTGACTGAACCAACAGATAGGATCACACAGATAGGGAGAAGTGCTACTGACAGACACATGACTAAAAGTTTTGCAAGATGGCACCAGACCAGATATCCAAAAGAGACACAGTTCAAGCAAGAACTGTGAGAGAATATTACAGCAACTAATCATCATCAGAAGCTAGAAGCAATGCATGAGATACATCCTGAGGCTGCATTTTGAGAAACTCTATGCCAATGGCTTGAACAACTGATGTAGGCAGGTGAGGAGCAGCAGACGTGGCACCTTCAGCAGAGCCTTGAGAAACAAGGATGACTGCAAGGTCATCAGCAGAGGGAACAACAGGCTGAACTCTGATGGCAGCTGGCATTGGCACCTCCTCTGCTGTAGCAGCACTAGCAGCATCCTTGAAGCCTTGGGTAGCCTGCTTCAGTCTGCCACTCCTCCGTAGGAACTTGGAGTCGATAGGGCCCTTGAGCTTCTTAGCACGTCGCTTCCCTGCAGACATCACTTGGGGCATGGAGCTGAGGATCTTGACAGAAGAATCTTCAGAGTGTTGATCAGCCCCCCCCCCCCTCTTAGCTGGATCAACCAGAGCCTTAGCCAATTTCCAAACATCATCAGAATCATCAAAATAAGATGGGACTTGCATGTCCAGGTCAATGATAATGCGATTTAGATGGGATAATGGGTTATGATGAAAAGGCAAATGAGATGGAAGGGATTGAGAAATCACCTTCTGCAACAGATCACGAAGGGGAACAGAGGAGGCCCCTTCCGTAGCAGCTACAGGCAGTCCACGATCAAGGCCCCCGGAAGCTTCGAAGTCCTGCGCCGCCGGAGAAAGATCATCCATATTCTGCACAGACTCACCCGATGCAATCTGCTGCTCCACCCTGAAATGCTCCTGATCACCAGGCACTTCCTGTTGTTCCTGGTCTACAAGACCTTGGTTCTCATCCATCTGACCAGCCAGATCATGCTGCACCTCCACCTGATCAAGTTGTGGACCGGCTCCCACCACCACATCAGAATTAGCAGAATCAGCTGGCACATGCACCGGCATCCAGCGTGGAGCAGGGTGCGGTAATGGGTGCGCCGGCTCATGTTCTGGAGGTGGCTGTTCATCCCCTCCATCCACAACATCTGTAGCTGTTAAGATGTAGACTGGCACCATGAAAGATCTCACCCTGGGAGCCTCGCCCACCGAAACCACAAAATCATCTGGGATATCTTGTTCAGTGTTGACCAGAGCCTTAACAATGATCCTAGCAACAATCAAGGATTCATGAACATACAACAACTTTGCCCAACCACTAATGGCCTTGGAAATCAACGACAGTGAACGGCCATCAACAAGGTACATCAACATAAGCCAGACAACTATATCCATGGCAAAAGAACGAAAGTTCACACCCTCATCGTGCTTGATGAAGCGAAGCTGGTATTGACCGAATTGCCGAGGCGGGCCTTGGAGAAATCGCTCACGCTCGAGCGGCTTGGTGAAGCGGACGAATGCATCTCCAATCGGACAAGGCTGGATCTCTAGGGTATGACCGCCCTCCTCAAGAAGATACTGGTGAAGAGCTCTCGCCATGGGAACAAAGTCTTCCTTGGCCACGGGCGGAGTCAAGAGGGCGATGGTAAGATCCTCGTTGGTGCGCTCAATGTTCAGGGCAAGATGGGCACGAGGACGTGGTGGCGGAACGTAGGGGAGCACACGGGGGGCCCAGACGAATCCCGCCAGAAGGTGGGGATGGGTATCCAAGGCAAAGTTTGCCATGGGGTCAGGCGAAGGTGGTGGGAGATCGGAGGCCGATGGGGATGCGGTGGCTGCCGGTGCTGTTTCCGAGTAAGATGAAGCGGCAAGCTCGGGGGTAGGCGAAGGAGAAGTAAAGTCAACAGGATGTTTAGAAGCCGAACCCTACGAGACTTGTGGGCCCTGAGCTGGACCAACCTTTTTGTGATAAACCACAGATGTGGCATGTGAAAACCGGCAGTAACGAGAAATGTGGCCGTATCTTAGGCATGTTTTGCACCGAACCATGGAGCGGTAATTAGAAACCCGATGATCACAGGCTAAACAATGGAAACAACGTTGAGGGGAATTTGTTACCAAAGAAGATCGATTTTAGGCCACTGAATCCCGATGAACATGCTGAGCAGATGGAACAAAGTTCTTCTGATAATAATCCGTAGGATAAGTGATCCGGGTAAAAACAGATCGAGCTGGCTGCTTAACAGCTTGAGCATATGTTTTCCGGGCAGATTTAGGTGTGAACCACTACGCTTCTTCCTCATAAGACCAGTTAACGAGCTGATGTTGCCAGTTTGGTCCTCCCTCACCCCAGAGGGTGAAGAACACATCAAACGACTTGCATTTGAAAGCACGCAGATTATAGATCATGAAACCAATCTCTTTAGAGAAAACCGAGAAACGAAACATGTTGCCAAGCAAATGAGAAACCTTGAAATCCTTATCAATGCCCCCAAGGCATGATTGAAGCATGAGACCAACTGAATCCTCAGAAAGGCGGATGGCAAAACGCCTAAAGGAAGCGACCAGAAATAACTCACGGGAGGCGAAGGAGGGAGCAAAACTGACCGGAGAAGAAAACCGTTCATGGGCGAGACGTTGAAAAGCCAATCCCGGACCGAAGTCCAGGTCAGAGAGGCCTCCCATGGTGGAGATTACAGATCTCCATGGATGGGAGACATGGCCACCCCGAGAGTCGCCATCCTCTCCTCATCGACCAAGGGTGCTTGTTCTTTCTTTTCTTCCTATGGTGCCTGTCATATGTAATGTAATATAATATAACATAATTAGTCTCTTGTGTTTTATCTCTTTCCCATGTTTACATCATAAAAAGAATCTATCCTAAAAGAATCTTTAGCTAATACAACTAAAAAACTAGATACGTACGTGTATATGCCTGCCGATTAGATTTTTCTTGCCTTGAATATCTCTTCCATACTTTAATAATAAAAACAATCTATCCTAAAAAGTTGTTAGCTAATACAACAAATTATATACTTTACTCGTGCATATATAAAATTATAAAAAGAGAGCTAACATCTTTCAAGAAAC
The DNA here is from genome assembly GCA_022644695.1 of Cenchrus purpureus. Classification (NCBI taxonomy): domain Eukaryota; kingdom Viridiplantae; phylum Streptophyta; class Magnoliopsida; order Poales; family Poaceae; genus Cenchrus; species Cenchrus purpureus. Next base: position 66,100,549 of record CP053466.1, on the reverse strand, counting down.
ATCTCTTTTGTGTGCTCCTTCTATCAACTAGGGTCTGCTGCTACTTTCATCAACGGAACTAGGTCCCCTGCTGCTATACAACAGAAATGTACGATGAAGCTAAGTATTCTTGTATGGCTACACGAAATCTTTTACACCTATTGGTTACAACACTAGAGATCAACCCACGACGAGACATTGTTTTTCGAGTTTGTTTGATTTCTCTTCTACAATTAGATAACTTTTTATGACATATATTACGACTACTAAATTATTTGTTTATTGTACATAAATGTGTTTTTGAATTATAATTTGATTAGTACAACTCGAAATATAAAGTTACACGCTTAGATGCTTTACATGTTTCTTTTAAAATTAAATGTTTAATTTGCATAAATAATACTTGAATATTTATAAATAAAATTGGACTAGGTTCACATCATCTTTTTAATATAAATATAACTTGCTTAATTCTAAAATAGGTTATTTCTCTGAAATAACCTATGCACATCTTTATTGAATTAAAATATACCAAGCACATAGCCTTTGTGTGATATAATCCAAATCTCTCGATAGTTCCGAGTGTTTTTGTGTTCGCGGTCCTAGAGCCAAACCTTGTCCTCTTTTCAAAGCTTTTCATGCTTGGTGTATTGTTCTTAGTTGTTCTTGTTTGTCTGCTCTGCATGTTGTGCTCGATGTTTGCTTCGAGTAGAAGATCGAGCTACTGATCGGAAGTCTTGAAGATCAAGAGAGCAAGAGGAGAAGAGCAAGAGTAGCTTTTTGTTGAGAAAGGCAAGTGACCCTAACCATCCTTCTACCTATGCTTTAAACAAGAATACTATGAATTAATTGGAACATGGAGAACCACCCAGGAAAACAGTACAACCACAAGACATATGGCTTTGTCTTGGCTAATTAATTAGGGAAGTCTTGTGTGGCTATTAGTCATGGTAGCTTGTGGTACGGAGGAATACTTTTATGACTCTTCTACTCTGGACAGGTATTGGAACGGAAGTGCTCTTCTAGGCTAACCTGGTCCGAGAGTAGAAGGAGGGTACGAAAGATAGCCTCTAGGACGTGCTACTATGGACTAATACACATAGGAGGACTCTTTGCAAAGGCCTCGTAGCGTCCCTATGCAACCACACCTCGGAAGTGTGGTATTGTGCCTACTTTTGCACAGCATGGTTGGGTTCAAAGTTCTTCGGAACTTTTACGTGACTTGTGGTGAAAGTGTACAACCTCTGCAGAGTGTAAAACTGTTATAACAGCCGTGCTCACGATCAAGAGCGGTCTGGACCCTCACATGATTAATATACTTAAAGATGGAATTTAATATTCTTTCTGGTTAATTTTCATGGCCTTGCTGAGTACCAACCATAAGTGTACTCATCCTTCCTAACCGCTGCTCAGAAGAAGAAGAAGAAGGTGTATGATGTCCAGAAGATGGTGCTAGGCGTACGCAACCCCCAGTCGTTTGCCTGTGAAGTTGGAGCCTTTGCTTCCTAGGATTCCGCTGTAAATCTCTGATAATCTCTCTTTCTTTATGTGATATTGTTTCTGTTATGCACTATGATGTCACTATATGTATGAAACTAGATCCTAGCATACATATAGCTATCACTTGGTTTGTTTTGAAAACCGGGTGTCACACCCGATTTTCTGAAGAAAACCGAATGCATCTCATATGTGTACCAGGATCTCAATTTCACACATACGATAGACATAATGAGTGTAATATCAGAAACAATACTCAAAAAACGTACAAGAAGAGGTTTATTAACTTTTATTACACTCATGGATAGACACGAAGGTCTTTACACGAACATCGATAACTATGTCGACGCAACTCCGTCTTCAACTCCATAGGCATCTGACTGGGGAAACTCATCCTCAGAACTCATCGAAGTCGCTGAAGTACCCTTCTCCAGTGTTCTCCTCTGAACAGCGGGTAAGCAAGGGTGGACACACTTATGGTTGGAGCTCAGCAAGTGGGGGATGCAAGGCTATCAAGGATAGGTTAAGGTTATGCAGTGGTTAGCATTTTTAAGTTAGTCAAATTTTATTAGCAAGCACCTATTTACTAGGTGTAAGTTTATACCATCCCAAAAATTAAGCATTTAGAAAACATTATCTCAAAACCATATAAAACCATGATTTAATTTCCATGTTCAAGTTCACTTATCATGTGAGGTCCAGCCGCTCTTGGACCGTGAGCACGGTGATCGATCGAGTTTAACTCTGCAGAGGTTGTACACTTTCACCACAGCTCGTGTTCCCCATGTTGCCCGGGTTGATCAGACCCTTAAACACTTCCGAGGTGAGTGGCTAGGGGTCCACTACGAAGCCTTTACAAAGATATGTAGAAGACCAACAACCCGCGATAGTTACAGCAGCGGAGCGGACCATAACCCTCCCTAGTGGTTAGCACCTTAGCAAAGGCTGCCACCCCAAAAGAACCGGGCTATACCCCTTCAACTCCGGCCCCCTGTGCTCCTTTCGGATAAGGTTGTCAGATAATTCCACACACCTAATTAATTAGTTAAGCCAGAGCCATATGAACTGTGGTTGCACTATTTTCCTGGGTGGTTCTCCATGTTCCAATTAAATCATATGATCTTGTTATTATCAAAGTTCACCAAAGTTATCATGATCAACATTCATCATTTTGTAAAGTTCATTTGAACCATCCCAAGGTATAGCAACTAAGCATTTCTACCCAAAACATTTATTTAAAAGGGTTGTTCAAGGTAAAGGGGATAAAATTCTAGTCATGTCCTTAAAAATGTATTTTTCCCATCAAGTTTACGCACAACAATATTAAATATAAATTTATTTATGATGCAAGTTGTGTGGGACAAAATACAATATGCAGGGGAGGAAATCCACTTGCCTTCCTTGCTTAAACACTGGAATTCTTCTTCCTTAAAAAGTTGCTCTTGATCCGCGATCGGTAGCTCAGCACCCACTGGCACGATATCTACGCGCACACCAAAAAACTTACAATAAATAAAAACAATACATCAAACATTACAAAAGACTAAAATAAGCTTGTAAAACTAACGAGCTTAAAGAGACGGTCGCATGGACACCAAAAACGCCTAAAACTGACAAAAGACGCAAAAGATATGGCTAAAACAAGATTTAGGGGCTAGATTGTAAGAAAACTTGGGCTCCAGGGGCTTATCTACAAAAAAACCAGGGACCTAAACATAATTACATATATAAACCAGAGGTTTATAACAAAAAAGAGCAAGGTTGGACCTCGGGCTGGAAAACCTAAGAAACCTAGGGGCTTAACCGGAAAAACCAAGACCTATTTGTAAAGGTTTATATAGGTGGAAGGGCATTTTTGTGATATTTAAAACTATAGGGTTCTTTTTGTAAAGTGGTGGCGGAAGACTGGGGTTGACTAGTATTTGGCTGTTTGACTCGGCGGGCGGTGGATCTGAGCCGTTTATCTTGGGATTGACGGCTGGCGGTGGTGCGCAGGCGGCGGCGCACGGCCGGCTTGCGGTGGAGAGCGGCCGAAATTTCGCCGACGCATGGCCAAAACGACCTCCCGGCCTCCAAACTCGACGGGAGATAGACCAAAAGGAGGCTAGGGAGAGAGGCAGCTCACCTAGGGCCTTGAGACCGTGAGAGGGGCGGTGGAGAAGTAGATCGGCGACGAGCGGCGGACGGCAGCGATGGTGCTTCGGGGCGGTGCGGCTCTGCGCAAGAGAGAAAGAGAGAGGAGGAGAGGTGCGAGTTGGAGAGGGAGCTCGGGGCGCTTATATAGGGTAGAGGGCAGGCGGAGGGGCGCTCCGAGGCGGTGGGGAGGTGGAACTCTGGCGGCCACCACTAAAGCTCGATGGGAGCTTCGGTTGGGGAGTTTCAGGAGGGGAACGGCCGAGGCGGTGCGCGGGTGAGTGCGCTACACACTCACGCGGCTCGGTGGGGAAGAGGAGGAGACGCGGGGAGGGTAGACAGCGCCGGGGAGAAGCGGCAGTGGCCGGTGGCCAGGTGAGGGAGGGCAGCGGCGGGAGGTAGAACGAGAACCCGATAGGTGGGGCCCACCTGTCGGTGGCTGGGAGAGAGAGGAGGGGAGAGAGGCTGGAGCGGGCCGGCTGCTGTAAACGGGCCGGAAAAGGAAAAGATGGGCCTGCGGATAAAAAAAGGAAAAAGGGAAACGGAAAAAGGAGAGCGGGCCGGCGCGGGAAAAAGAGAGGGAGAGATGGAGTTGGGCCTCGGGCTTGCTGGGCCGGGAAGAGAGAAGGGAGAGAGGGGAGGGTTTAGGGGGTTTTTTCTTTCTTTCTTTTTTTTCTTTCTTTCTTTTTCAACACACAACAAACAAAAACAAATGCAATGAAAAGGCATGAATGCATCAAACACTTGAGTGTTTCTAAAATTAATTAAATATTATTTAATACTTAAAGCAAATTTAATTAGTCAAAATTATTAAAACCCAAAGAAAAAAATCTAATGATGTTTCTATCATTTTTATTGTGATGGAATTTTAGGGTGTTACAAATCCTACCCCCTTAAAAAGAATCTCGTCCCGAGATTCGGAGAGATTGGAAACAACTTGAGGAGATACAAGCTGATATTGAAAGGTGTTGGGGTACAACCACAGAGCTTGATTCACTTTTCCTTCTTCTTTGGGCTGGTAGTAGCAACAAACTCAATCCTATCTCCTTGCGGGCTGGTCAAGAGTACTGACTTCTTAGCACACAGAATAATTCCATCATGTTTGCCTAACCAATCCATTCCAAGGATCACATCTATTCCACTGGACGTTAGAACTACTAAGTCAGCTTGAAAATCTATCTCTCCGATTTTAAGATTGACTTGTGGGCATACATGGGTGGATTTCATTTCACCGTTTGGGGAACCAACTAGCAAATGTGTCTTCATAGAGCTCATGGGTACATCATGCTTTGCCACGAATTGTTCACTAATAAATGAATGTGATGCCCCGAAATCAAATAAAATTGTTGCAGGTACAGAGTTGATAAGGAACGTACCAAGCACAACATCTTTGGCCTCTTGGGATTACTCAGCTATCACGTGGTTCACCCTACCACGCATGTAGTTCTGTTGGCCTCTGTTACCTTGTAAATTTGGATTCCCAGTGCGTACTTGAGACGATGGCTGTCCGAGCCTTTAACCATTGCCTTTCTGAGGTGTGCGCTGGGGACAAATGCTGGCATAGTGTCCTAATTCTCCGCAGTTGAAACAACCACTAGGTCGAACTGGGGTGTTGTTCCTCACCAGTGCATCTGAACGATTCTGAGGAGGATTTGGAGCACGTGGTGTCACAAGGTTGAAATCTTCGGGTTCTTGATATGAGCGCTGAAACTGCTGATTCTCCTGATAACTTCTGCCTTGTTCACGAGAGTGAAACTGAGAACCTTGTGATGAACTGAAACGAGGGCGAGTGTTGCGGCTAGATTGTCCCTGAGACAGAAACTTGCGCTTGCATTCAACAAGTTCTGCACGTTTGCTTTCCAAGCCTATGGCCTTGTCTAACAAAGTCTGAAAGTTAGGAAAAGTATGACTCTGGAGCTGGTAGTTGAGTAGCCCAATGAGACCATCCAAGAAACGTTCTTGCCTCTTTGGATCGGTGTCTACTTCATCTGGAGCATAACGAGATAACTGGGTGAATTTATCCCGGTACTCACTGACTGACATGTTTCCTTGCTTCAAAGCGAGAACTCCTTCTGCTTGAGCTTTATCACACCAGCTGGGATGTGATGTGTGTGAAAACCTTCCTGGAACTCCTACCAGATGATGGTGTTCGGAGCAGCATGTGCAACAGTATACGCATCCCACCAATCAGCTGTTGCGCCCTCCAGGCGTCCTGCAGCGTACAAGACTTTCTCACGATCATTGCATTGTACTATGTCTAGCTTCTTGTTTACAGTCTAAAGCCAATCATCGGCATCAAGGGGTTCCACTGAATGGGAGTAGGTAGGTTGGTGGTGGCTCATAAACTCTCTATGTTTGTTTGCAAGTGGTGGAGGTGCTTGAGGTACTGGCTGGTTCTGTTGAGCTTGCATGTTGTGAACAGTAGCAGTGAGTGCTTGCAACAACTATGTCTGGGCTGCTAGGAATTGCTGCATTGCTGGATCCATTGCTAGATTATGTGGTGAATGTGGTACTGGATTTCGCTGGTTAGTGATGTGAGCACGAATCACAGGTGGAACGTCCTGTCCTCCTCCTGACCTGGTGTTTACCATCTGATTATTAGGGGAAGATATTCAGATAGGAAGTTGAACTGATAAAGATAAATAGAAGAACAGGGGGTAAAGACTTTAAATTTAACTTAATTATTTTATTAATGCACTTATGGCCATCACTTCATAAAGCATTGCAAACATGACAAAGATCCAAATCAAACATGTTTTCACCCAACAAACATTATTACATCATTTACGTCCTCGCAGGAACGGATCTATCGATCATAACTCAAAAAGGTAGGCATCCTATTCAAGAAGACCGGTGGTGGCGATGGATGAGCCATAGCGAGCTCTCTTGGGTGGTGACACGCAGTGCAAGGAAACTCGGCAGGCTGCTCTGGTGGCTCCCTGCCATCACGCTCGGCTTCCAACCGCGTGATCTTGGCGTAAGCATCCTTCAGCATCCCGTGGGCCTGATCCAACTCAGCAGTAGCAACCTCCAAGTCGGTGTTGAGTCCTGCAACGACCTGGACGAGGATGTTGAGATGATTCTCCCCGGGATATCCAACTTGAACCATCAGAGATGCTCGGCCACCGATGCGGTCGTGGAACGTGACGGAAGTCACTGATGTTCAGCTCATGGTGGCGCCTGGAACGAAGAGACCACAAAGCTCTTCTTGCAGTGTTGCTGACAGAAGCACTGTAGGTGGAGTGGGGAGTGGTAGAGTCATGTGCCTTGATCATTGGGTAGCCTCTGGTAGTCTCCTCAAAAGCTCTGACGTGGACTCGAGTCATGTAGAAGGTACCAAGTGGTGGCTCAGTCCAGCTGTGGGTGACGTAGAGAGGCTTCACCATGTTTCCCAACTCCCGCAAATGCAGCCGGCGGTAGGGAAAGTAGCCTGGCTCATTCTCCGAGGAGTGAATGCGACAGGCCGGATCCGCTTCACGAGGACCGTCGTAGTAGTACACTGCATCACCGCCGCTCACTACCATCGGGTTCTCCATCGGCTCGACCAACGGAGGCAGCTCCACTCCGTTGTTGGCGTACAGCTGAAACCCAGCCATCTGATAGAACAAAGCTGAACTCAGAGCAGAATAAAACAAAAGGGTACAATTTTAACAAAGGACAAATAAGATAGATTTTTAGGTGAAATTAAGATTTATTTTGAAGAGCTGACACGGCTTTCTAGAAAATGAGTCCTTATTTCGATCATTACTATCTAAGGATGCGTCTACAACATATAGCTCGATACCACTCACACACCCGATTTTCCGAAGACAACCGAATGCATCTCATATGTGTGCAGGATCTCAATTTCACACATACGATAGACATAATGAGTGTAATATCAGAAACAATGCTCAAAAAACATACAAGAAGAGGTTTATTAAATTTTATTACACTCATGGATAGACACGAAGGTCTTTACACGAACATCGATAACTATGTCGACGCAACTCCGTCTTCAACTCCACAGGCATCTGACTGGGGAAACGCATCCTCAGAACTCATCGAAGTCGCTGAAGTACTCTTCTCCAGTGTTCTCCTCTGAATAGTGGGTAAGCAAGGGTGAGCACACTTATGGTTGGAGCTCAGCAAGTGGTGGAAAATGCGAGACTATCAAGGATATGTTAAGGTTATGCAGCGGTTAGCATTTTTAAGTTGGTCAAATTTTATTAGCAAGAATCTATTTACTAGGTGTAAGTTTATACCATCCCAAAAATTAAGCATTTAGAAAACATTATCTCAAAACCATATAAAACCATGATTTAATTTCCATTTTCAAGTTCACTTATCATGTGAGGGTCCAGGCCGCTCTTGACCGTGAGCACGGCTGATCGATCAGTTTTAACTCTACAGAGGTTGTACACTTTCACCACAACTCGTGTTCCCCATGTTGCCCATGTTGATCAGACCCTTAAACACTTCTGAGGTGAGTGGCTAGGGGTCCACTACAAGCCTTTACAAAGATATGCGAAGACCAACAACCCGGCGATTCTGACGAGCGGAACCATAACCCTGTCAAAATAAGATGGATCGAAAAAACAAGCATAGGTTGAACCGATGGTACCACACATTTAACAGAGGTTCAACTGATGCCCTATTTTTTAGTAGTGTCGGTTGAATTCTTCAGAGGATGGATTTTTTGACATAACATTTGGCAAGACACAGCTAGTTCCCAAACTCTGGGGCTTAATGCAAACTACTCGGAGACGACTCCAGTAGGCTCCGCTAGCCCGAGGGCTCACCTCCAAGCACTACTCGATGTGGCTCATACAGCTCACCTGGTGCACAATGCTAGGGGTTGTACGCTGCAAGAGTACTCGGATGATGACTTTCGCGAACATTGAAGACCCTTGGATTGATTATCGAATCATTCGGAGACTCAGGGGCTACTAAGCTACACCCATCAACTGCTTTTTTGAAGACGGAAGATGCAGATTCGAGATTAACCCTCAGCCTGAGTCTACGATTCAACCTATAAGGCTTAGAGGCTACTCCTTCCGTGAACATTGAAGACCCTTAAATTGATTATCGAATCATTCTAAGACTCAGGCGCTACTAAGCTACACCCATCAACTACTTTTTTGAAGAAGAAAGATGCAGATTCAAGATTGACCTTTCAGCCGAGTCTACGATTCAACCTATAAGGCTTGGGGGCTACTCCATATGGACTGTGTGTTGGGGACCCGGAATCGATCATGAATAGAGAAGCCCTCATTTTTTTCATAATCCGTGCAATTCATAGACGGTGTCAATCCCAATATTCCTTTCTAAGAATGCTGCGTCGCGAATCTTTTCATATAGTTGTTTTGTCGCTCACCCTTCGGTCAAATGGATTCCCATCACCCCTCTCGGGAGAGTACCAAAATCATTTGTTTCACTTTGGTAGTGTCGCGGTACTCTTTTCACCCGAAGCAAGCAGTCGAAACCCACAAACCGCAGGCGCCTAAGAGGATTCAACTGATAGGTTTCGACTCGAGCAGTACTCACCAGCATTTTCCAGCCTGACTTACGTTTCTTTAATGCTTGCAGGTGTCGCGATTGGGAGAACGAAAGGAGGGTCGCGAAACATTTTTAGGATTGGGGTGAGCCGACAGCCGCACGTGATTTGGGAGCCGATCGCTGCTTCCCGCGCGCTAGTTTGTTCTTGTTTGTTTCTGTGTCTGCCATGTGGGTCCGATGTGTCAGCGTCTATCCATCTTTATTTGGTGGTCGCGCCCTTTTCTAGGTGTCGTTGTCTGCTTGCTTTCCTTTCCAGAGGCTCCCCCACTTTCCCCTTTCGTCTGTGCTGCCTCTCGTGCATGTCGAGGTGTGGTGATTCTTCCCTCCCCCCTTCGATTCATCTCATTTGGAGCGATTTGAGTACCAATTTGAGCTAGGGATGTGTATTTGTGCCTTTGATTCATTCGATTTCACACTTATTTTTTATTTTCACGGTGGTTTTTTTTTTGTTTCTGCTTGTCTGTAGAACTCGAGATATGCGGATTATCCCCTGCCCCCTTTGACTCATGTAGTATGCAGCTAGGTTGACGAGTGATTTGTCATTATTTTGTCGAGTTGTACGCTCGATTCACTGTATTTTCATTTTTTCCCCCTTGATTTGCTCTGTTCCGCTTGCCTGCAGAGATATAGGTTTGACGATTTACGTATTTGTTCATCGATTTGGTCCGTCTAGCATGTATCTATTTGCTCTATTTGGCGTAGTGACCTGGTAAATCTGTGGTGGTTGCGTGCTTGTTCCTAAATAGCTTGATTCAAATGGGTTTATTCAAGTAAATGTAAATTGTAGGTATCTGTTTGTTCAGTTATTCCCCATTCTAGGTTCTCCAGGCGCGTTATACATTTTTTCCTGCTTTGAATGTAATATTTACTCACATTTTATTTCCAGTTCAATTGGTGGACTTAGCCCACTTGTATTAGTTTGTAATTATTTTGCTTATGTGTTACATGTTCAAAGAGCTTTTCCTGTTTTCATTTAGCAGTTTTTTGTTTCTGATATATTTTTTGTTACACTTGTGAGTAGACTTTTTAGGTTTTGGTGTTTGGTGCATTTGTGCATTGGTCTTTTTAAGTATATTGTTAGTATAATCAGTTATTTCACACAAATCCTCAATATGTATTTTACATTTTGTTCCAATTATTTTTAAATGTCCGTCTTGAGCATGCTGTAATGTAAAATTGTATTTTAATTAGACTGCTTCAAATGTTCATGGTTATCTGTTTTTTCATTTGTTTTTTTATGTAGATGGCCCGTAAGAGGCGTAGGGATGTAGATGATTTTAATCTCAGCGAATCAGATGATGATGATGTTGGTATTGGAAAGTTTGAAAGACAATGTCCAGATGAAGCAGATTTTGACTTATCTGGTGATGTACATCTGCTGATGGAGCATATGAGTCTGATGTAAGTTAATCTTTTGCTGTTACCCATTTTTTCAGCATGATATATCTGTTTACATCATTGATATTGTTTGGAATGTGTTAACTATTTGTATTTTATCAATCATTATTATCTGCTATTTGCTAATCATTTCATTGTATTACTGGTATCTCTTTTTATATGAATCTCTATGTGTAGTTTTAACATGATTCATTTTTATAGAATTCCTCATCCAGCAATGATGATAATGATTTCATCATCCACCTGTACAAACAAGTTGTTGATGATGTATGATTTCTTATTCTTCTCTTTTAAGTTTCCAGTTGTCTTATTCAATTTAGTACTCTCTAAATATCTTATCTCATTTTTTCAGTTCAATAAGGTCAAGATGTTGAAAATGAAGATGAAGAGTAGGCTGATGCATCAGGTGAATATGATTTATTTTTTTTATCCATGTATGTACTTGTTTTTATTATATTGTTCATCATCTTATATAGTTCTATTTTGTTGTATATGATTTTTAGTTTAAGAAGGCAAAGTCTCAATAGCACTTTCACTGCTTTTATGTCACTGGTTTCTCAAAATTGATTCAGAATCTAACTGTCAATTAGAGGAAAGTTATTGAGGATTATGGTTTTGGTTCTCTGTTGCTATTCGATAGATGCTATGTCCCTAATAAGTTTGCTAGGTGGGTTGCTAGGCTTGTTGATGCCAATTCCGGTGACATTGTTGTTGGTGGGAAAGTTATTTCTCTGACGAAGGAATCTGTTCACAATATCCTTGGAATCCCTCTTGGTGGGAAGTCTTTTCCCAGAGATGTGAATAATGGCAAGTTAGTAGTGTTAAGCAAGTTTAACAAGCCATCCATTCCATCTGTTGAGTTTTTCACTTCCAAGCTTCAGAGTACTAGCGATCCGCTCTCTGATGAAGATACATTCATTTGTTTCATTCTGATTGCTCTTAACTACTTTCTATGCCCTAATGCCTATATTAAACCAAGCCACAAGCACTTCGGAATATTTGATGATTTAACAAAGTGCAAAGAATTTGATTGGTGTGGGTATGTGTTAGATTGGTTACTTAAGCATATCAAGTCTTTCAATAAGGGCAAGACTAAAGCTGGAAAAGAGCCTGGAACCCTTGGTGGTTGTATCTTTTATCTGGCAATAAGTTTTTCATTTTTTGTTACATTCTGTGTTCTAATTATCTAGCACACTGTTTCGCTTTTGCTTAAGTACAAATCTTTTCTACATGTTTAGGTGATTTATCTAGATCATGTTGACTTTGGGCACCGCCGTGTTGATAATAATCTGCCAAGGATATCAGTTTGGAAAGGGAATATGATTCAAACTTATTCTGATCTTGATATTAAGTCTCCTGGTGTTTATGGTTTGAGACCTATACTAGACTATGGTGATACTTGCTATGCGAAGGTCTGATTACTGATGCATATTTCCGATCTTTATTTCCATAATGTAGATTCTTCTCTTTTTCTGAATCATTTCTTTTCTTTACCAGAGTTTCGATATCAATAATGCTACATCGTCTTCTTCAACTGATTCTGAATTTATGGAAAGAATTGATTATGTTTCAAGATGTATTGTTCCACTTGAACTGAAGAAATCCATTTGCAAGGCAGTTGACAAGCATAGTTTCAATTCTGCATTGCGGATTAATTTGGATATAACTGCTATGTCATCTATCCCTGAGAATATGTTACCTACATTCACTAAACTGCTTCAACATGCAACCAGCACTAATTCCTGAATGAAAAATATTGTTCTCGACGTTCTAAAACTTGTTACTGAGCATAGATATGACTCTGATGATGATAACCTTTCTGGTGAAGTTTCTCCTGACAAAGGTATTTTCTGAGGTTTCTTTTTTTTCTACTCTATGGCTAAATGATTCACTTCACTTGATTTTTTGTTATCTAAACTTAATTAATGTTTCCTTACTACAGGTGATGCCCCCATGGATGATAATGTTTATGATGAAGATATGATTCTTTCTCAATAAAAAATCCCCAATGGTTCTTCTGAATTCAATCATGTATGTATATCTCACATTTATGTTTTGGTATATTAGCTTAATATATTCTTTTTTTACTGATCTAGTTGGTTAGTGGTTCATTTTTTCCCTTGCAATTGAATTTATTTTTAGAATTCACGTGGTGTTTCAAGATCATGCTTAAAAACGTCCAGAACAACTAGTGGTTCAAGCAAAGAAAACTTGATTCCATCATCATCAAACATTCTTCCACCACATGCATGAAATATTTCTTTGTAATTATGTTATTATTTATTCAATTTCATTTGTGCTTATCTTTTTAATTCGTTCAGGCATGTCCTGATATTGCCAATCCTAATGTGGGCAATCTATCTACTCCTTCTTCAAGTCAGAGAAGAAAACCATTTGTTATGCCTCCTAGTGGATATCCAAAAGATCATAAGTTTACATCTGACTTTTACATTTTTTTTATTTAATTCGATTATTTCATTTTCATTTCTATAAATTTTTAAAAATTTATATAGTTGAGTTTTTTTGTTGTTTTCTATGTTTTCATACCCTATCTTCAAAAAATCAAGGGCCAGGCTGGCTGAAGGTGAAACATGTACTACCGCTACAGAAATTGCTTCTCTACGGGATCCCCTTGTTGATGTTTCCAATGGCTATTTCAATGCGAATCAGTCACAGACTAAAACATTACAACGACCACCTGTTAAGAATGATTTGAATGATATTATCTTTCTTGGTGACAATGAAGAAGATGCAGAAGAACTTCCAGGATCATTTTCTCGAACACCAAGAGTGAAGCAAACCATGACCTACTCTGTCACGGTATTTTGTTTTGCTACTCCTTTTTTATTTCTCATATTGATTTGTTGTATTTTGGTTTGTTTATTTGTTTTGTGCAAACAAGTTGTATGTTATTGAATTTAAGTTTGCTACTCATTTTCAAGTATTGACAACTTGATTTGTTTTAGAGAAACCATGGTCTTGCTAACAAGTCCCCTTTGCTTGGAAAGGTAGTCAGTTTTTTAAATTTTTGTTAATACTGCTGCATATGGTATCCAGTTTTATTTTTACCCATCTCTTTAATGTTGTTTCATTTAGGATGCTCCCCTACGAGTCACACCAAAGATATCTCAATATCTGTCTAATTTGTCCAGCAAGCGCAATATGACATTCAGCACTAATACCAACATCCCCGCTACCAATGTAATGTCACCTATTTATTTTTTTTAAATCTTTACATTCTATAATTACAATGAATCTTTTCCTATAATTTTTGCACGTGTGTCTCATGTATTTCCTGAGTTGTTGTTCTAATGTTGTTAACTAGTTTTTTTGATGCCAGGGTTCTCCTATAGTTGAAGTTCTTGATGAGAAGACTTTAACTCAGGATGTCCACGACATGACTAGGAAGTCTGATGAGATATACAATGCAAGATTTTGTGTATCAGGATCCTCTGCAAAAACACCCATTGAGATTGCTGATCCTGATTTGGCACGCCACTCGTCAAGCAGTGAGAAGGGTTCTGCATATAAAACATATGTCTCTAGAGATTCTTCCACTGGTGGCAAGTTACCTCTCCATGGTCCTAGGATGGTTATATGACCTTCAGTATTATTTAAGGGGGACTTTGATACAGGCAAATCTGATTTTTCAGTCACCAGCTCTGAATTGAAAAACTATAGATCTATTTGCTCATTGGCTTCATCGAAGTTCAGCAAGTATGTTTTATTTTCTCATTTATAATTTTTTGTTTTCATTTCCTTAATCCTTGTATTTTCTTCTGAATATTTCAATTCTTATTTTTCAATTAGTGAGGATGCTGTGTGCATTGGAAAGGTTTGGTGCACTTTTTGGTCTCTTGGTGAGTCATTAAAACCTGGAGGTTCGGTTAATTCTTGGGTCATTTCAGCATTTTGTTGAAGCTTGTACATCAAGCCAACAACCAATGCAGATATTTCAAAGTCACATTTCTTTTTCGCCAACATAGGGGTTAGTATGAAATTTATTTTGGTTTCCTTTTAGTATCTCATAAGTATTTCATTCTGTTTTTTAGTACTTTTTCTTATCACATGAGTTGCTTTAGAGGAGAATTTGCTAAAAGACCCTGATGAAGCCAATGATGATGTGTTAGCCCGTGCTTTTAAGAGATCGTCGCGTAGACCTCTTCATCATTCCAACAATGTATGTTTCTTAAATATATGTTTCATGTTGTATACTTATAGATGTAATGAAATTTATTTCTTGTTCTCAGCTATTTTCTTCCCAACTCTATTACTTAGTATTTAATCTTACATAAAAAATTGTTTCCCCCTTTTCAGCTTTTTTTCCCAACTCTGTTACATGACCACTGGTTTGTGTTTGTGGTAAACATAAAAGATCAGAAATTCATATTCCTTGATCCTTTACATAATGAGAATCATGAATTCCTTGAAATAGCCAGGGACTGCATGGTATGTAAATTCATTTATTCCTTCTCTTCTTTGTTGTCATGTGCTATAGCTTCACTGCTTTTTTGTATCAATTTTTTAGGTTCCTTCCTTTCAAGTGAATTGGGATCGGTATGTTAAGGTTGATATGAAATTTGATAAATTTGAGGTTGCTTTTCCTGATGTCCCAGAACAACCATTTGATAAGAGGTATGTGCAGTGTTATCAACTATTATTTGTTATCACTTTTTATTCTGTTTTTTCCTGTTCAATTGTGTACAAATTAATAGTTACATGCTTATAAGGTTGTATTTACAGCACCATGTTAACTATTAATTACATAATTGATCACTGTAAATACTTTTAGTACTTGGCTTTTATCCATATTTTTCGACATGTGAATTTGCATGTGAATATTTTTTTTGCAATGTCCCAATGATTTGTTCAATTTAACATATTATTTTCCCTATTATTAACTGCACTTTATTTGAGAATGGAATCCCAATATCCTTTTTTGCCAATCTGTTAAACCTAGTATTTATAGTCATGCATTCCCTAATTTACATCAGAAATATTACTTTAAATCACTTCAGTTTTACATGTAAAAAATATTTATAGGTTTTTTATCATATCTGAATTTTTAGAATTTGAGTTTTAGAAGTTTCACTGGTACTCTAAGTTTCTTTTCCATTATACATTTACTTAGCATTTATGCACATAGTTAATTCCAGTTACTCATTATTCTCTATGGCAATGGTAATCACTTAAATTTTACAATATTAGAACATTAGAATTACACTAGTTAATGACTGTAAATCCCATTTGACTAACATGTAAATAACAGTGGTTGCTAGTTTTTTCTTCTATTTGACTTTCTTTATTTGGATTTTAGGAATTTCCACTAGCACCAAACATTTGTGTTATTTTTTCACACACTATAGTAAAAATTTGCTTACTTGCTATTTGTAGTAGTGTTTTTGTTTATGGATTATTTTTCTTATCTGTATTTCTGATTATATATTTGTGGGGTTTCTAGTAGCCCCAAACATTTTCTTATTTGACACACTATAGTAAAAAAATTTCTAGTTGTAATTTTAATCTGACATGTTTGTAGTTCTTTTCTTGTTTTTAGTTGTATGTTTGAATCTGTTATCAATTATTTTTAATCAGATTTTGTGTTTGCTATTTTGATAATTTTTAGAGAGGATTCTGGAATCTACGCTATGATGTTCATGGAGCACTGGAAATGACCTCGAACTGTTCTCCGGAAACTATTTGATTCTTCAGACATCCCAAATATCCGAGTCAAGATTGCAAATGATCTGATGTTTCTACCTGGCAATACTGGTATGAAGTCTCGCGTGATTGAGTTTGATGACTGAGGTGACTTTACTTCTTTGGTTCTCAATAAGTTTCGTTTTCTATATTTTTTTCTGTTTTATATAGTTTTTCCTATATTCAAATGCAGGAAGGTTTTCCAGGAAACAGTTCATATTCTTTTCAGTCATCTACATGGAATACGCGGATATACATCATGCTATTTTTTTGCATCGAAGATAGCTCAGTGGGATGTGCATTCGCACAACAGTTTTTGATGTAATAGGATAGCAAAAATACATGTTTCCGAACAATTTATCTCCAATATAGCATTACATTTATACTCATGAGCTTACATTTTTCCATATATTAATGATGTCCTAAATTTAGTCTCTTCATTTCCAATAATATTCAACCACTTTTGTGTGCTGCAGCTTGCCTTCCTTTATTTTTTTTTCTTGCTGGCATTGACTGTTCCACCTGTTCATAAATGACGAAAGTATATAACTGTTGCAAATAAATTACTACTTTTTCATAAATCAGATGTTCTTCTATTTCAGGTTCTTACCTGCACTTTTGGTTGCTTTAGCAATTTTTTTCTTCTCTTGCCTTAAAACCTTTTACTTGATCTCTTCTATTAGTGGCTTTAGTCTTTTGGTAGAGCAGTGTCTTCCTTTTGCTTTACTTTTTTTGGATCATCCAGTTCTGTTATTCCATCCAAGTTTCTTGCACTGCTTTGACCCTCACCATTGCCCGACCGTTCAACTGAGCTACAATACTATCATTGAACCTGATAGAATCAAGTCAACATTGGAGCTTATAATGTTCAGTTCATCACAAAGGTACTGCATAGCCTCTTCACTCTTTGATGCCTTTGAATTAATTTCTATTGTTTTTCTCGATAGTATGTTGAATCTTAGCAGCTCATTTGTTTTAGGACCAACATCTGGTACTTGCAAGTTCATTTTCCTTTCCTTTTTCCTCCATCTGTCTATTATATATTTTTCAGGTAGCTGATCAATTTCTTCTTCCAGTACCACCTTAAGGATGTGTGCACACAAAATCCCGTCCTTATTGAATTTCCCACATATACAACTGAATTCTTCTTTTTCTGGTGTTAGGTCAGTCAACACAATGTACTTTCTAATTCTGTGTGGTTTGAAAATTTGATTTGATTTTGGCCAAACCTCAAACTTCTTACCCTCTTGTACTTCTTTGTATTTTAACCTCTCTGTTATCTGAAGTTGGTGCTGGAACTTCTTGAATATATTTCTGTTGTAGAGCTCACTAGCCTGTTTTTCTACATTGTATCCATACATTAGCTCTTTAGGCCTCTTATCCTTGTTATGCTTGTCTTCTTCTAGTTCCTTAATGTTTGTTGCATCCACCAATCTCTGTATTTCCTTCAAGAAACTCATTATGCTGTAAGTTGGACCTACATTTTCCTTCAACCTTGCATTCGTTGCCTCACTTCTCCTTGTGCTTTGTAGGAATGGGTAGAAGTTATCTTTGAACCACACAGGTATGAAATTCTCTCTGTTCACCCACATCTTGTTGAAGTACTTGTTGTTTTCCAATCCATTATCTTTTATCATCTTCATCCATAAATGCTCAAATTCTTCTTTTGTTAGTGAATTGTTCACAATGTCCTCAAACTCTTCCATAAGCCCATTCTTTTTTGCAAAGAGCACACTATTTCTATTATAGCACTTGTACTTTATGTGGAAAAAGCAGTTCCTATGGATTGTGTTAGGAAACACCAACTTGATTGCAGCCCTCATCGCTTTATCTTGATCAGTGATTATTGTTTATGGGTGTTTGCCTCCCATTAATTTCAGGAAAGTGTCAAAGATCCAAGCAAAGGAAGTTGTCGATTCATCTGATATGAAAGCGCAGCCAAACAAACGAGTATGACCATGGCCTGTCACACCGACAAAAGGAGCAAAAGGTGGATTATACTTGTTTGTCATGTACGTTGCATCGAAGCTAATGCAGTCCCCATACTCTGCATAATATTTGAGTGAACATCCTTCCCTCCAGTACATATTCCTAACTTTTTTTCCTTGTCAGTACTGAAATCATAAAAGAAGCTTGGGTCTTCTGACTTCCTTTGTCTGAAGTCATCTAGAGCCTTTGTCATATTATTACCCGATAATTCACGATTGATTTTTGTCCTAAAGTTAGCCACATCCTTTTTCTTATATGGTAGAGCCATCACCCACCTCTGAGATAGGATAGTATAGATATCATTCTCCTGGTTGCTAAGTTATTGGCATTTAATGTTCTGATCATTTCCTTCTCCATATCAGACATGTACTTCCTTCCACTAAACATTTGATTTCTATTTGCTGGACTTAACTCATGATTGTGATCAAGGTCAAGCCGTATGATTCCCCAAATTCCATTCTTTTCTCTGACAACCATCATGACTGGACAGTTAGTTCTAATTTGCACATTGGTGTTTCTCTTCTCTTTTTCTTCTTCATTGTTGTCATAGTTTGCTTCCACAACCTGCATTGATTGTTGATGTTCTTCTTCTGCTCTCCGTTTCTTATCTGATTCTTTTCCATGTCTTTAACACCTCATCTCAACCTTGTAAACTTCATTGTTTCTTTTTCTTGCTAGTTGTTCTGTAGATATGTGTTGTAGCTACTTCAAATCCAGCAAGGAATCCATAGAAGCAGAAGAAATGATGAGCTTCATCCCTTTCTTTGAACTCCTGACCAATTTGTGGTGTATATCTGCTATTAGTATCCGCATTGTTTCCTTCTAATGCTGCTACTTGCTCATTTTGAAGAAATTCCTCAATCTCTTGTTCTGTTAGCTCCTGACTCCCATTAGGTTCTGCTTCAACAATCTCAGACCCCCTAGTGTTCCTGAACTGATTTGGTCTCCTCAATTCCTGTATCAAAAACTTGAGTTTTTTTCTGGTGTTTATGATGATATTTTTATTTGGTGATGTGTGCCCTCTGATGCAATTTTGGTGTGTTTTATGTAGTCAGATAGGGGGCTACGTGAATTTGATACATCAATTCTGAACTTGCATACTTCTATACTTTCAATCTGCATTTTGTAGCACAAGTTTTTGAAATCTGCCTGCTTAGTTACACTTGTTTCTGAAGCATTTTTATCAGCACCATGTGATGTTTAATCTGATGGTGATTCTATTATTGATTTTGATGACCTTATTCTTTTTAGTCAGCCTCTCTATTTTTAGTTGATGTGCCTCAATTTTAATTTGTGTTCTTTTGACCATGGGAGTTATTTTTCTGATGAGTTTATCACATCATGGTTTTTTTGGATAGTATTTTTGCATTTTTGTCTTGCATTTCTACTTTGCCATTTCAGGTCCCCTGGTTGCCCAAATTCAGGTATTATAGCAAGTTCTAGCACCTGGTTTTCCTCACAAGTAAATTCAGGTAATATAACAGACCTGAAAATACCCGGGTATAAGGTGCAGCTTGTAACACCTGTTTTTGTTCCGAATCAAATTCAGGTGCTACAGCAGCCCAAAATACCCAGGTATTCGTTATTCAGAGAAATAACCAAGTGTCCAGTAGACAGATCCATTTTTTAGCATAGTCTCGGAGTTACTCTAACCGGAAGCACAGAACACGAGATCAGCATCCAACGCTGCAGCACGTCGGTTGAGAAATAACAAAATATCAAGCGATTGAGGACTAGCAAATCTCAAATAATATACCATTAATATTATTATACATTGGTACTAGTTTTGGGACGACTTCATGATGCTAGTAGAGCTAGGCAGAGCCGTCACCATAATAATCTGTTTTAACATTACAGGCCGAAGTAGTAATTTACAGAGAGCTGCCACTGGTGTGTGCCAAAAAAAAAAATGGATCACAAATATGAGGATCGGAGGAGGAAAAACTATACAACCTCCCCCCCAACCCACCCACCAACCCACCAAAAAAAAGTACAAATTACTACCTCAAGTATAACAAAAGATTAGATAATCCTCTAAACAATTTTTTGTTCAAGTGAAGTTTTAAGTTCAGATTTTTCCAAGATAATATCAGACAACATAAGACATGTTAAAAAATATATCATAAATTTTTTTCATCACTATTTTGATATGGTAGTATATTTAATAATAAAATTTGTCGTTGAGATATAGAATTATATAAATTAATAATGAAAAATCATAAAATATTTTTCTAGTACAGTTTATGATGTACACTATCATTTTGTGAAGTCTCAAATTAAAATTCAACTTGCGGATGAGAAAAAAAATTGTGTTAAGAGGTAAATTGGATCAAAGAGTATATTGTAGGAGTAAATTGAATCAAGAAATAGTTTAAGAGGTTATCTAAACTTTCGTTATAATTGAGTGTATTGATTTGGAATTTTTCAAAAAAAAAAAGAAAAACCATGGAGGCCTCACGGCAACTCGTGGGCGTAGCACGACGGCGAACCATATGTGCACGGCGCACCTCAATCTGACCACGAGACTGTCACCTCGGCGTCAACACCGTCGGTGCCAACGAGACGCTCGACATGCTGCTCCTCGTCAAGTTTGGGGAAGAACTTGAGCGAACCCTGCACTATCGCCTCGCCTGACTGGGTGCGCAGGTCCACCTCGATGATGAGCGGGTGCTTCACCGGCGCCGCGACGATCGATCTGGACAGCGGAACAATGGCCGTCTCATCGGCCCCACTCGTGCAGGCGTCCTCGCCGTCGAAGAGGACGGCCACGGCGGCAGCCTCCGCCAAGGATGTGGTGCCGCGGGCGGTGATCTTCCCTTTGACGACGGCACCGGGTCGCGGGTCCCAGCTGTCCCGGCGGCGGGCCATCAGGATCCTGACCTGCACGGCGCCTTGGACGGCGTTGCTGCGGACGACGTAGGTCACCTCCGCGCTGCCGTAGAGTGTGTCCACCGCCCGTTTGATAGGCATGTCGTACAGCAGGTCCGGGCTGTACGCATCCCAGAGCACCACAGTGGCTTCTTGCCGAGGAGGAAGTACCGTGGCTGCGTCGTGGAGGTCGAGCGCCATAGAGACTCGCCCCTCCGCCGAGATTGCTCGGTGCGGACCCGTCAGCGGTAGTACAATCCAGCCCTGGTTGCGAGCACGACGAGAAGAACGGCGGGAGGGGGCGGCCTGATGGTCTCGGCGGAGGCTGTAGACGACCTGGCCGCGCCTGCCATCGTAGACTCTCACGGTGCCATATGGCCGCCGCCGAACGTCTCTGCCGGAAGTGCACACGGAGATCAACTCCAGCAGCGCACAGCCGGCGCAACAAGGGCGCGCCGTTGTTGAAGACGACGATGAATTGGTCGTAGTAGCACCCATCTCCTCCTTCCCGCTCCCCTGCCTAACGCCGCCTCCACCGCGCCCCGTGGCATTTCCTCCTTCTCGAGCAACGAACACATGCTTCGTTGAAGTCGTCATGGTATATGACACGGAGTAAGAACCATGCGCGCGTTCTCTGCGAATGGCCTCGAAATAAAAGAGAGAATGTGCAGGTGGTAGGCCAGGACAATGTGACAAATGGGGAGCGCTGGTTGCCTTGGCATCGTCGCCAACCTTAACACAAATGCTAATGCTATAATATATAAGAATAGTATTCCCTCCATTGACGTTTAACTAAATTTTTTGTCCTAAACATCATCTATTTGAAGATGGAGGGAGTATGTCAGGAAAAAAAATTGGACGGTTCGAGATATGGTGTTGCAACACTATTGTCCGCATATATGTTTCATAGTTAAAATTGTATGAAATATAGTGTTTATATTGCGGTGGGAATTTTCATCGTACAGTCAACTGACTAAATAAGTTTTTCGTATATTTTTTCACATGAAAAATAATATTTATGTTGCATCTATAGATTTTCGATGTTGTAGATGTTTTATTTTGATGTTGCAACGGAACGTGCGATAGGAAATTTCTCCTCTAACGTTCTGCGCTAGCAAGGACGTTCTACCACAAAAGTTTGATTGCCGCCCTAACATTTATACATTAATTAAGATGACTATGGAGGTCTACCCCTAGAGTCGGTAGTTTCTTATCTTCAATTTGTTCCCAGTCATCATCCGCGTCATTTTTTTCTTTTGTTTGTATCTCTTTCATTCAAACTGGCCTGCTTAGACATTTTTGTCCATTTCATTCACATCTCTTTAGAATACGTGGTTCAATTCATGAGTTCAGCACACACGCTTGACAGATTCTTTTCTTGGATAATATTAATAGACTTGCTTTTAACGTTGTCATATGGAGTAAACATACTAGAAATTATAAATATGGAAAACATACTAGAAATTTGTGGCAATATAATCGATATATGGCCATGATGTTGTTAGTCATGCTCAATTCATAATCAAGTAGAGCTTGCAATTCGAATGCCGCGAAAATTCCAATCAAAATGTAATTGTAGCGTGGGAATTGTCACCATCAGCTAGGATGCCTCCATGTAGAGGGACCTAGGGCAAAACGCTTCAATATTTGCAACACGTACACGCTTTTTTTTATAAAGGCAGCATATTCATCTTAGAAAATTACAAAATAATTTTGAACATTTAAATACAAAAAATGACATGAATTTAGATTACGTGCTATAGTGATCAATAGCAAACAATAAAGTCTTGATCAGTTTCGTCAGCATTATATTGATGACACCTTGAGCAAAACGCCTCCAAAAGTCAACACCTCTAACAAAGAGAGCAACATGCGCACACGACACCGATGCCATGATCCAGCAAATAAAGGTAGAACATGAGTTTTCACTATGGAGAGAAGTTCTTATTAGAACTCCAGATAATGCCTTCAATAAGAAAGTAATTAACGACAAAGCTACAAGAAGCTAACATTTGACACAAGGAATTAACCCTAAACCATGTTTGCCTGAATGATTCATTTCTTCAAAGCAAAATTACAAGACATGATGACCAGGACAAACGTACCAAAAGTGGGTAGCTAGGGAGCCACAAGGGATTACAATTACAATCGCAGCAAAAACACACTCGAAAGAAAACCACATCCTAGGAAAAGAGCATAATGGGTCGAGCAATTCTGACTCCAAAGACTAAGCTCTAGTCGATTGTTGAGAAGCACCACTATAAATCCACCAAGCAAAGGTTGCTAGCAATGCCACTAAGCAACACCATTGTGTATTCCGATCTTGAAGATATCTCCTTCACAACCAAACACAATGTAACATCCCGCATTTTCAATATGGAATGTTAATAGTAAAAATGAGGATTTTAAAATTTTTGTGAATTATTTGAGTGCTTGATAATTTAATTAAGGATGTCTTCTAAATTCTCTCCTAAATTCCTAGATTTATTTTTGAGCTAATTAAAATTTTTTAGGAAATATAAAATGCTAGTGTGAGGACTTTGGAGTTTATTTGGATTTTATTTGGAATTATTTGAGTGGGATTCAAATTTGAATTCTAAATTCAAATTTGAATCTATTTAGAATAGGAATAAAGGGGTATGGAAAATAGGAAAAGCTTCCTTACCTGGATGGGCCTCAGTTCACAGCCGAAGTCTGTTGAAGGCCCTCCTTCTCTTTTTCTCAACCCAGCCGCGCACCTCGCACTTCCCGGGCCAGCTAACCCCGTGGCCCAGCAGCCCACGCGCGCGCCCCTCACTCTCTTCTCTCGCCGACGCGCGCGGCGGCCGACGACACGTCGTCTTCCTTCCTCTGCTTTTCCCCTTTACGTGCGCGTCACACGCGCCAAAGACGGCCGAGCTCGCCGTACCACTCGTGGCCGCGCCTTGGATGCGTGCCACATCAGCCCGCGCCCATCCGACCGCCAGCATCCGCCCGCGCCGCCTATAAGAGCCCCGCCGCGACCACCCGCCTGACCTAGCCGCCTGGGTTTTCCCTGCTCCGCGCTGCCGAGGAAGAAGAGGGAGATGAGGAGAAGGAGGCGGGGAAGGCTGTCCGTGGGAGCTCGTCGAGAAACCGGAGCCGCCCGCTGAGCCGATCGACGAGAAGCCGCCCTCGCAAGAAGCCGCCGCCTCTCGCTTCCTCGCTCCAGCGGCGCCGCCGTCCCGCTTCAACCCTCTTCACCGCCGCTCTGCACATCGACCTGTGGTCACCAGGTGAGCGCCTGTTCTTCGTCAGGAGCCTAGCGCCGAGGAGGGGAAAAGACCCCGCTTTGAGGCCCTGTGTTCGACCTCGCCGCGGCCGCTGCCGACCGCCGCCGCCGTCGCCGGTAATCGAGCGCCGTACGCTACGCAGGTGCCGCCGCCACGGACGCAGGCGCCACCGCCTTGCCCTGTTTCTTCCCCTGTGTGCACGTCGGAGACCCCGCTGCCTCGTTGCTGCGCCGCGTGGGCTGCCACGCCGGTTTGCCTGTACACGAGGTGGAGGAAAAGGCAGCACCTTTAGGGCCTCTCCGTGCACGTCTCGCCGTCGGCACCTACGCACCCACGCCTGGCCGGGAGCCACCGCTCGCACCGCCAGCGCCAGCGAGCCCGTCATGGCCAATCCGGCCGTGTGCGTCCGGGCAAGGGGCAAAAACCCCAGCTTTTGGTTTGTTTACACTCGCTTGATGCACGTACACGCGAAACTGGCATTTTGGCGCACCCACACGCGTGCCGCCGGGCCGTCACCGCCGCGCCTGCCGCCGAGTCGAGCCTTGCTCCGGCCAAAGGAGCCGCCTTTCTTGGCATGGCTAGGTGCGCAGAGTTCCTCGACTCGACCCCTCGTTGTCCGCCACGCCCGCGCCGCCTGTGAGGTTTGCCGCGCCGGAATCCCCTTTGGGGCAAACCACCGAACACCTACCGGCGCCGACCCAAAACCCTAGGGTTTTCTTGCACACGCACGCACACACGCTCGCGTACACGCAGAGGATCCGGAGGGATCCAATGCGGCAGGCCACTCACGGCCGAGCCACACGCTCACGCACGCTGCACCGTGCCGCAGCGGATTGCCCGAGATCCGTCGCGCCCCGCCACGCGTGCCAGCCACGCAGGCAGCCACGCCAGCAGGCGCTGGCTTAAAGCCACGCCGTGGCAGCCACATGTGCGGCAGGAGCTGGCCAGTAGCTGGCTTAGAGCCCGGTTTGAGTCAACATGAGATAGCCTGTAGCTAGCCAAAAGTTAATGCTATTGTGTATACGTATTTTAATTTCAGAAATCTACTTTCTCTTTGAAAATTCATATTTAGTCCGTTTTAACTCCGAAAAATACAAAACCTTTTCTGGAAATGTTCTAAAATTCCAAACTCCGCGCTAGGCTAGAGTTTGCCTCTTTTTGGGTCTTATTTGCTCTTCGTCTTGGATTTATTGCAATTAGCACCCGTGTTTATTTATTTAAATACGATTCTAGGAGCCGCCGGAGCCGGAGAGCTAAACCAGGACTACGACGACGACCTCGGCCATGACGACTACTCGCACCCAGGTTCACGCCCGACCTTCTTTGAATGCCCATTAGGCATGGCTATTAGAACTGCTAGCGCTTTCATTACTGCATAGTGATGGATATGATGAAACCGTGCATAGCCTCTTTTACATACCTTGTCCTTGATTGACCTACTACTACTACTTTACTTACGCGTGATGATACGCTGAGCTTGCTATGCATGTGTTGGGATGTTGTGGTAGCTCTTGGTGTGTGGGGGGAAAAACCGGCAGGAGAAGGTGTTTTGGGATATTTTGATGGGGGTGAGCTCAAGACAACCCGATCGGGATCGGGGCCGTGGATCGCCTTCTGCGATTCCCGCTTTAGTACCTATGGCGGGTACACTGCTTTTAGGAGCAGTGTTGGGGTTTTTGTGATGACTTGGAGGATAGAGCGCTCGCCCGCCGAAACCGAGTGGGTCGCTTTGTTACACGGGACTTTCGTACACACCACCTCGAGAGTGGGGATAGGGCCGTTCGACCCTAGCAAGTGCGACAACCAGAGGATAGAGGGTATCTGAGAGGGTTAGGTGAAGTCCCTTCCCTATTACGCTCCCGGCCACACGGGGGGCATGTTCACGCCTGGGTGATCCTTTGCGAGGGACCGCAGCGAGACCCGGATGCAGGATGGAATCGTAACTCCCTAGGTGTTCGTTCGCTAGGGTTGGGTCTCGGCCGACAATCCGTCCGAGTGCTATTCCGAGTTGAATGGTACACGCCTGCAGAGTTTAGATCTATATGTATAGCCGCGTCTCGGTTATGGACATACTCGTTGTTTACTCCGACTACGCTTTTGGGATTTCTACCTCCCTTATAGGATGTGAGTGTATAGTGAGCCGTGGTTGTATTCGGGGAGAGGAGAGTTGCTCCCTCTCGCCTCATGGATCCGGGTACAACCATTGAGGTGCGAGGTGGGAGTTCTCGACCGACCCTAGATGGAGATAGGTGATGGTGACGGTGATCCGGGTGACCGTGTAACCGCGGATGAGAGTTATGGGAAATGGTGGGAATATGGAGATATTATTTCTATTTATATTGATGCTGCTGCTCCTGCTCCTTAGGAAACCCGGCTTCTACCTTGATCCTCTCTTTACCATTAGAAGTAGGCCACTTAAAGCTTGCGTACGGTTGGTGACGTGGACCTATCCCGATCCTTGGGGATAGCCCCTGAGCTTGCAGGGTACGAGTCAGACTACGACAACAACACCGACGGATGGTACGACTGAGGGGCGCGTTGCTTCGCTCAAGAATGCTTTGAAATAAAAGAGAGAATGTGCAGGTGGTAGGCCAGGACAATGTGACAAATGGGGAGCGCTGGTTGCCTTGGCATCGTCGCCAACCTTAACACAAATGCTAATGCTATAATATATAAGAATAGTATTCCCTCCATTGATGTTTAACTAAGTTTTTTGTCCTAAACACCATCTATTTGAAGATGGAGGGAGTATGTCAGGAAAAAAAATTGGACGGTTCGAGATATGGTGTTGCAACACTATTGTCCGCATATATGTTTCATAGTTAAAATTGTATGAAATATAGTGTTTATATTGTGGTGGGAATTTTCATCGTACAGTCAACTGACTAAATAAGTTTTTCGTATATTTTTTCACATGAAAAATAATATTTATGTTGCATCTATAGATTTTCGAGGTTGTAGATGTTTTTATTTTGATGTTGCAACGGAACGTGCGATAGGAAATTTCTCCTCTAACGTTCTGCGCTAGCAAGGACGTTCTACCACAAAAGTTTGATTGACGCCCTAACATTTATACATTAATTAAGATGACTATGGAGGTCTACCCCTAGAGTCGGTAGTTTCTTATCTTCAATTTGTTCCCAGGTCATCATCCGCGTCAGTTTTTTCTTTTGTTTGTATCTCTTTTCATTCAAACTGGCCTGCTTAGACATTTTTGTCCATTTCATTCACATCTCTTTAGAATACGTGGTTCAATTCATGAGTTCAGCACACACGCTTGACCGATTCTTTTCTTGGATAATATTAATAGACTTGCTTTTAACGTTGTCATATGGAGTAAACATACTAGAAATTATAAATATGGAAAACATACTAGAAATTTGTGGCAATATAATCGATATATGGCCATGATGTTGTTAGTCATGCTCAATTCATAATCAAGTAGAGCTTGCAATTCGAATGCCGCGAAAATTCCAATCAAAATGTAATTGTAGCGTGGGAATTGTCACCATCAGCTAGGATGCCTCCATGTAGAGGGACCTAGGGCAAAACGCTTCAATATTTGCAACACGTACACGCTTTTTTTTATAAAGGCAGCATATTCATCTTAGAAAATTACAAAATAATTTTGAACATTTAAATACAAAAAATGACATGAATTTAGATTACGTGCTATAGTGATCAATAGCAAACAATAGAGTCTTGATCAGTTTCGTCAGCATTATATTGATGACACCTTGAGCAAAACGCCTCCAAAAGTCAACACCTCTAACAAAGAGAGCAACATGCGCACACGACACCGATGCCTTGATCCAGCAAATAAAGGTAGAACATGAGTTTCCACTATGGAGAGAAGTTCTTATTAGAACTCCAGATAATGCCTTCAATAAGAAAGTAATTAACGACAAAGCTACAAGAAGCTAACATTTGACACAAGGAATTAACCCTAAACCATGTTTGCCTGAATGATTCATTTCTTCAAAGCAAAATTACAAGATATGATGACCAGGACAAACGTACCAAAAGGGGGTAGCTAGGGAGCCACAAGGGATTACAATTACAATCGCAGCAAAAACACACTCGAAAGAAAACCACATCCTAGGAAAAGAGCATAATGGGTCGAGCAATTATGACTCCAAAGACTAAGCTCTAGTCGATTGTTGAGAAGCACCACTATAAATCCACCAAGCAAAGGTTGCTAGCAATGCCACTAAGCAACACCATTGTGTATTCCGATCTTGAAGATATCTCCTTCACAACCAAACACAAGGTGCTAAGCTAGGTTGCCCAACACAAAGCAGAGAGGTTGGCAAGAGGCAAAGATCAACCTTGACCCAGCCAAGGAATGAGAGACCGAGTAGAGCTGAGCGAACGTGGTTGATGGTGATTGCCCGCGCAATAAACCACAAGCTTTTTAAGGATGCCAACCATTTCAGCCTAACTTTTACCTAACTCAATTTTTCGGTGATATCGATTGTCGTCCTAGTACATGCCACCGAGAAGCTAAGGGTGTTGCTTGCGTGTCCTCTAAAGAGAAAAGAGGAAGGGTGTATGTAGGGGAGAGCTAATGATTGCTTAATTAATAATTTGGCATCGTCGTCATCGCGACCTTTTACCACAAAAATTCAACTGCCGCCCTATGTATGTACTACATTAATTAAGATTACAGTATTAGACTGTGGAGGTCTCCCTTAGAGTAAGTCGTTATTTTTCTTTAATTTGTTCCCAGCTAGCTCATCATCCGCGTTCCCTATGTGTTTTCCTTTGTTTATTTCTTTAAAATCGACTCCTTAGACAAACTTGTCCATTTGGTTCACATCTATTTAGACTAACTATCACACGGGCCGACGCGGTCGTTTATTTACATGCACACGGCATTTGACGTTAGCGTCATTATACCTTTACAGCATTTTAATGTGTTCCTTTATTATGTAACGTGTGCGCGTATTAATCGTACATCATTTTTTTTACTTGAGTGCAATGCTTACGTACGATATACCAACTCCACACCTATCAACCTATTGCTGTCCACATCGTTGCCCTCTCGATCAATAGACTGAAATGAGGATTAAAGAAATGAACTCATCTGCCATCAAACATCTCTAATTTGTTGGATTTGGTCCATACTATGAAGCAAAGGACGGATCGGATAGTGTACCAATAATTCATTCGTTTTTCACAGGCAAATTTATATTTTTAGAAGAGTTGTGGAGATCCTTTGCTTGGGTCGAAGCACGGTTTCCTTCTGGTTGTTGGAAGGACAAATCGCTAGTTTGGAGACAAGTTTTGGTCAGAAAAATAGGGAGTATGACTTTAGAGAAAGTACGCTGATGTTATCTCTGCATAATCTTGAGACGACTTAGCAAATGGTCTGTATAAATGGGTCGTTTTTTAAAGTTGTTTCATAGTAATTCTATTTTCCTCAATCTATGCATACAAAAAAAAAAATATTATGAGTTGCATGATAACCACAATTCATAATTTCGTATAGTGCTGAGTGCATCTCATAGCTAAATTGTAGCCTATGAGGCAGTTCTGTCATGACACAACAATATGAAGGTCGAAAAGGCCAAAACAACTACTTTGTCCTTCCCAAAGTACTATTCATTTTTTTTCTAAGTACATAACTTTTGCTACGTAGCTAGACATAATATATATGTAGATGTATATTAACATCTATATATGTATTTAGAAAAGATAAAACAAATACTAATTTGAGAGGGAGGAAATAATAATTTGGGATGGAGAAGTATATTGGTCAATCAAAATTAGGGCAACAACTGCCCGTGTCAATATAACCAGCTCCCGGTTCTATATGTCCAGTCAATATAGTGTGGTGGAGTCAACGGTACCATTAATTCCGTCGTCAAGAGCGTGTCAGTCAAGCGGATCATACGCGTAGTCTGCTCAGTTCTTTTATAAAACTTATTTGCTAGCATGCTGCCGAGTTGAGCTTCATTAGTACACGTTACGTTCATCGTCAATGAAAATTAACAAGTCTTCATCCCTAAAAGTTTTGCTCTGCACCCTATATATTGCATTCAGTGATGCCTGCATCCCTTGGGCCTTGGAGGTTGAATCTTCCACAAATTCGAGTACGTGCACCTACGGGATTTTGCCAAGCGCTAAGGTATGCACGTACGCGCACGTTGCGAGTCACTGTTTCGTTTTTCACTTTGCATATGTGCTCCAATATCAAATTATGCCTTTTTAATTAGTTTTATTTGGTGTAGCTATATATTGGTAAGAAATAAGGTGTCTATTAAATTAATGTTTAGCTTGGGCTTAGTTTTTATAATGGCAGTTGTAGTATTATCTGATAATAATTTTATTATTGTTCTATATCTTACTAGAATATATGCTAAAACATTGACGAGAATATACCAAATTATATTAACACTAGACAAACATGCTATCATACAACCTCGTTCCTTAGTGTTAACATTTTTTTCTGGTAACACCCGAGTGCACTAGATCGCATAGTTGTCGAAAGCACCTCACTGGAGTTCCTGCCTCCAAACCGGTCAGAACGGTTGGAGCAACTAGTCAGACCGGTCTGCATAAAGGTGTTGTGAAAATCTACGTACACGTCCACCACCTCTGACCCCGTCAGGGAAGGCGAGCTTAGGGTTGTGCTAAGATATGCATACCACTCGAAACATCCATAACCGCTAGCTGTATAGATACGAAGAACGAAAGGAAAAGGGATTAGAAAAAGTTAGGCTTTAGAGATTAAATAAGGGAAATTTTTGATCGATTGGGTGGTACCAGTGGCAACTTTCTATATTTATAGGCTAGAGAGATCTTGCACCGTAAGAAAATTTGGTACAAGTCTAAATTTGTGAAGACTCCTCAATTCTACTCGGATTCAGGAGTGCACTACCGGAATCAGGTAATTTCCTGTGTGCCGCAAGCACACAGCAAAGTCTTTAAGGCACACAGTAAAGGTTTTGTCGTGGCCTGTGGGTAACCCACGGCAAAGCTTGCACAATAGCCAGCATGACGGTAAAGAGCTCTTTTCCATTTTCCAAAACCAACACACGACAAACATTCTCAACTTTTTTTAAGAAAAAACTGCCGGCTGAGGCTATCCCGCCACCGGCGCCGCTGCCACCACCACCACCATGCCGGGGAAGAAGATCCTGAGGAGGCTGTGCCTGCCGCCGTAGATCCCACCGGGGACGAAAAGACCGCGCCCACCGCCGGGTGAGAGGAGGTTGCCATAGATCCAGTCGCCGTATATCTTGCCGCGCTCGCCGCCTTGGATCTCGTGGAGGCCGCCGGAGATCCTGTTTGGATCTCATAATTTCCATATTTCATTTGCTTTTTCAAAATTTTAAAATCATTCGGACACGAGTTTGTGGTCGTATCTCCCGCTCAAGATGTTCAATATATATTTTTATTTCATGGGTATATGCAGGACCTTAAATTGGTCTAAATAAAATGAATATCATTTTCTCACTCATTCTATTCTATTATTTGAATCAATTGCAGTTCAAATTTGACTTGATTCAAAAAATTGCTTGAAATATAATTAATTAGTTAAATATAACAAACAAATACAAAGATATATCAAATTGTAACGTGGAGTACCACATGTTATTTGTAGAGAGTAGTAAAAATTTCGAGGTGAAAAGAGAAAAAAAAAGTATTACTTTACCGTATTTCATAAAGAAGTACACGGCAAAGTATGACTTTGTCGTGTGCCAAACAAAGCACACGGTAAAGCATACCTTTGCCGTATGCAAAAAAAAAACATGACAAAATATGTCTGTTCCTGATAAAAAGTACATGACAAATTATGAGTTTTCGGCAGTGGTGCCCGGTCTGCGAGCCCACCGGTCAGATCGTTTGGTCTTGCCAGACCGGGTACAAGACCCTGACCGCCGGTCAGATCGTCGGGAAGGACCGGTCTAACCGGCTCATCCAATTTAATCTACTTTGGTGTCATTTTTTTTGTCAGCACTTGCTTATGTGTGACAACTCTTGACAGGGATCGCGATTCGCGACCGGCCCGCACATTACTAATGAGTTGGCATCGTGAACCGGATTGGATCACTGTCGTACCAAGGAGAAGAAGAAATAGCCGTGGTAGAACCATTGTCCAGGTTACCTATGACATTGTGAACGAAGACTACACTGCATTCATCACGGATTTACGCGTCCAGCTTGCCGTCCACAGAGATCCCGACAACGTGAAGGGGCATCCAGTGCTCGCCCGGCAAGGTAGAGATCCGGAGAGGTGGATGCACATTCACCTGCTACTGGGGAACGACGGCGAAGCCGGAGCAACAACCCTGGCGGTCCGGGATGACAACGTGTACCTAATTGGCTTCAGGAACAAGGAGAGACGTTGGTATGAGTTTGGCATCGACGGGGAGAGTGCGCGGGTCCTTCCAGCAGAGGCAGAGTCCATCTTTCTCGGCTGCGAATTCGACTACAAAAGCCTAATTGGTGGGGCGTACAACTTCGAGAGTGATGTGGACCTGTGCAAGAGAATGGTGATTGAAGCCGTGGGCCGGCTCTCGGAATACACAAAGCCTGCAAATGACATAGATGATGTCACAAGAGAGGACATGGCGCGCCTCATCGTCGTCGTCTGCGAGTCGGCAAGGATGATTCCACACCATGTCAAGGTGAGCAACTGCTGGCAGCAAGGTGCAGACACCGTGACCATGCTCAACGAGCAGCAGGTACGCTACATGATGAACTGGGGCAATATGTCCCAGGCATTGCTTGAGTGGAAAAGCGAGGAGTTCTGGCCCCATGACCTAACTGTAGACGTCGACGTTCACAGCGCGGATGAGACGCTCAAAGTCGTTAAACTCCTGTTTAACAGACGGTGTCGGTCACTGTCAGAGATCATGAAGGCACAGCAGGAACTAGAAGCAGTGGGGCCGCCGGATGGGCAGCCTGAGCTGCTGAGCAGGAGCATTCGGCTTCGCAAAGGCAAGGGCCATCGACGTCACAGCCCAGGAGTGATTCCACGCAATGGCGTGGCCAGCTTCTTTCTGCAGGTGACAGGGGCGGCAGTAGCACATCGTCTACGCACCGTGGGCGGCAAGCTTTCAGCAGCCATGGCGGTCATCCCCTGCTGGAGGTCTTCCGCGTGCGTGCCAAGTCCCGTGTGGATGGCACCATCGCGGTCTTCGACGGGATGCGCGGGCAGATCCTATACAATCCCAATGCAAGTACCAAGGAACAAGCAGTATTGCAAATTCATTCCACGGTGGTCACGTCAGAAGCAGATCGATCACCGGCAAAGTGGGACAAATCAGAGAAACAACGACGACGACGATGACGGCTGATGCTACGATTCAGAACTCTCGTTTCTGTGCTCTTCAATGTCGCTGTTAGCTCGATTAAGCACCAGAAGGACAACAAAGGAACATCTGCGGATGCGTCTCAGGTACGCGCGCTTGACATTATATTTTACTCTCTATGTATATTATAATTTCTTGGCCTGCTCCTCCGATCCTATGGGCTCATCTTATTGACAACCAACATGCATGATGCTGCAGGGTCGTGATGACGATCTGGTGCTGACTGGACCTCATATAGTCATCTCTGCTAGTGGGAGTGTCTCCATTGAAATCGACTACATCCAACAACAAATGACAACGGTGAGCGACGAAGATGACGGTACGATGTCGACGCTGCAGCTATGGGGTTGCGATAGCCACAAAGAGGACGACGACAGTGACACGCATGCCGTGTACGATGAGCTAAGGATCAGGACCATCGACACAGCTCACGGACCTATAGAGGTGACCTACGCGGTGTTCAGTAACGCAGTGCAAGCCACAGTCCAGGTCAAGCTTGCACTACTCGCCGGCCAGCAGGGCGCCTTGGCAGCTGACGACATTCCCGTCCATCGGTCCATGGTAGAATCACTGCACGCGTTGATGGGTTCGACGCTGATATTATGCTCTTCTCCAGTGGCAGCACGGATGAGGAGAAAGTTGTTCTCACCCGTGACTCCCTAGTTCCACTTGCACGGTCTGTTGTTGCGGTGCCCCATTCCTCGCGGCTCCTGATACAAGCTCTTGTCTCTTCTTCTAAGCAACCGGGTATGGACGTCGACTTCAACGCTGTGTTCGAACCTAAGCCATCAGGGGAGCAGTCACAGCGTTTCCACACCACGCGAGGTGATGTAGTTGATGTGAATATCTCCTGGGGTGAGAGCTAGCTAGCTAGCTGCAACCACCTCTATGTGTAAGCAAAAGCGTCGTCAGCGGGTGATTTTTGGGTGTTCTCGTTTGCAATTGCATATTTGTCGCATTATTCCTAGAGGTTATCAGGATATCGTTACATACAAGCCGAGACGAGTCATATTTTTGTTCTTAAGTACATTTCTTGTGTGTTGGAGCTCTTCAAAGTGGATTGTTAAGTTGTGGACTCTCTGTAAATGATATATATGTTCACATACTTCGCATCTTACTATTACTAATTAGATGTTTCTTTTGAAGCCTCCACTAGACCAAAATCGATTTGTACTGACACATGAAAAATAGATTACTGGCGGGCGTAATTGTCACCCGCCAGCACAAATGGGACCATTTTTGTTGCCGGGTGCGTGAAGTCACCCGCCATTCAGTGACATTACGTGTCTGGCGGGTGACTTAACACGCCCAAAGACCTGCTTTTCAAAATTTTGGGTAGTGTGACAATCCCTTTTTAAAGCAGTAAAAAGTTGTCAAATCAAAAAGTTGTCAACTACAAAGTTTCATTACTTCTCTGGATGTACAACTTTAATTTAGATTGTTTTTTCATTTGACAAAGTGGTAATAATTTTGTTCACAAAACCTATCTCTCTTATATAGTTTCATGAAACTATATGAGACATGTATAAGATTTGTGAAGAATGTTACACCGAATGACCAAATGACCAAAATAAAAGTTGTTCATCTTGACAATTTATGAAACTTTGTAGTTGAACCTTTTTGAATTTGAATTACTTTTGTCAATGAAAAGTACGTCTGAAATTTCTCGAATTTGAAAATTTGAATTTTTCAAACGATCTCAAATGGAGAAACATTCTAAATAAAAGTTGTACGTCTTGAGAAGTAATAAAACTTTGTAGTTTACAACTTTCTTATTTGAAAATATATTGTCCACGAAAAACTAGGTTTGAATCTCTCAAATTTGAAATTCAAATTTTGTAAACGACCTCAAAGAAGTTTTGCTCAACACTAAAGTTATAAATCTCAGAAAGTTATGAAACTTTGTAGTTGACAAGTTTTTAATTTGAAGCCGTTTAGAGTCTCAAAAAGGTAATTTACACTCGGTGTAGTATAATATGAGTAGAATGAAAACTGGATATAGACGCATATGAGTGTGTAGTGTAGTGGTAGAGGAGGCTTCGCGCGAGAGTGGAGGTCGCGGGTTTGAGTCTTGCTGGCCGCGTAGCGTCGCGACTTTGCGCGAAAAATGGCGCGACTTGCTGACCGGTGGGGTTTCTCCTGACTCAAGGTTGCTAGCGGTTTCTCCACCCGCCAGCAGAAACCCTTTTTACCCGCCAGGAGAAATCGTTTCTGACCTAGTGCTCCACATGAAACCACATAGAAATCCTAGGTGGACAGTGTAAAAAAAGAGAAAGCTTCACATGAACTCACATAGGAATCCTATGTGGACACTCTAAAAAATAATTGATTTTAATAGCTATTTCTAAAATTACCCTCCTATGCCATTATGAAGAATTAATAAAAAAACCCTCCTATATCTTTGTCTAAATTATCCACATGTGCCACTATAGAAAAATTAAATCTAAATCATCTCCTGATCACATCTAACACAATAAATCTCTTTGCTTCAATTAAAAAAAATTTCAACTATCCTGTCGTGCTTGCCATTATGAAGAATTAAAAAATGACCCCACTATATCTTTGTCTAAATTATTCACATATGCTACTATAAAAAAATTAAATCTAAACCATCTCCCAGTCACATCTAACACAATAAATCCCTTCGCTTCAAATAAAAGATTTTCCAACTATCCTATTGTGCCTGTCACATGTAATGTAATGTAACATAACTAGTGCCTTGCCTTTTATCTTTGTCCCATGTTTAAATCATAAAAAGAATCCATCGTAAAAGGATCTTTAGCTAATACATCTAACAAACTAGATATGTAAATGTATATGCCTGTCGATTAGATTTTTCATGCCTTGAATCTCTCTTCCATACTTTCATCGTAAAAACAATCTATCCTAAAAGGTTGTTAACTAATACAACAAATTATATACTTTGTCCGTGCATATATAAAATTATAAAAAGAGAGTTGACATCTTTCAAGAAACATCTCTTTTGTGTACGCCTTCCATCAACTAGGGTCTACTGCTACTTTCATCTACAGAACTAGGTCCCCTGCTTCTATTCAACAGAAATGTACGATCAACCTAATCATTCTTCTATGGCTGCACGGAACCTTTTACACCCATTGGTTACACTAGAACACTAGAGATCAATCCGCAAAGAGACATTATTTTACGAGTTCGTTTGATTTCTCTTCTACAATTAGATAACTTTATATGACATATATTACGACTACTAAATTATTTGTTTATTATTTGGTCTGCGTGCTACAGTTAGATTAATTTTTCATGATATATGTTACGAATACTAAATTATTTGTTTATTTTTTGTCCTGCTGCGTGCTACAATTAAATTAATTTTTCATGGCATATGTTATGACTACTAAAATATTTGTTTATTGTTAAGCCTGCTGTGTGCTAGGTTTAGATAACTTGCTTCTCATTGTTCTCAAATTGTTATTCTTTTCAATTCTTTCTATCGAATTAAATGTTACTTAATTATTACTTATGTACCATAACTTATGTATGGAAAATTTTCATATTTGTATGGAAAACTAACACAATTAGATCCATCACCATCTTTTGCTAATGCAGTTGAACAAGTTGTAATGGTGAACAAAACCTTAAGTGAAATTAGACCAGGAAAGGAATTGTGGAACATCAAGGAAAGAGTAACCAAATTTTGGATATGTTTAGTTTGATTACCTTTTATTATTATTTTTAGTTTACAAATTATCAATGATGATGAAAAAAAGAGAACCATAATGCACGGTGTTATCAATAAGACCTATATGGAAAAGTTCAAACCACTGATTGAAGAAAGAAATGTGTACATCATTGCAAATGTCAGTCACACCGGCAGCATAGAAGTATCAGCCAATGAAAAATAACAGGATATTACGTCAACTTCTCACCCCCAACTACTCTAAAAAGGTTAAAAGATAATGAAAACATTCCAAAGTATAGTTTCAAGTTCATGAGTAGTTTGGGGAAAGTGAGGCCCTCAACTTAAACCTAGTTGATGACTTGTGGGAGGAAAATGAGAAAATAAATGCAGAAGAAGCAGTGAGGCTGACACGACCTTTTCTCTTGGAAGAGCTAGATGTCGCAGTTAAAGAAATAAAAAATAATACTACCCCGGGCCCTGATGGGTGGTCCATAGAATTTTTTAAAGAGTTCTGGCCAATGATCAGACTAGATGTGAAAGAGATGTTGGATGATCTCCACGCTGGCAGACTAGACTTAAGGAGGCTTAATTATGGAGTTATTGTTTTAATCCCAAAACTGAAACAACCCAACAATATCAAGCATTTTAGGCCCATCTGTCTGCTGAATGTGATATACAAGATAATAACCAAGGTCTTGACCCGGAGGCTTACGGAGGTGGCAGGGAGGATCATAGCAAAAACCAGACAACTTTTATTCCGGGGAGAAATATTATGGATGGTGTGGTTACTTTGCAAGAGGTATTGCATGAGCTACAAATAAGAAAGGAGGAGGGGGTTATCTTGAAATTGGATTTCGAAAAGGCATATGATAGAGTTAGTTGGGATTTTTTAGAGGAGGTTTTGACTAGGAAAGGATTCCCAGATGTTTGGACTAGATGGATGATGCAAGCAATAAAGGGGGGGGGGAGAGTGTGTGTGGACATCAATGGGGGAAAGAACTGACTACTTCAGGAGCTTTAGGGGCCTAAGGCAAGGGGACCCGCTATCTCCTCTTTTGTTCAATTTGGTGGGAGATGCCTTTTCAGCTATTTTACGTAGAGCTAGCTCAAGGGGGGGTCTATTGGGTATGGTGCCACATCTAGTAGAGGGGGGCCTAACGCACCTACAGTATGCGGACGACACGGTCATATTCTTGCGGATGGGCCCTGAGAACCTCTTGAACATGAAAGCTATTTTGTTTTGCTATGAGGCACTGTCGGGAATGAAAATCAATTATGAGAAGAGTGAGATTTATACAATGGGTGTGGGAGAAGAGGTACAGAAGAACATAGCGGAAGTCTATGGTTGTAGAGTTGGAGAATTCCCCATGACATACCTTGGGATCCCTGTCAGTAAGAACAAGATAACCAAAAGACAGTTGAACTATACGGCGGAAAAAGCACAGAGGAGGCTAAGTACGTGGAAATGCGACACTATGTCCTCAGGAGGCAAAGCTATTCTGCTGGAGGCATGCCTGTCAAGCACCCACATGTACACTATGGGGGTATACCAGCTATATGAGGGGAACTACCAAGAGCTAGATACAATTAGGTCGATGTTCTACTGGTAGGGGACAAATAAAAAGAGGAAATACCACATGGTTAAGTGGGAAACTTTGGCAAAACCAAAGGACTTTGGTGGGTTGGGATTTATGGATGTTAGAGCTATGAACAAATGCCTCCTTGGGAAATGCATCAGTAGAGTGGAAAATGAGGAGGACAACATATGCATCAATTTGCTGAGGAGGAAATACCTTGGAGATAAAAGCATATATCAAATCAAAAGGGTGTGGGGATCTCAGTTCTGGAAAGGGGTGTTGGATGTAAGGCAATGGTTTAAGTGGGGAAGAACGGTGAAGGTGAAAAGCGGTCGACAGACAAGATTTTGGAAGGACGCGTGGTATGGTGGCTGCCCCTTGAAAATAGAATTCCACCACATCTATAAGTACTATAGAGACCCTAACAGTTCGGTGGAAGAGGTGCTTGGAGAGGGGGGATGTCAGATTGAGTTTAAAAGACCTTTTGATGAGGATGAGATGAAAGAGTGGTACAGACTAGTAGATATGATGAGGGGTGTAGAGCTAGCAGAAGGAAGAGATGTGATGGGATGGGCGTTGGAGAAATCAGGCAAATATACGACAAGGTCGCTATACAGGTGTCTAACTTTCAGTGGTGTGAAAGACCAATGGATGATGAAAGTCTGGAAGAGTAGAATCCCTTTAAAAGTGAAAATCTTCATGTGGATGGTGGCTAGGGATAGGATACAGTCTGCAATTCAGCTGAAAAAATGCAAGTGGAAGGGCCCGGTGGAGTGCAAACTCTGTGGAGAGTTAGAAACCGCAGAACATATTCTTTTCCGGTGCCTAGTTGTTGTCTTCCTGTGGGCTGCGATATGTGGGCAGAGGGTGTCAACCTCACAGTCAACCCTAGAAGAGCTAGTGATGAAGAGTGCGAAAAACAAATCCAACATACTTTTTGTTTGTGCAGGGGCACTTTGGGTGATGTGGAAGACCCGCAATGACTTGGTGTTCAACAACAAGATCATGAAAACACCAGTGGAGCTGCCGCACAAGATGGTTGCCCTGCTGAAACAATGGCAGCCCATGGTGAAAAACAAGAATGTGCAGGAGGTGGAAGACATGAGGGAGAAGATAACTCAAGTTGCCGTCGCTGCTGGGTGAAGCAAAAAGAGTTAGGAAAGGTCTTGAGTTGTTTTGGTTGTCGTTGTATGCTTACTCAGCCCATGGTTTGGGTGTGCTAGACTGTTTTTCTCTCTGTGTGTCGTAATAACTAGTGGTGCTAGCTTGCTCTGCAGGCGAGACTTAGATGTCTGTTGGTAGAGGTAGTTCTTCATGGTTTTTTTCGCTGCATGGCTTGTGTTGGTGTCGGGCTAGGATCGCCCCTTGTACCTGTTGCTGGTAACCCCAGCGTACTCGATCGTTGTATGCCGCCCTCTAGGCTTTCAATATAAAGCTGGGCGAAATTCCTTTGATCGAAAAAAAGTTCATGAGTATGGATATGCTATCAACAAGAATAATGTGGATACGTACCTATTAGGTAAAACATTGCTAACTTTACAATTTCTACACTTTTACTCATTTGATGAACATCTAATAATAATTAATATTTATGTTTCGTAAATTTTATAGGAGCACTACACACATTGGATCCATAGAATAAACAAGGACAAATTTTGGATTTACCAAAATCTGTGATATTTGGCTCTTGATCGAGTAATTCTCTTTTTTAGTAGAAAGTAACTACAAAACTTTCAACACATACATGCATGCTACAAAACCTCCATTGAATTAAAAATATCTTCTATAGTGCTCATCAAAATAATTCACCAGTGATACCTTGCATCAACCGTAACATGGTCCAAGAAGAAAAATGAAGCAAATAATGAAACATAAAACAAATAATACACTGGTGGAACCATTACATGTAATATTCTAAACAACTCTTAGTTATTAATTATTCATTTATAGATCATGAACTAACCGATGTCATTTTAAATGCAAATATTTACGCGGTTGAATTCCAAAAGACCGGCCTCAGACGCACCCATATACTCAAATTAAATTATCTCTCGATAAGTGCCACATTGGGAGCAAACTATAACAAGAAGAAGATAAGAAACACTGAGATTTGCATCTTATTATTACGGTGGATCTTTCAATAAAACAAAGTTAACTGTACTTATTAATTTTCAAGCATATTATGCAATACAATCTTAAAATTATAAGGATCTCTCTCCCAAATTATGCTGAACAAATACTAATTAATATATTATATTTATAGTCCACGTTGCAAAATTGTGTGAACCTTATTATGATGCTCCTAATAAAAGTAAACAATAATTACTAATAATTAAAGTAAAGTGCTAGCCTATACAAAGGCACGGGTTGATTGACTAGTAGAGCTAAAGTGGATGTTTCGAATCTGAAGAACTCCACCCTCCATCCCACATTGTACATAATTTTGGAGTAAAATGCAACGAGTCCATGAACTTGTATGGAGGTGTCACTTAGGTCCATCAACTTTGAAAGTGTATTTCTAGACCCATAAACTTATTGAGTCATTCACCGCAGGTTCATAACTATTAACATATGCTTCTATTGCTGACATGACATGATGACTTAGCACACAGAAGCCTATCCTAGCTGAGGCATTTCATTGAGCAGTTTACAGGCGACACATGCTAGACATTCCCTCGAGCTGAATAGCGCTAGCATCCTCCCGTGCAGTGTATGCCATACACGAGTGGAGGTTGTCACCATTCAGCTCGGGGAATGTCAAGCCCATGTCACTTGTATGAAACCTGCTCGATGAAATGCCTCAGCCAAGAGATGCTTCTTCGGGCCAAGTCATTATGCCATGTCAGCACTAGAAGCATATGTGAACAGTTATGGACCTGCGGTGAACGACTCAACAAGTTTGTGGACTCAAAAATGCATTTTTGAAGTTGATGGACCTAAGTGACACCCCTTTACAAGTTGATAGACTCATCATTTTGGCATCTCTTGATTTCTTGCATGCCAAGATGACGTACAACTTGGAAGGAAAAAATTAAAGTACATAGCAGCCCAAAGACCAAGGCCCTCGTACTGGCAGCGCTTGATTGTCAATTACTTTCAAAATGGTAATTAATTTAACTAGTCGATCAACTCGTGCCTCCGCATGGGTCAGCACATTATTTTAGTTATTAGAAGTCGTTTACTTTTATTAGGAGCATCATAATAATGTTCACACAATTTTGCAACATAGACTGTAAATATAATATATTGATTAGCATTTGGTTAGTTAATGATCTGTAAAAGTCTGCACCTAAAATGACATCGGTTAGTTCATGATTTGTAAATGAATAATTAATAACTAAGAGTTGTTCAGATCATTACATATAATGGTTCTAGTAGTGTGTTATTTCTTTTATGTGTTTCATGATTTTCTTCTTCTTTTTTTCTTGAACCATGCTACAGTTGCTGCTAGGTATCACTGGTGAATTATTTCTATGAGCACTATAGAAAATATTTTTTAAATTCAATAGAAGTTGTGTAGAACGCATGTAAACAAAGAAGAGAATTACTCAATCAGGAGCACAACATCACAATTTTGGTAAATCCAAAGTTTGTTCTTGTTTTTTCTATGGGTCTAATTTGTGTTGTGACTCCTTGTTGGCGGTCAAATATGACACCCCTAAGGAACTTGTTACACTTTGGTTTCGGCTTTGATTTGGAACTAACTCGCCACTAGGCATACTAATGATGTAACAAGTTCGACACGAGCATGTGTTTTTGGAGTTGTATGTTTATGCAAGAAATAACAAGCTTAATGGATAAGTTTGCATCAAGTTCGGAAGGTGTTAAGCAAGAGGATCAAGGAGCTCCGTTCGTGTGCGAATACAAGATGAACTTACTTCCAAAGGTGGCAAGGACCAAGGTGCAACACAAGATATTCCCGAGGACCAAGACAAAAGACCAGAGTTCATGCGACAAGACCCTCTATCTTGATCGTGGGGATAATGATGTCCAAAGCCCACATGCAAAGGAGCAGAAGGTTCAAGGGCCGAGAGAAGCATACACGAGCAAGACGCAGCCGAGCCGGGCCAAAATGGGCCTGGGCCGGCCGGCCCATGCCGACCGGCCTAGGGCCTTTTTGTGGGGGTTCGGCCTCCCCTTTCTCGTGCGTGATGTTCATCGAACCCTAAGTCTATGCCTCCGCCGCCATTCGCCAGAAAGACGGATAAAAGCCCCCGAGGTCGACCACATCAAGGCATCCAACTTTCAGAAATTCAACAAAAGGAGAAAGCCACATAGAGGAGAGAGGAGGACACCCGGAAACCCTAGCAAGGTCCCTCCCAAGGAGCAAGGAGGAGATTGGATCTTCAAGGGAGAAAGCAAGGCGGAGAGCATCTTTCTCGTCGATCTTCATCTACTTCGGAGGATTCTACACCATATCTCGCGCTACAATGTGTAGCATTATGGGGTAAATTTACCCTTGTTTGTCTTTGGGGTTGAAGGGAGAACTTGAGTTGTAATCACCAATTCTATGTTTTGGATCTATTTGCTATCATATTCATGTTGATGGTGCTTTAATCTTAAT
Organism: Cenchrus purpureus; assembly: GCA_022644695.1. Classification (NCBI taxonomy): domain Eukaryota; kingdom Viridiplantae; phylum Streptophyta; class Magnoliopsida; order Poales; family Poaceae; genus Cenchrus; species Cenchrus purpureus. Next base: position 66,057,074 of record CP053466.1, on the reverse strand, counting down.
GGTTGGCTGGCTTGCTTAGGGGATGCATCGCTCGTAGCCTCTTGTATCGTGTTCCTTTTGTTCTTTATTTGATTACCGTTGTGTAGTGATAGTACGCGGGAGGGAAAGTATATTGAACTAGGTTCGCGCCCTTAGTCTTGCATCCCTAGTTTACATCAACTTCTTGTGCACCTATTGTTCGATCACGGATTACCCTCGTGTAGTGGCTAGTATGCGAGAGGGAAAGGAATAAACTCGGTGCATCCTTACCTTTGATAGTTTAGATCGGATGTTCTTGCTCGGTGGTTACTTCTCTAAGTGATCCTAGATCCCTTGGACAAGCTTTCTTAATATCTTGTGCTCTCTATACAATTGCTCTTTACGTTGATCTCTTTAACTTAGTTTAGACTAGTTCTTTACTCATACACACTTCACTCGATAAAGAGCTTTGAATTCAACGAGATGAGTGCTTAGTTGAGCGTAGCAATCCACTTGTTCCACGGATTTATGAACCTTGGGGGATACTCTAAGGGAAAACCTACAACCGACCTGTGCGCTTGTGGATCGTAATTTGGCGCGTTATCTACCGTTAACACTCCTATAAAAACTATGAAACGTAAATATGAATTAATATTAGAAAATTATAAAGTCAGTAATGTTTTACCTGATTGGTACTTGTCCACATTTATTCTGGATGAAAGCATATCCGTGCTCATGACTTGAAACTATACTTTGGAATGCCTTCATGATCTTTAAACTTTTTTAAGTAGTTGTGGGCAAGAGGTTGACATACTATCCTGTTATTTTTATTGGCCGATACTTCTATGCTGCTAGTCTGACTCTAATATTTGTAATTATGCACACATTGCCTTCTTCAATCAGTAGTTTTAACTTTTCCAGGTCTTATGGATAACACCGCATATCATGGTTCTCTTATTTTTCATCATCAATAATAATTTTAACCGAATATAATAAAAAGGTAATCATATTGAACATATATCATATTTTTTGATAATAAGGACCATGTCAAGACTTTGTTCACCACTACTGAGTAAAGTTGCATTCCACAATCTGCTTACTATTGCCTCGGTGTTTCACAATTCTTTTCCCGGTCTAATTTTTCACTAAAGGTTTGGTTCACCATTGCAACTTTTTAAACTGCATTAGCAAAAGATGATGATGATCTAATTGAGTTATTTTTTATACTAAAGATATAATATACAATTACATAATTTTCTACACATAAGTTATGGTACACAAACAACAATCAAGTAAAATATAATTCGGTAGAAAGATTTGATAAGAATAACAGTTTGAGAACAATGGTGAGATGCAAGTCATCTATACCTAGCATGCAGTAGGCCAAAGTCATAACATATGTCATGAAAATTTTAATCTAATTGTAGCACGCAGCAAGCCATACACAAATAATTTAGTATCATAACATACGACATGAAAAATTAATCTAATAGCACAAGCAAACCAAACAATAAACAAATAATTTATTAGTAGTCTAACATATGTCATAAAAAATATCTAATTATAGAAGAAAAACCAAACAAATTTCAAAAACACTATCTCGCGTGGGTTGATCTTTAGTGTAACCAATGGGTTTAAAAGGTTTCATGCAACAATAGAAGAATGCTTAGGTTAATCATACTTTTCTGTTGAATAGCAGCAGGAGGGCTAGTTTCGTTGATAAAAGTAGCAGCAGACCCTAGTTGATGGAAGCACTATACAAAAGAGATGTTTCTTGAAAGATGACAGCTCTCTTTTTAAATATGCACAGGTAGAGTATATAATTTGTTGTATTAGCTAACAACCTTTAGGTTATACTATTTTATGATTAAAATATGGAAGAGAAATTCAAAGGAAGAGATATCTGATCGGCAACATCGCCTATGCATGTACGTATCTAGTTTGTTAGTTGTATTAGCTAGAGATCTTTTAGGATAGATTCTTTTATGATTTAAATAGGAGAAGAGGTAATGGGTAGGAGACTAATTATGTTACATGTGACAAGCATGACATGATAGCTGGACAATTTTTTATTTGAAGCAAAGAGATTTATTGTGTTAGATGTGACCAGAACATGTTTAGATTTAACTTTTATGTAGTCGCACATGTGGATAATTTAGACAATGATATATGAGGGTTGTTTTTGTTAATTCTTCATAATGTCATATGTGGGTAACTTTGGAAACAAAATACATCCAACAGCTATTGAAATCAATGATAACTTTTTTAGAATGTCCACATAGGATTTCTAGACCTTCATGTGAAGGCTTCTCTTTTTTTAGAGTGTCCACCTAAGATTCCTAGGTGGCTTCATGTGGAGGCTTCAAAAGGAACCTCCAATTAGTAAAGATTGAGTTCCAAAGAGTAAAATTCATGGTGGGTACCTAAACTTGTAAGATGGTGTCATTCAGATCCCTAACTCTCAAAATGCATTTTTACATCTTCAAACTTGTTTCGGGTGCCACCACAGGTCCAATCGGGTGCAAAACCTGACTCAATAGCCAACGTGACCCTCCTATGCTGGATCCTACGTGGAAAGGGAGCAGTCTTTCATTGTGGAACCCCTATATACGGCAAAAAATAGAAAATTAATAAATCAGGACATGTTGCAAACTTTGATCCGCAAGGGTACGGATCACATGGGACCCTTTTTCTCTTAAGTGTAAACCCAAGGTATCAAATCCGTGGAACATGTGCAACACAAGATTCAATCCAATAAAGTGAGAAAGCACTATCTTCTTGAGAGGTTTCAAACGCATCTAATCTACTAAACATGAGAGGTAGCAAGAGAAAGCAAAGAGACAACCGATCTAGAGAGTCTAGATCATGCCTTTGTTGTAGTTCCAAACGAGAGATGAAGATAGCAATGCGAATCTCATAAAAAGCATCTTTAAACTATGGCCTCTGTTCCAATCCTCAAAGGCACATACCGTACGCGTGATCGACATCCTGTCACGATGCCCCGCTTTTTGTGTAGGTGAACCTAAGAGCACGTTCACGAGGAACACGTTGAAAACACTTGGTCGATCCAGTATGCACCTCTAGTTACCGCGGCTACAAGAGCACCCTGAGCAATCTATCTATATAATAGATTGAGGAAGAAGCAAAACCAAAAGAAGACAAAACCGTAGAGAAGGCACTTGATCGCTAGAAATCGGATTCACAAAGACTTCACCATGAATGATTACATGAACAAGATCACAATCGGGATCCTACCTTGATCTTGATCCTAACTCCAGAACTCCGACGTGGTCTTCCATGCAAGGTTCCCATGTCGGCTAGGGAAACCCTAGACAACTAGCACGACCCTCATCTCCGAGATGGTGTCCCCCTAACTTCTCTGCTCCTCGGCGGCGGATGACGAATGAATTCATGTGTGGCACTTCGCACGGGGATGATAAATAGCCCGAAGGGGTGCTAGATCAAAGGGGGCGATGAACAGGGCCCGAAGTGGGCTAGGCCGGCCGGCCGGCCTGGGCTGACCGGCCCAGGTCCTTCTCGGCCCGGTTCGTCCCTGATTTTCTTCCCGAAGCTTCTCGCGTCTTCCTCAGTTTTTGCCGAACTGCATGTGGATCATTGACGTCGTTTTCCCCGCAGTTTGGATAAGGGTGCTTGGCGCGCGAACTCCTGCATCTTCTGTTTAGGTCCTCGGAGTTTCATGGCTTCACGCTTTAGTCCTTGGATCATTTGGAGTCATATTCACCTCGTATCTTGACTTGTGCCGGGCTTCATGATCTTCTCGTAAAGTGATCGATGAACTTTACCCGGAAGTCCTCATTTAGGTGCTTAATTCCAGTGTAAACAATAAACTCCAAAAACCACATGCGAGTGTGAACTTGATATATCACGAGGGTTAGGATCATTAGTTTGGATATCAAATTAATACCAATATTGAAGGTAAACTCATGGCTAGGTTGACGGAAATCGACCGCCAACAAGACGACAATAAAATCTCATATCATTTATCCTCAAGTTAATTATCCCCTTCTAAGCTGCTAGCTGCCGGCTCGCCATCGGCCGATTCGCCGCCTCGCTGCGGCGCTCGTGGCCTCATCGCATCGACGAGGCCGTAGCGACAACGACGAGGCTGCAGTGCGACGTGCTGCTGGCGGCGGAGCGACTTGCCAGCCTGCAGTGACAAGGCTAGGGCACGGTGCGGCAGGAGGTTGCCGGCGCAGTGGCACACCCTTCTGCTACGGGTTCACCAAATTGGTTCGATTCCCTGCCGTGGCTGTTGTTCCCTTGCTGAATTAACTCGATTCTGTCGTCATGGTCTCATGGACGAGAGCTCGAGTTTCTCAGGGTCAACCAGGCAAAAGGGAATACAAGACACCAAAGAACGGCTGCAAGGTGAGTTTGTTCTAATTGTTTTTTATGCTTGTTTGTTTTGTCTATTCTGATTGAGTTGCAATACTACGCAGAAAGATGAGTACGTTGCGCCTGTACTGTACCTACTGCTCACCCACTGGTCTCCTCTGGGAGCAGTTGCACCCGCCGGGATCATGACGAACTCGAAGAAAGCGAGAAGGGAGAGGCTGCAGAGATGGGATTCCATGATTATATATAGTAATCTTCGCTATCCACTTGGGATCCAGCGTGGATGGCCATGTTGGCTATTGGGTCGGGTCCACGGCCGTTTGGTTGTGTGGTGGCACCCAAAACAAATTTGGGATGTAAAAATGCATTTTGGGAGTTGGGGAACCTAGATGACACCACCTTACAAGTTTAGGTACCCGCTATGATTTTTACTCAGTTCCAAAGCAACAACATATATAGTTTCTAAATACTTGCATGGTTGACCGTACCATTAATCCCGGAGAGACTTGGATGCATCAGGCCATTCAAATAGATTTTTTTAGATAGAAGAAAAATGAGATCGCGTGAGAGGTCACATCTCTACTCCTAAAAAGTTCAAAATGGAGACAAAAACATCGGTCATCCCACGCACCCCCGACGTACCGCGCCTACGCTAGCCTACCGCGCCCTCCACCCCACACCTCCGCTACTCATTTTCACCCTCCGATTACTCCCCTCGCCCCCGCTCTCTTCTCAGCCCTTCATTCTTTTTTTCTCCGCTCTATACTCTGCCTCGCCTCCCGCTGTGTGCCCCCGACGCCGCCGCCAGCCCTACCCGTGTCGATCCCCTCCCTCCGTCCCCTGCCCACGCCGCCAACCGCACCCCGCGCCGTCCCCTCCCTACAGCACCTTGCCCAGTTGCCCTCGACGCCACCCCGTCCAGCCGCGCGCCTCCCGGCATCCGCCGCCGCTGCCCCTTCCCCCTGCCCGGAGGCCAGAGCATGCTTCCTGCGCCGCCGTGGCCACCGCCATCCGCTCGCCTCATCCCGTGGACGCCGCCCCCACCTCCAACCTCGCTCACGCCCACGGACACCGGATCCTGCTGCCATGGACGTCGCCTTCCACTTGCCGCCCTGGACGCCGCTAGGGGTCTATAGCACGGCGCCGCAACCCCCTCCCCTAATATTTTTTTCTACGTGATGCAGCGCCGGCGTAGATGGTGGAGCAGGCGGTCTCCTCCTTGCCCCTGCGCTTGCTCCCCATCCTCACCGTCCTCCGCCGCCACCCTCTCCTCCTCAACTTGCTACGCCGCCGCCAAACGCGAGCAGATGATTGCTCAAGATCCGTTTTTTTCCGCAGACGACCGTGGACTGGCGTGGCGGATCTCCCTCCAGTAGAATTTTGTCTAGCAACCACCAATTGGAGTTCCCGGTGGCTTCTGATCAAAGGCCCCGACTACCGTCGATCCACTGCATAACTTGATGCATAACTTGATGAAGGTAGCTCATTTCTCCTCCCGTATGATTGGCATCCCTTACCATTGCGGAGAGTTCTCCTCATTATTGTTCCTCATTATTGTTGAATCCTGGTAGCAACATGCGAGCCTTCTCTGCTTATCATGTATGGAGTAGTGTACACTTCCATCTTATTAAGCACATTTGGAACTGTTGTGTCCGCATGACCATGTTAATGTTGTTTCGACAATGTTCTGTAAACTCTACGTGTCTAGATCTCTTACTGACTGTTGACACTCTTGCATATCCCTGATTTTGAGATTATATACATAGCATCGCTGATAAGTTGCTTAGCAATCTGATGTGGATACTCCAGAATGCAGATCCTTAACAAGCTGGTGCAACTACAATTTCTTGGACAGTCTATCATTTGTTGCAGGTATTCTTTTCCTAACTTTTTTATGCATGTCGATTGCTTGTTGACGCAATTGGATACATTGATCTACCATAGTATAGTGACCTTGAGTCCAATAACTGTTAGTGAAGAAATAGAATCTGCTGATGTGTACAGAACTGGGCCACATGATGGTTTTATGTAAGTAGAAGCTGCTTATGGTGTCGTGTGTATGCATGGTAAATTTTGGCAAGCATTCACCTCAGGTTAACTACATAAGTTCTGCATCAATACATTGTTGCGTTGTGACTATTTTTGCCCTTGTCAGTGTGCAATTTTTGGGTGCAAATATATAGGGATCAGTTGGCAGTTTTTTACTCAATATAGCATGAAATTTGAGAAGCTTAAATTAATTGCTAAATCTAACTTAAGTAGAAGACATTTTACCTTTGGTAGATCCCTAAATTGTTGCGCTATTTGTATCACATATGTTATAAGTTTATTTAAATAGAAACTCATGATGGCTGATTGGCTGAGCCAAGGAAGGTGAAACTTAATCTGAAGACCCTTGCATGTTTGTCTCTGTTTAATAGTTGTCCATCCTAACTTAATGCTTGGTTAATTTTTTCTGGATGATATGTCAGGTTTGGAATATCCTGGTGTACTCTATTCAAACAGCCCTCATGCTCCAAGCAAGAGGCCAGGTATCTTCAAAGCTATGTTGAATCCTTTAGAACCTACCACTACAGGAGACGGCCGCTTCCCCGAGTGTCAAATGCACTCGGGGAAGGCCCCAAAGCTGCTGGGAAGGCTTCCCCGAGTGCAACACTCGGGGAAGGCCTACCGGGGACGCTTCTCACGGGAAAGAGGCCTTCCCCGAGTGCCAAATCTCGTGCACTCGGGGAAGCCTTCCCCGAGTGCCATGCTCCCTCTCGGGGACAATTTAACGCCATCGGCGCCATGTCCCGTTTTTTTTTAAAACCTCTTCCCCGAGTGCAACACTCATGGAAGATTTTTTTTTTTTGAAACCTCTTCCCCGAGTGCAACACTCGGGGAAGATATTTGTTTTTTTTTTAGAAAACCTCTTCCCCGAGTGCCTGCGGAGCGACACTCGGGGAAGAGTTTCCCCTTTTTTTTATAAGTACCCTTCCCCGAGTGCCAAACACCTAGGCACTCGGGGAAGCCGCCTTCCCCTTTTTTTTTAAATAACCTTCCCCGAGTGCCAGACGCCTAGGCACTCGTGGAAGCCGCCGCCCCTTTTTTTTTAAATACCCTTCCCCGAGTGCCGAACGCCCAGGCACTCGGGGAAGCCCCCTTCTTTTTTTATTTTTTCCCTTTTTCTTTTTTTGTTTTACCGTGTGACAAATAAAGCATATATTTATATAAACTACAAATCGACTTCAATATATCACAAACCACATTTATAAATGACAGACGACACATCCAAAAGTGTGACCAAATATCTCCGAAATCCAATATTACAAACCACACATCCAATAGTACACATTATTCCAAGTTCACAAGTGCAATACATAAAAACGAGTCTGCGGGCGGCTCACGGCAACTGGGATCCCGGCGATGCTCTAGCTGGGGATGGCCCGACGTGCGATCCCGGCGATGCTCCAGCTGGGGATGCCCCGACGTGCGACATCGGCGACCCTCCAACATGGTTCGACGATGCCCCCGAGTGCCGCTGAAAAACCAAAAGAAATTACAGGTGAGTAACAAGATAAAAATCTAAGTTGTAAAGAAAAGTTAAAAATTTGAGCACCTCCTGCGCATGGGGAGGTTTCCAAAACCTGCAAGAAGAAGGTCGACACGAAGGCCGACAACCACATTTTGACGAAGGCCGACAAATCAACAACTCGACGCGAAGGCCGACACATCAACAAATCGACGGCCATCACTAGGTTTGACACTAAGCATTAGCACAGAAAGTAAAACAATCGTACTCATACTCACCGGGGTGGACTCTCGACGAGGTGGTGGAGGTGGTCGTGGTGGTGCAAGCAGTTGTGCTGGGATCTGCCAACCTTGCTGCTCCCCAAGTTGTTGCACAAACACGAGCAAACCTTGTGTCTGGACCTCCAAAGCTTGCATCCTCTCCCGCTCGGCCTCCTGCTCGGCCATCTGAGCCTCCCGCTTGGCCAGCTCAGCCTCCCACTGAGCAAGCAAGGCCTCCTGCCGCTCCCGAAGATGCTGCATCTCGGCCTGCAACATTTGACACCAATGTTCCAATAATGCAGAGCTAAGGAACGTAAAAGTCAAAGAACGACTAATGAAAGTGAGAATACTTACCTGGAGTGATGCTATCGCTGTCGGCCGCTGGCTTATGGGCACACTAGAGCTCATGCTCGCTGCTCGTAGGCGGTCAAAAGGAGGAGTAGAGGCCGTGTCGAGGATGCTGTCGCCAATGTAGAACCACCCATGCTTCTTGCCTTGCCCAATCCTCATCACTAGCTCAGGATCAAGGTGTTCCTCGGACCTCGGATCGTAGTCTGGCCCGTGGACTAACCTTGATGCCTCCGTGTACGAACTAAGGCAGGTATGGATGCTGGAGTTGATGTACGCCTCTGGGCCCGCATCCGGGTTGTACTCGATGTTGGACTTTGCCGGGCCCATGTGGGCCAGAGCATACGCCGCGAGTTGGCCAATTGGCCGGCCACCGTGCGCCGCCTCCTACAAAAAAGGCAACATGTGGTTAGGAATCAATCAGAATTGAACGCGGCTAGATTAGACAAGTGGTGGCGACTTACATATGTCTTTTATATTTCTTTGAGTGGCGCTACCACGATGGTGAGGTACACGCATCGACATCTGGTGGTCTTTTCTCTTGGTGCACCTTACGCGGTCGCGTCAACCATTTCTCCACCATAGCACCCGGCAATCGCAAAGGTGGCGCACCACTCGAATCACCTACAAGCCATCAGAAGATCAAATTAGGCATAGGTAATAATCTGAAAAGAGATCAATAGGAGATGTTTTGTATTTACCTGGAGGTACTGCTCCCTTGTCAGATTCTCTGTCTCACTTCTTGCCTGCTTTCTGTTGATTCTTCTATTACAGTAGGTGGCGTTGTAGTCAATGTGCGCCTGCAGGCGGGCCTCATAATACAAGTCCGAGACACGCCTTTTACAGGAATCGTAAGCCACCTGATATGCCCTTTCCTCCTGTCCTGGCTGGCATCTGAAGAAGTCCTGCATAAAGACACGAGGTATCCATTATTTTATTTCAAGAATGTCCAATGAAAGCAATGAAATGAGGGCCGTAGAGCAAGAAAGGCTTACCTACAACTCCGAAATCACCTGATCCGCTAAGTTTCTGTACGGTTCATCTGCGGGGAAGAGAGCATACTGGTCAAACGAGGGTAACCCTCCCTCCACATCCTCCTCTGACTTGTACACCAGGCCAGGGAAGTGTTCCCTACACAGAAGTCCCAAGACTTCCCTGGTAGCCCCTCGTCTTGTTGATAAAACTCCTCGTCATCCGTGGGTGGGTTCAAGTTGTAATCATCATCGTTTGGGCGAGCACATTTACCATGTGGTGACACCTTGTGCACAATATACCAACCCTGAAGACGTGGGTCGGTTTTGCAAGCATATGGACAATAATAAACTTGCCTGGCTTGTTGAGCCACAATATAGACATCCTCTCCTAGATAGAAGGAATCCTGTCTAATTTCGACTATCCCAAATTTAGGGGACCTTTTCGATACTCCAGGATCAAACCACTTGCATTTGAATATGACTGGCTTAGGTGCCTTTTCACCATGGAATTCGAGCTCGTATATTTCTTCAACTATGCCATAATAGTCCTCAGGCTCCTCATGCTCCTCAACTACTCCAGGCGTAAATACTCCGGTATTGGTGGTCCTTGGATTGGGCCGACTCTTCTCGTAGCTTGTTGTGTGAAAGCGATATCCATTCACGTCATAAGTGTTAAATGACAAGACCTTGTAGTCAAAGCCTCTGGCCACTTGTCGTAATTCGACATTTATAGACAAATCACTTTTGCACTGCAAGCTCAAGGAGGAGAGAAATGAAATTAGGCAACTATCAACACCAAACTTGGAACGACCTAAGTTCGCCAGAAGGTACCTTTTTTTGGAACCATGTAATGAAATCATATTCAAGAAGAAGGTTCTCTCGTTCATGTTCAGTAGGTGGCCTTGGATCATGCCAGTATTGATCAAAAAATTCCCTGCACCGATAAGCAACAAGGTTGTTGGATCCAAAAAATTTATGAAGTATGTAACAAGTTTGTTGAGAATTTACCTCTGATACTTGTCGACTTCGTCAAGGTTCGTCAACAAGTACAGCATGATCTTGCGTCACTCTGGATTGGTCAAGAACTTTGTGGCCGCTCCACTTGATCTCCCACGTTGCCCTTTGAATAGGCTGAGGGTCGATTCATTTTCTTCCTCGTTGTAACGAGTGGATGGATTATGCACGCTTGGAAGGTTGTCACTATAGTATGTTGTTGTGAAGTTTGACACCTCCTCACGAAGGAATGCCTCTGCTATGGAAGACTCAATCCTGCCTTTGTTTCCACATTTCGCGACAGCCTCTTTAGCAATCTCTCGATTGGATAGCACCATGATTCTGCCCCCAATCGCATTCCTCGCTCGGGAGGTGCAAAATCAAATGCTGCATCGACAAGAAAAAGCTAGGTGGAAAGATCTTCTCCAACTTACAGACCAACTCAGGTGCCATTTTTTCCAACTCCTCGACCACTTTTAGAGATATCTCCTTGGCACAAAGCTGGCGAAAGAAAAAGCTCAACTCGCCGACCTTCCGGATATGCTCGGGGGACGTAGCCTCTAACCATCGGCGGAAGAAGCCGCTCAATCCATATGTGGAAGTCATGACTCTTCATCCCTAAGACTCGGCCAAGATTGGGTTCGCCTCCTCCTCGATTCACGCAAACCCATCAGGGAAACTTAATGTCTGCATCCATTCTATCACTTCCGTCCTGTGCTTCTTTTCCAAGACGTAATCGGCCTTAGGCCTTTTCCATGGTTTGCCATCTCTTGGAGGCATCATGTGTAGCTTTGGTCATCACATAGTGTTGCAGTCTACTCGGCCTTAGGGTTGTCCTTTGTCTTTTCGGGAATGTCCATGAGTGTTGCCCAAAGTGCTGACATTCTTATCGGTGTGCATTACATCTATGCTATGTGGAAGGAGAAGGTCATCACAATAGGGAAGCCTCTCTAATCCCGGCTTATGAGTCCACATATGTTTCTCACCATAGCCCACAAAGTGATTTTTCTTTGGCTTATCTTTCTTTGGATTAAGTTTCTTTCTTTTACCCTTCTTTGGATTATCTTTACGTATGTCGGTAGCACAAGAGCATCTATCGAGCATGAACACGAGCGGTAGTCATCTTGAGTGAGGTGGTCACCGTGACACCTTTTGTGAAGTTCTTGGTGTCTCCTCACAGAATGCATGGTCAAGAGGGAGGAATCGATGCTTGTCGACGGCGAGAACTTGTTCAACCACATGAACTCTAGAGCTGCCTTGCATCACGGGCATGGAAACTTCCGTGGACACACCGGCGAATATCCCATATGCCAGGAAGTCATGCATGGAGTACTGGTACCAAACATACATTCTGAAGTTCTTTGTAGCTCGGTCGTAAGTCAATACGCCTTCATTCCAAGCCTTGATCAATTCATCATAGACAGGCTGCATGTACACACCCATTTTGTTTCCGGGTGTCAGAATTATCAACGTCCAAGAATATGTTTTGCCGTTGAAGTAGGACCGGGAGGAGATTTAGGGGATAGCGAACACGGGCCAACAAGTGTATGGGGCCGACATCAGTCCATAAGGATTGAACCCATCCGTTGCCAGTGCAACACGTACATTACGGGCCTCTAAATGTTTGAGACGATGGTTGGCATTAAACGCTTTTCCATGCTTGACCATCCGCCGGATGTACCATCTTGTCGATTGTATCGAATGCCTTCCTTGTGCCATGTCATTTGTTTCGCAGACTCCTCGGACATGAATAGCCGTTGGAGCCTCGGTATGATCGGAAGATGTCTTAGGACTTTCATGGGGATGTTCTCATTCTGCTCCTTCGTTCCATCACCCTTGTCTACCTCCACATACCTAGAGGATTTACACTTTGGACAAGACTTTGCATCCTTGTGTTCTTCCCTAAATAGGACGCACCCTTGGACAACAATGTATCGATCATACGGCATCTTGAGTGCAAGGAGTCTCGTTGACTCGCAAGTTGCTCGGAAGATGATGACCTCCAAGCAGTCCCCAATAATCGCCATCATAGCATCGGGTTGTGCTCGAGTCATGTTGTCCGGGACTTCAACCCGATGGCGCCCAATGGCATCAAGTTGAGAAACCGTTGTCTTCTCATGTAGGAGCTTCTGTGCCGACTCCAACATGGTCAAGAAAGCCTTAGCACTCGGCTCTGGCTCCTCCTCCTTATCATCCTGCTCGTCCTCCGTAGGCCTTTCAGCGAACGTCGCATCCTCATAGTCACCTAACCATCCTGCTACCCCACCATCACCATCAAATGCCTCCAAGCGTTGTCTCACGGCCTCCTCTCTGGGACGATAGGCTTCACCATGGCACACCCACCGGGTATAGTTTGGCATAAATCCATACTTGCAAAGATCCTTCAACACGACTTCCCTTTTTTTTCTTCTTGTTTTTACATTGGCTGCAGGGACAAAACGTGTCTCCCGCTCCCTTGGCTTCCTTAAACGCATGGTCCAAGAATTTCTCGGTCTTATCCATCCATTCACGAGTGACTTGAGCCTGACTTGGGCGTCCCGTGTACATCCACTCACGGTTATCCATTCTCTAGCATATACACATAACGCAGTATAACATAACCATCAATCGCATGCACGGCGTGCCTACTGTCTAATAGGTAAGGATAGGTCCTAATCCCACCCGCGGATGCGTAGATGAGGTTAGTTTCCATACTCTACTCTGATCCAAGACGAAATTTTGGCAGCACCTCCCCGCTGCTCTCCCGATACACGTCCTGGAAGGGAGAGTGTGTATCCGGAGAACAACGGGGAGGTGGTGCCGAAACTCCATCTCGGATCCGAGCAGAACATGGAAACTAACACATCTACGCATCCGGGCTGTCAAAAACGTGGACAATCAAAACAGGGTCATAAAGATATACAAAGATTCGCATATCTCCAACCGTATTTGTTTCGGACGGGAGACGCCTAACTGGGCTACACCGATCTACGTACGACAACGGTAAGGAAAAGAGCTCAATTATACCTAGGGTGGCGGTGGAGACAAGCTAGAGGCTGTGCAGGCAGGGCCGTAGTGCCGACGAAGACGATCGGGGTAGCCGAGGTGCTCCGGGTACCATCTCGATGTCCCTGCCTCGCAAAACAAGAAAAACAACACTATAAGTACAAAACCTTTTGGCGCACGGGAGGTTTCCAAAACCTGCAAGAAAGAAGTCGGCTCAATGGCCGACAACACAATTCCGGCACGAAGGCCACACATCCACAATTCCGGCACGAAGGCCACACATCCACAAATTCCTTTAGCAAGTTGACATGGCCCTATTGCTATTTTACATTTCACAAGCATGGCAGGCCTTTTATATGGTATTGTTGGTATAGTAGCGCATGGAGAAGGAGAACATCACATCATATATACTTGCTGCATTTATAAAAGGAATAGAGCTCAATAATGTGGATTGTACATGCATGTTCATGCTATCTTTTAATGGGAAAAATCAGATCCTCATCTGTGTTTTATTGAAATTACTGGATCATAGCATTTATTATTGAAATTACTGGAGAAAATCAGATCCTCCATAAAAATCAGATCCTAACATAACCATGAGATAGCAAAGTTCAAACTATAAACCCTGAAGACAATCCTAAGAATGTTTAGTATGGTACTATGGTATGTAACATTTGGGTTTGTTGCACAGTCATATGATCCAATGTATTCCTTCATCAAAGTTCAAAGACATAGCAAAAGAAGGGTCACTTAGTGCAGTTCAGTAACTCTTTTATCATGGATATATAACCATGCAGGACAAACTATAGTCTTTACAGTCATAATGTGCTCATGTGCAGCAAGCAGAACAATCAGAACAGCAGGAGTGACACACATGTAAGGCAACGACATCCTAATTAAAACCAATTTCTTGATTGTTATGGAGAAGATCGGACCAGTGGGCCGCAGGTGACGGGCGCGCCACCGGCGGTGGGCCGGAGCCTGAGCCGCAGGCCGAGGCGGGCGGGAGGCGGCAGGCGGCGGGCGGTGGGGAGGGCAGGGTAGCGAGCCGCGCGGCGAGGCGGGCGGGGAGGGCGGCGCCGGGCGGGGCATAGGCGGGCCGGGTGTTCGGTTTCTTTTTTTTAGGTGGCGGCGGGGTGTGTTTGAGTTTAGGGCACCGGCGGTGTTGGGCTATTGGGCCATGTGTCGATTTTGTTAATTTCCGAAATTCTTCCCCGAGTGTCTTCCTCTTGCACTCGGGAAGACTTTTTCTTTTTTTTTTTCCGCAATATCTTCCCCGAGTGCCCCTTCTCTGGCACTCGGGGAAGGACCTCTTCCCCGAGTGCCTTCTTTAGCACTCGAGGAACTAAATTTTTTTTTTGCCCCATTTTTTTTGTGAGGCCTTCCCACATTATTTGAAACTCCTTGCTCAATTTTGGCCTAATTTTGAATTTTTTTTGTTATATTTCGTTAGTTTTTTCCGTTTTCTCGAATTTTTGGACACACTTCAAATTTGAACTGCAGGTGCGTTAAATAATATAATTTGGTGATTCAAAAAATGATATTCATGATATTTGGTGTATATTGAGGTCTTATCGAGGAACTCACATGAAATGTCGGGCATCTTGTTGTCGTGACATGACGATCAACTTACGGGAAAAGTGTTTCTAAATTACAGAAAATCCGGACGAAGTCCGAAAATCACGAAACTTGTCGGGCGTCGTGTTATCACATGTATAGGCTGTGTGCAAGAATAGAGAAGATTCCGAGCAAGTTGGGATGTCGGGTGCCTAAAACCCAGACATCTCCAGGTGTGTTATCACATTGATCACATGTAGTTTCGTGATTTTCGGACTTCATCCGGATTTTCTGTAATTTAGAAACACTTTTCCCGTAAGTTGTTCGTCATGTCACGACAACAAGATGCCCGACATTTTATGTGAGTTCCTGGATACGGCCTCAATATACACCAAATGTCATGAATATCATTTTTTGAATCGCCAAATTATATGATTTCATGCACCTGTAGTTCAAATTTGAAGTATGAAAAAAATTCAACAAACAAAAAAACTAACGAAATATAACTAAAAAACTTGAAATTACCCCAAATTTGAGCAAAGAGTTTTAAATAATGTAGGAAAGCCTCACAAAAAAAATGGGGAAAAAAACTAAAAAAAAATTTGGTTCCCCGAGTGCCTGGCTTCCCCGAGTGTCATGCACTTTTAGGCACTCGGGGAAGCCTCCCTTCCCCGAGTGCAATTCTTCCCCGAGTGCAACACTCGGGGAAGATTGGCTTCCCCGAGTACCCGATTTTTGGCACTCGGGGAATCTTGTGACACTCGGGAAATTTACCTTCTCCCGTAGTGTACTTTACTTTGTACAGCTAAAAAAACATCGTGTGCAAGGACAAGAAATCCTGGTCGAACTGGTGACACCCTCCTCCACCGCCCACATGGCCCTAACTAATGCCTCAAGCAGTTTGCTG
Source organism: Cenchrus purpureus (assembly GCA_022644695.1). Taxonomy (NCBI): domain Eukaryota; kingdom Viridiplantae; phylum Streptophyta; class Magnoliopsida; order Poales; family Poaceae; genus Cenchrus; species Cenchrus purpureus. The sequence continues at coordinate 66,041,225 of CP053466.1, read as the reverse complement.
CAGGACCAGGTAGTTTTCCTACCCACGATGAACATGTTGATATTTTTGGCTTCCATAGCTCTTATTCTGAGTAATAACCTATTATGTCATTGTGATAATCAGATTTCACTCTGTGATGCTCTTTATCCTTTAATATGTCTTTTGAGAAAGTGTTTGTAGAAATGCCAGAGATGAACACAGCTACACAGGCAGAAAAATATCAAAATTAGTGGTTGTCCATTGAATTAGAACTATTTCCTAAGATTAAATGGTCTTAGTTATGAGTAATATAGGAAAATGATTAAATTACTCCAAATAGTTTGGCATGCTTCCTTTTCTTTTTTGCACAATGTTTGATACTTTCATCAATAATGATGTCATGTTGTTACGCTAGAAGTGATATGAGGTCGAGAAGGGCTTTAGAAGTTCACAATTTTCATGTGCTTATCTGTTTGCGAAGTATGGAGTTTATAGCTGAAATGTACTACCTCATTGCTGCTCTTTGAAAGCAGAGCAGTTCTGCTATCTGCTTGTGGTGATCAAAACTGCATAGTTGCCTGACTGATTTCAGTCAGTAATGATGTACACAGGCCTCACATTCATAGTTTATTATTCAGGAACGAACTTGGTAAGTCAGCGATGATGTTCAGTTGGGAAGTTCCAGATATACTGAAGTTAGTGTGCACTCCTTAATCTCCATTTTTGTCGGTCTTATGACTGACTCATACTGATAGAGAGCAATTGCAAGCCTAATGCTACAAACTGCAGGATGACAACATACTACCAAAAAAACTGCACTTTGCAGGTTGTATGGTAATAATTTTCAGAGGAAAAACTTATTTTTCTGTACGTTACCGGGAAAGGCATCATCTTGGATGAGGCTATTAATTATGTCCATTCCTTTCAGAATCAAGAGGATATAATCAGAACATGAAGAGCAAGGCTACTTCTGGTAATTAGCAAATTAAGGTTGAAATTAAACCTTTTGGTTTCACCTCATTGTTTGCTCCTCAAAGTGGATTAGCTTTAGTGTAGATCTTGTTCATGTTACATCTCTTTTAAATTTTGAAATATAACATGACAGTCATACCTTATTTGTGGATGCATATTGAAATGATATTTGGATTTTCTATGTGCATAATAAGTTAATTCTTATTGTGGTTAAATGCATGAATATGCAAGTTAAATCATTATGGACGGAATGAATATGCCTAAACGAGTTTGTTGTGGTTGAATGACATTTTTTTACCTTTTTCTTTTCATAGAAAAGAAAATTTGCCCGTAGTAATGCACGGACACTTTCCTAATCTCTTTTGAGTTTGTTATGTAATCGGCGAATGCACGTACGTTCTCACAATCTGTGGTTTTTTTCTTCGAAACGCACACGGTTTGACAGTTTTGCCTTAGAACTTCCGATTAGTCAATGCGCCCTCATCAGTTCGTTCTCCTAGTCCATGGTTTTCTCTCCCGTACGCATACGTTCGGCCGTTTTGCGTTAGAACTTCCGGTTTTACCCCTCATATGATCGTACGAAAAACAAGGCAAAAACATGTGCGCTTTAGTATTGGTGGAGATATGCATAATTTTTTGCTTAGGGCTGAAATTCATATGTATATATTATCACCGCAAAATGATATTTTGTAAAATTTGTATATTATGACTAAAAAATGAGATTAAAATGGGAATATATCTAGTGGAAACCAACCTTTTTATGCAAACTATGAAAACTTCAATCTGAACCATACTATGTTGATTCAAAGGAGGGTTCATGCGAGGTGGGAGGGGTGATTTGCGCCCCTCCCACCTCCCATGAGTTTTGCACATCACTCCTGCCACCTCTCATGAGCCCTCCCTTGGATCAACATCGTGTGGCTAAGATTGAAGTTTTCATAGTTTGCACATAAGGTTGGTTTCCACCAGATATGTTCTCTATTAAAATACCCCATATGTAGTGAACATGTATATGTCACAGTGGTAGGGGCTCACATGTAAATCTAAATTAAGTTTTTTGGGTTAATGCCTTAATGGAGAAAATATCTAGGTCTCGCTTGTTCGTTGGCTGATTCTCGCTTGTGGATCCAAGTGCTGCTTTGAGATCAGTGAGGGCAGCAACCTGGCTTCAATCCGGACATGTTTGCACAGGGCTCGTGGATAGAATGGTCGCTGTTGGCCCAGACACGCATGAGCCCGCGCCCAGCTGCTACAATGGATCGAATGCAGGCTGGTGCGGAATGGTGTACGTGGAACGAACACAGAAAGTAGAGGCTTGGTTTATCTCGTTCCACATCATATTCTACTCGACCAATGGACGAAAATTCAATGCTTGCTTTAATATTAGGCAGTGGCGGACAGAAATTATTTTCACGCCTAGAGTCACTTGCCAAAGCGACTAGACTACCAAAACTCTCCCACATGACAATATAACGGTAATACGGTACGATAGCGTACAAAGGTAATTAAAATCATGATTTCGAGTACATCTCAATTCAAAGTTGCAGCATACAATGAAATTTATAAAAAAATTACAGAAAAGTAATGCATTTCCTAACTAGTGTCAATTTGGTTAATCTTCGTCCGCGTCTACCATTTCTTCATCAATAGTAGGAAACGAAATTGAGCCTACACAAGTAGAAAAGACATTCCAAAGAAATTAGGCAAGCAATATTCCAAAGACATTCCCTCTGTTTTCGGTTCATCATTCACATTGGCATTGCTAGTTTCTCCTATTTTCTGTTCTATTGTGCCTGATGTTCCACCTACTACTTCCGGTTCTGGTTGTTGTACAAAAGATGAGCCTGATGAAATTACCGGAGTAGGTGCCGGGAGAAAAGAAAGATGTCAGCGTCCTGCATCTCTTGTTGCTCTGATCCTTCATCGTGTCCTCTGTCCTATGTCCTTTGGTCCTTCACATATCACAGCTTCACTCCTCCTCCTTCGAGCTTCACTTCGGCGAGGCAGCGACCGCGGCACAGGTGCAGCGGGCCGGCCGGACGGCGGCACAGGTGCGGCGGGCCGACCTCGTTCGCTTTTTCAGTTTTGGACCAAGGCCCGTTTCGAAACCAGCCCTGGAATGAGTGGATCCTGGTGTTTCACTCATTCCTGGTCATCACCATTCCAGCCCAGCATTCTGTCCCAGCGTTCTCATATTGGTGTTCGGTTACACAGGGTTTCAAACATGTAAAAATCACAGTTGCACATCACAGGCTAGTAAAAAGCCATTCTTGCTCAGCACCGATCAAAGTATTCCACATCACAGGCATAACCATAAACATCAATGTTCAATTCACATCACAGGTAAAAGTTAGTTGAAATTGGTCACTATCAGTTGGATGCAAATTGGGTTTTCTGAATTAATTCACTGATCCTCGCGACCCACTGCCAGCTACAGCAAGTGCCTCAAAGCATTTTTTTTCAAATTGCATGAGCAACAAAATTCTCTTCTTAGAGTTTAATTTAGCACAATATACCATCAACAATCATTAACTTCTGGAACTGAAAATGCAGTTCAAGCACTTCAATTCAGCAGAACCTATCAAACCTACTAGCAAAACCAGGAGTTCCTGAGTTCTCTGAAGCAATCAGTTTTAGGACAAAGAAATACAGCCAATTCTCTTATTGTATCCAGAGCAACGATACATTCAGTTTCTGAAGAGATGAACTGTGAGGGTGTTGTCAGAAGTCACGCTCTCATATATTCCTCTATGCATCGACCTCTGGGTAACTAGCTCCTGACCCTGGGCAGCTGAATTTACAAGGGAACAAGGAAAAACAGTGACACAGTTAGGCACTAGGCAACATGCATTGTGTTGAAAATGTTGCAACAACTGAAAATAAGTGATTCAGTAACAAGATCAACAAATTATAGGGACAACTTATTTTTCTGAATTGACATGGTTCTATATGATTTCTCTTAAACACAAGTCAAACCCAAAAACCCAAGTACATCATACTACCTCAAACACTACATCATCAGAACTTATATTCTTAAAAAACTACATTCAATGCTACAGAGGTCTCTAAACATCTGAACTACAGCAATTAACCTGAATTTTATAAACACAGCAAGCACCATGCTAACCAACCTACAAATGCAATTAACCTGAATTTTATAAACACAACAACAACTGAAGTCAGCTGATTCTGCTAGGCAAACGAGCAATGCACTCCTATCGTTTTAGGCAAGCAAGCAATGCACTCCGATTGCATGGTCTCAAAATTTACTAGTAGAAACTAGAAAGTCCTGCTGCTACAAATACAAGGGAATAAAACTTAGCTGCAACATCTGTCAATCAGAGGAATATTGCAGAGAATAATAGATTAACAGAAGCATTAGAATGTAAAGCCATCTAGCACCGATAGGAACCGATACTGACACACTTACCTACAGGGTTGCATGTCAATGTCAGTTAGCTATTCTTCCATGTGGCAATGACCATGATCAGATAATAATCTCACAAGTAGAGGCTATATACTAGTATAGTGAAACTTGACTCTATGATTGCAAAAAGAAACTGATACTCAACAAATGATATCAATATCAAGGAAATTTTAATACTAACAATTGGTATCAAGACAGGACCTTGGATAAGAAATAATGATACAACAGGAGGTGTCATATGCATCTTTAGCTATTTCAGGTTAGTGAAATGTTCTTTGCATCCGAGCCGCTTTCAGCATCTTGTAATCTCTTTTCAGTTGCCCTTCCTTCTCTTGAATTTGAGCCTTTGTGAATGAGACTGACTTGTTCCTCACGTGGAACTCCTCAACCATCCTATTCCATCCTTCTGAATTCCAGCAGCCATTGTCACCTCGGTGCCCACTCTCTTTGTAGTCATGCATAATTTCTACTAATGACTTCTCCAGAATTGGATTCCAATCTGCCCTTTGTTTCACTACATAAACAATGGAAGGTCATCAGCAATATAAATCTCAGAGCATAAATAATACAAAATTGGAGCATAAATAATACAAAATTGACAACAAAGCATGAATAAACATTTAAAAACATACCCCTTGACATACTGGATTTAGGGGAAGGCTTCTTCTTTGTAGCACCTGTAGGCAAGAACCTACGTAGCTTTGGAGACCCCCTCGCCATCATGTTTAGTTTTGGGGAGCTTCTTCCAACCATTGCTTTTAAAATGAAAACAAGTTATGCATCAGCTTATTCATGATACAATATTATTACAACCATTACATCATATTCTTGGGCTAACTAACTTATTACAACTTATTCTTGGGCTAACTAACTTATTACAACTTATTCTTGGGCCAACTTATTACAACTTATTCTTGTGCTAACATATTACAACTTATTCTTGTGCTAACATATTACAACTAATGTTGGTACTGAGCCCACATTTCTTCGGCTATGGCATCTCTTAAAATGTTGCCTTCTACAGTGCCTGGATCATTGGTTTGGTCACCGGTTGGTAGAGCAACAAATAGTGCTGGATCGATAACATCCGGTTGATGATCTAACCATACTTCATCACCATGAAATGCTCGGATCAGATTGTGAAAGATGGCAGCAGCAACAGGTATTTTAACCTGATTTTCTAATGTATGGAATGTGGCAATTTTGAGAATGGGAAAGCGCTTCTTAAGCACCCCTAAAGCTCTTTCCACATAATTTCTCAATAGTGCGTGCCGGTGGTTAAAAAGCTCCTTTGAGTTCTGTTGCCTTTGATGCCCGGCTCCAAACTCTTTCAAATGGTATCTAACCCCTCTGTATGGAGCAAGGAAAGGTGCCTCATTTGCATATCCTCCGTCAACCAAGTAAAATTTGCCTGGAGGTACCTGAAAGCCTTTGCTCATAGCTGACCTTAACACTCTTGAATCAGTAGCTGATCCTTCCCACCCACTGCAAATAAATGTGATGTTGAGGTCGAAGTCACACGCGACCATCACATTTATGCTTAGTGTGCCTTTCCTATTTCTAAAAGGGGAGTGTTTATCGGGAGATATGGAAATAGGAATATGGGTTCCATCAATAGCACCAAGACAATTCTTGAAGAAAGGATAGAAACTAGGATTTTCTTGGATTTTTGGGTGCACTTCATTAGGATTGGGAGGTTGAAGGAAACGTTGAGAGAGTGTGGGAACGACATTCTTGAAGAAATGATTGATATGACGATGAAGTGTGTCGTTGCTGTGCCCAAAAGTCACTCCAATGTCCTCATACGAGGCGTTGCGACTCAACATGTATAGGAAGAAACCCAACTTCTCCTCAATGGTAATCCTTGTATCAACGACAATCCTTTTCCTTCTGAGATAAGTTGCAACCTCTCTGAAGATGTAGGGTTCCATCCTAAATGTCACTAGACAGTTTTTGACATGCCCCTCAAGGAGTCGACGGACCTTGATCTCTCCTGTTTCCTCTGATGTGTGACGTTTCTGCCTTACCACCCCCCCCTCCTGTAGCAGAACTCATCAGAAATAATGCAGGGAAAACAAACATCATCATGTCGTCATCATCTTTCTCCCTCCTCTTTCTAATACCATCTCGCAATGAGATACTCATTGTAGATCTAAAGCATATATAAGAGAGTATAAATAGAAGTGACAGGGATATAAACAATTCATAAGAAGTCGTACATATAATATGTGGGATATGGTATACTAAGTTCCCCACTTATATATCAGTCAACAATCAAGACATGTAAATGTACATTTTTCACACATAGCATCACAAGAAGTGACAGGCATATATAAATAGAAGTGACAGGCATATATAATTCATAGAAGTTCATAATCAGTTTATAATATGCATATAAACAATTCATAGAAGTAATAGAAGTGACACTAGTAATTTGGTACCTTTTGGTGTAGGCACCGGATAACCTGCTGTAATAGTAAATGGACAGGAAGAGAGACAAAAATATAAACCTGCTGCATGCATATATACTGACAGTATAGACCATGCACTGAAACTGAAACGTTTCGTGAGACTTAATTAGTTTGAACAAATAATTTTCACTCTGGCTCGATCTACGCAAAAGTACTTGCTGGCAAATGGCATCCATCAATAATCGAAAACCAACATGCAGAAAAGGGCACTTGCCTAACTGGCTTTCATATATGCTATACAGTAGCTCCTACTACATACATGGATAATTATACTACTATATTCGCCATGAACAGGAAGCTAGAGCTCTTGCTCTTTTGACAGCCAGACAGTGGACCCACTTGCCATTGAAACAAATCATAATACAGTAGTACTACTGTGAATCCATGATACATAGGACAATTTCAGATTTTCAGGTCCGGATCGGTCGAGTTAATTGGGTCCATGTACAGTGCCGTAGCTTTAAAAGTCAGGAGATAGGAAAAGGGCGCTTCAAAGTTTCAGGAAAACTGAGATACTGCTAGGAGGAAGGAGGTGAATGAAACTCTGGATCAAAATGGAGAACCTGATCCTACAACTTTATCAAAAGCTGTTCTAGCACTAGAACTCCTGATTAAGCAATGAGATAACCACCAGTACACAAAATCAACCATCCAAGATGTTCTATCACTAACTGACGGGTGCCAAGCTCAAAAGAAAACTGACGGTTAGAGCTGTGTGTGGATATATATGTGCTATAACTGCACTCTAAAGAAAAGAAGACAACCTATACTGACAATGTAAGTGCAGGTACTCGCACAGATAATAGAAAAACAAAAAAAATGGTACAGACTGAAACTTTGGTGCAGATATACTACTTTCTCAGATTCCAGTCCTTCATATGAAGGTCCAGTGCAAAGCCATCATGAATTCACATCTTAAGACCTCAAGAAATGCCAGGCAACAACCACCGGCCATCATTTGCCAATGCCAGGCAACAGCAAGAAAGCGCAAGTGCCAGCAAAGCTCCATCAAACATGCATATTATCACAGTCTCTCACCAGGACAGCAGTAATAAGCAGTAAATACATGGAAATTTCTCTCTTCATAAGATGCAATGCAGCTCCGTGCTAACCAACAGATCAATCGATTTTAAGCTAGGGAGTACATCAACAACCAAGAAGACTGAGATCTATCGGCAGGCCAAGCCATGGGTCGCCGGAACGTGGAGCTGAACGGATCGAGAGGGCAACGGCCGGAACCAAGAACGCCGCACGCGGTCGATCTGGTCTCCCACGCCGGCTGCACGCGCTCGAGCTCCACTCCCACGCCGGCCGTCGGAGAGGGGAAAGAAGGAGAGGGCGGGAGAGCGGAAGGCGCTTACCGGGGAGAAAGCGGCGGTGGAGTTCCTGGATGCGATACGGGAAGAGCTCGCCGGTGTGGATTCGCGCCTCCAGGCCTCCACCTAGCGGCGCCAGGCCTCCACCTCGCGCCGCCGCTTCGTCGCCTCCCACGCCGCCAGAGCCGCCTCGCGCCTCCTCCTCGCGACCTCGCGTCTTTTTGCCCTTGGGTGGCCGCAGCGGCTGGTAGGGTTCGATCCGGAGGGGGGACACGGGGATTGGATCTTACCGTGTGGGCTGGGCTGGGGAATGAAGCCGCTATGTTTTTTTTCCTGAGCCGGGCCGAAACGAACGCCAGTTTTGCTGTGCAACTGGATTGGAAACGGTCCACTGAAATCCCCCTGGATTCAGCCCATTCGCAAAGAAACGAACGAGGCCTGGTGCGGAATGGTGTACGTGGAACGAACACAGAAAGTAGAGGCTTGGTTTATCTCGTTTCACATCATATTCTACTCGACCAATGGACGAAAATTCAATGCTTGCTTTAATATTAGACAGTGGCGGAAAGAAGTTATTTTCACGCCTAGAGCCACTTACCAAAGCGACTAGACTACCAAAACTCTCTCACATGACAATATAACGGTAATACGGTACAATAGCGTACAAAGATAATTAAAATCATGATTTCGAGTACATCTCAATTCAAAGTTGCAGCAGACAATGAAATTTATAAAAAAATTACAGAAAAGTAATGCATTTCCTAACTAGTGTCAATTTGGTTAATCTTAGGTCTACCATTTCTTCATCAATAGTAGGAAACGAAATTGAGCCTACACAAGTAGAAAAGACATTCCAAAGAAATTAGGCAAGCAATATTCCAAAGACATTCCCTCTGTTTTCGGTTCATCGTTCACATTAGCATTGCTAGTTTCTCCTATTTCCTGTTCTATTGTGCCTGATGTTCCACCTACTACTTCCGGTTCTGGTTGTTGTACAAAAGATGAGCCGATGAAATTCGAGTAGGCGGGAGAAAAGAAAGATGTCGACATCCCGCATCTCTTGTTGCTCTGATCCTTCATCGTGTCCTCTGTCCTATGTCCTTTGGTCCTTCACATATCACAGCTTCACTCCTCCTTCGAGCTTCACTCGGCGTGAGGCGGCCGCGGCACGCAGTGCGGCGGGCCGGACGGCCAGCAAGCTGGCCAGCGGCAGCGAACGCCACGACCACCTGACACGGCGGCCAGACAGGCGCCAGCCTTGCGGCCTGCGCAGCTGCGCTGGCCAGGTGCAGGCCGTCGGCGGCTGTGACAGCATCTGGGCGGTCGGGCGCTAGGGTTAAGCCAGTCTGGAGTCGGGGGCTGGCGGGTGGCTCGGGCAGGGAAAAATCACCGTGCGCACTTGGCGCCCTGGGCCAAGGATTCAAGGAAGGAATGAAGCATATTGGGTCTTTGGGCATTGGTTCTTCGCTTTCGAGGCGATTTGATCGAGGACTAGGACCAATTCAAATAAAATATAGTTGGGTCAAGAAAAAATGAAGATATTATGAAGAGTTTTTTGGCTACGTCTAAGGCCGTGGCCGTAGTGGCCCTATGCCATATCCGCCCCTGATTGATAGGTAGAGATGTACATAAGAACTAGGTAATGGCCCGTGCTTTTCTACGGGCCTACCAAATTTGAACGAAACAATAGCTATTTCGAAAGAAACTTCACGATGAGGTAAAGGTCGATACAAACACAAAACAAAGATGTTGACCAATAAGCCTAAAATTGAGTCTAGCAAAACACAAAACTATCAAAATTCTAAGGATGTGAACATATTATATGTATTTATGCATCAATTGTCATCGATTTTATAATTTTTTGCTTAGTGGGCTAATGGGCGGCCCGACCCACCTAGCATGCAGGCTGTTTGGCCGGTATGCCCCGCATAAGCCATACCCAGGCCGGGCCTGAGCCTATAAGATGGCACGATGGGTGACCCGTCCCGGCCCGCCAACAGTGTTGGGCCAATGCTGGCCGGGCCTCAGTAGGTCGGGCCGCCCGTTTGGCCATGTATAGTGACCGGTGGCACAGGCCCTCTCGACCTCGATTGCGGCATGGCGGCGGCGGACAGCCCCATCAACCTCGGTCTGGCAGCGGGCGTGCAAAGCGCGGCGAAGAGAGGTATGACCTTCCGCTATCGCCTCGCGCCACCCCTCATTGTCCGCTAAAGCCTGCATCCTCACCCGCACCGTGCCGGATTTGGAGCCTGCCACAAGAGGTTGTCGGTTGCCCCCTCCTCATTGCCCACCATCACCGCAAGTGAGGGTTGTGAGGGTGAAGGGTGAGGGAGGAGCTGAAGTGGAGGCATTAGGAGCCGCCGGCCTGGAGGCAGAGGGGGAGATGTTATCATGCACGAGCGGAGAGAGAAGGTGGAGGGTGCGGAGATAATATGGTGAGGAGGAACGGGTGGTGAGCGGATAATATGGAGAGATGAGGAGGAACATACGCGAGTGTTGTATATGCATTCCGGTTGATAATATTTTCGGGTCTTGGTGCTCCTCTTTTACTGCCAATTCCTAATATCGTCCGACAGTGATAAATATCACCACTAGTTGAACCCGACGGTGATAAGTCATTATCACCGCCGGTTCATGTTTTGACCGTCGGCTCATGTATAAATCTAGTGGTTATGAGACGGAGGTGTGGTAATGAATTACAGTATGTAAAGTAGTGATTGTACGGCACCACGACCAATTAAATAGTTTATTGGATTCGATTGACATACATTAAATGAATCAAGAGCAAGGATTCCATAAAACTAGAAATGGATATCTCCAATATAAGTAGACATTTAAAACCTATAATTGAAAAACTGTCATTCATAAATAATGGCGTATCGTCCTCATGTGTAAATGTAACGTGTATCCATCTTTCAATACTATGTTGGATTCAAAGACTAAGCATCCGTAGCAATAGCATTACTCATGTAAACCTGCAGCAGGCACTTTCCGTCCTATATAAGGCGGTGGCATCAGAATTATAGATAGATCATTTCTTTGTTCCTAATCCTAGTAGAATTTTCACCACTACAAAAGATTAGCAGCAAGATGTATGCTGGGAAACTCGCATTTGTCATCTTGCTAGTCTTTGCAGTGGCTTCTCCCGACGTGGTTACTGGCAGAGGCCCAATATGCCGCAAGATACAGAAGTTGAAGATTCTCAACATGTGTCGGGCATTCACCGAGAGAGGATCCACCATTCGAGCTGTGTCCCCACGAAGCCCCTGTTGTGAGGAGGTGAGGAAGGTGCCCAACTGTGACATGAACTGCGTTGTCTTGATACTTACAGATGCAGAAAAGCGACAACACAACACAGACAAGATATTGGCCCTTGAAGGGCTCTGCAAACTGGATTCCCCTCGTAACCAGAATCAGGTAAAATTGTTGATTGATGCTGATGTCTTAATGCTGATATTCTTAAGGATAGATTAATTAACCTTGTTTCTCTGGCCAGATCATGGTGTAAAGAGATGGCTACCACCGCTAAAGGAGTGCATGGCCATGAATAAGGGTTTTTTTCCCTCTATTAATGAAATAAGCACTGTGGTGTGTCCGTTCGTTTTAAAAAAAAAAGAGTTTTGGAAGGAGATACACATGCTAATTGACAAAATCTGTCAAAATGTGTCATTGTGATGTTTTTGTGTATCCCTTCATATTAAAGAAAAATGGTTCATCCTTATGTACACAATGCTTATACTTCTATTTATAGCACATAAGATATAAAGTTTGGTTTTCATTTTTTTTTTGCCAAAAAAATTTGGTTTCTCTTTCATTAAATGTCCATGAATTGAAAAAAACTAGGAACGTGCCCGTGCGTTGCTACGGGCAATAAAATATTTGTATTAAAGTACATGCAACATTCAACAAAATAATAATAATAAAAATAATGTCAAAATAAGCACACCGAAGAACAGTATGTCAATACATTGTTACGGGTGCAGCAAATTCAATCTTTAGACATCAAACCTACGATGTGTGAAGTACTTAGTATCATACCACCTTCATACCCATAAAATAAGTCTATGCAACGACACGGTCTCCAAAGCATAACTTTGGCTGCTTATTTTTATAAAAGTATTTATTAAAAATTGGCATATGTATATTTTTATGAAAGTATTTTGCAAGACAAATTTATGCATGTAGTTTTCACATTTTCAAACGCAACAACTTAAAAGTTATTCATGATTTATATTCTCAACATTTAACTGAAATCTTGTCCAAAACGACTTGCTTTATGGGTATGGAGGGAGTACACAAATACAGAACTCTTCTGACTTATGGTCACTTTCAGAACTAAGTGGCTAACATAATTTCCATCCATGAGTGCTTCCTGAGTCAGTGGCTAATATAATTTTGCTAAGGTGGTGGTAGCACACATCAACCGAGGTTAATTGAACTAATATATCTATACTATTTTGAAAGATATCATTAAATCTACTATTGCACCACACATGAGTGTGAAACATAAACAATACAGCATGCTCATTGTTGCCCAGCTGACTGAAGACCAAATAATGAGAGTTATGAAGCACATGTTCAGAGTGTAAAAGACAATAATTCAACAAAAAAATCGTTGGTACTTCATAACAGGATCTATCTGAGATATGAGTATAGGATAGCCTTTTAGTATAGCAAAATTAGAAGGAAAACCCTCAAGAGAATATAAGAAATTTTCCTGTCCCTGTCCAGGAGATAATTAATTCATGTTTTTTTATATTCTGGTTCAAACATTCAGATATTTGAAAGGAAACTTTCCAGGTTTCAGTTCTTTACAAATCTATAAGCAATTTAGAACTGAAAAAACAATAGTCATACCCCTAAAAATAGGGGGGAAACACAATACATCATTCCCTTGCCCAGTCTCTTTTAACTGCCATTTGTATTCAGATGTTTGCACATGCCAAAGCTGCTCATCTTGATATATAAGCTACATCAAACTAAAGATTTGATCCAAGAAACCCAATTGATCCATGAGCTACTGTTGCTCGATCTTGAACTGAAAAACTCCATAATGTCAAGAACTATGAAGGATGTTGAATACCCCCTACATTGGTAGAGCATAACAGTTTAGCCACAGCAGTCTGGAATATGAAGTGTTTCACCTCAGACCATATCATTCCTCTTACTCAAATAAGTCTGGGCACCATTCTAGTATCATTAGCAAAATTTCAACCTCCGTATCAAAGCCTTCCCAGTTCTACTCTTCGCAAAGCATGCGCTTTAAAACTGTAAAAAAAATCCAGATGAGGATTGAGGTACATATTAAATGGATTAGTGGAACTTGGACCAAACATGAGGCAGTAGGTCTTTTTTCGGATCAACATACATGGGGTGCTCGGATCAGATCAAGATCTGCAGCATACATTAGAAAAATCCACATCATTACAATGCTGCAGCTATTTTGAACACTAATCATTGACAAGATGGCATTTTTTTGATTCATTGACAAGATGGCATTGGTGATACCCTGGCACCAGCCACCTAATATTAATACAACCTAGAAAATTGGCAATAAAGTTGATAGGTTAGAAACATATGTTAAGAGCAGAGCAAAACCAAAGGGCATACCTGGGACAGTATGGAAATAGCAGGTTCAGGGCCCAGGCAGCATTGCTGCAAAATGCAGAAACAATAGCCAATTAAGGTATCAAATATGAGCATTAAATATTCTGCAGAAAACACATTTCTTTTTTTGTCTTGTATTATCAATCAAAGAGGGAATACAATAAATCCACCACAATTGATTACACCATCCCGCAGAGTTTAAAGAAAGCTACCTCCAGCGGACATGCCCGGCGACTTGAGCGCCTCCAGCAACCTGATGGCAGCGGCGCTACTCAAAGATATCCCCATTGATGAACTGGAGACTGATCAACATTGTGCTACTCAAAGATATCCCCTGCTCTGCATTATGAGAAAAATAAGGAAGGCCGTGAATCAGCGAAAAGGGAACCACCGCCACGGCGCCACAGGGGTCTTAAAATGACATGCATTTTTCTAAATCAATAGATGAAACAGCTAATATGAACAACCAGTAAGAATTTCGTCAAATTAGTAAACAATCAACTTATCCATGCTTATAGTAAATTGAACAATGGAAAATAAGAAATTCAGAAACTTAAGTCAATATGCATGGTCAGTAAGATTTGAATAAGTAGAACTGCTATAAACTTTGGAAGTGATAGAATAAGTTTTGGCTAAAAAGTTCATACAAAAACAGCAAGAATATTGATTAAAAATAAACCATGCATAAATGAAGCACATATTAAATTTAACTCCGTGAAGCAGCTAGTTCATATATCATCCACAATATTGGTTTTTTAAGGAATTAGCACATTAAACAATGAGCACATAAGAGGGGTAAAAAGGAACTCTGACTAATAGTGAACATTAAATAGAAGATATTTTTCATTTTCCTTTTAATGTTCACTGCCCAGGAGGTCAACGCTTCCAAGCAGGGCACATAATCAAGCAACGCCATAGAGAAGGAAAATGATGAGTTGATGACCACAGTACTGTACCAGCAAGGATGATGCAAGCATTGCAATTCTGTGAAAATTCTCTACAACTGCAAGAAGTATTTATCACTGGAATTTCAAGATGATGTTTCGAATTGACGGACATTGAAAATGAAACTGACAGTAGAAATATCAAGGTGCATAACTTTGGGATCCGTCAGACCCCAAGGGAGGCACGATGTTGGTGAGAAGCGAGTGACCCAAGTGAGGTAGACTGAGGTCAAGGGGTCGAGGTGCTGCAGCGGTGAACGGTAGAGGACCTCACCCGCCAGAACCGTGTCGTCGCCCACCCCGTGGGTCGTGCAGCTGCCCACAATCCGGCTTGGATCGACGACCGCGAGGTCTGCTTCCTCCCGATGTTGGACTGCGGCGGCGGCAGGAAGCGTAGTTGGGACGAGCTCCGGCGAAGGTCGAGACCGAGTCTTCCTCGAGCATCTTCATGCGCTCCAGGGAGGACGTCGGCAAGAGGAAGGCGAGCGGGATGTGTACGGTGTGCGACGTCCTCGTAGGGCAGCGCAACCGCCGCCGATGTCGCCGAGGCGACACCAGGCAGATCTAGCGAGCGCGGATGGATCTGTCGAGTCGACTCCACGAGCCTCCAGCTTCGCGACCTATGACGCGTGCCGCCGTCGGCGGCGCTTCCTCGCCGGGCGTGTTGGCGTCGAGATGTGGCCGTGGGGAGGAGGCAAGACGGCAGCGGCGGCTGAGAAAAAAACGGTCGTACCCGCCGGCAGCGGGGTCGATAGCGAGGCAGGGAGGTTGTGTAGGTTGCGCTCGCCCTTGTTTGCCTCGGCGCGAGGTGACTCCCCGTCCGCCGCCGCGTCCGCGGGCATTCGCCGCTGGACGTCGCCTGGGATCGGAAGTTAGGGTAAAAAGTGTGGGGGTGCCGAGCGGATTGGGCAGGAGCCGCGGCAGTCACAGGGGAAAAAAAGGAAATGATGCGGGTGGAGCGGCCAACGATTGGGAGAGGCGCGCGGGGCGCGGGTGCCGAGCGGATGTTGGACGCACGGGCGGACGCGCGGCGGAGAGGAAAAAAGTACTAACAGGTTTTTGTCTCTACTTCGTACTTCTTAGGAGTAGAGATGGTACTCCCACATTAAAAATCGAGAAGCTGAATTTGCAATCAGCAGGAACATTCCCCACGCACTGCTTTCCTACTTTCACTCCACCATCCTCAGATCCGGTAGAGGATCGGCGTCCCCGGGCCCGGCGACAGCGGGCACGGACCAAATGTAATAATATAGCACATCACAAAGTAAGTAGGAGTTTTGTTACGAATTGAAACTTGCAGATACTTTCCCTTCGTACCTTCTTAAAAAATTAAAAATAGATTTATACATAGTTTAAAAGGTATCATAGTAATTTCTCAGTTTTTGTACTTGGTCCCACCGAATTGATACTTTTTATTACTTCTTTTCATTATATACTTTTTTCCCACCATTTGATTTCGTTGGATGGACGACCTTCATTTTTTTAAAACAATCTAAATTTCCCAGTAGATTGGACCAAGTAGAATAGCTTTGAGGAACAAAACTGAGTCTAATTTTGTTCAAGAAGTTAAGTGAACAAAGCGGTTGGTGAGGGCTAGTAAAAATAGAACTTTTCATTTTTTTTAATTACTTGTCGGCACGAAGGACATACTCGGCTAATTTATAGTTGCCGTCTCAAAGAGAGAATTAAATTAAGACAAGCACATGTGTCACACCTGTTTTTAAAAAGAAAACCAGATGCTTAACTATATGTATGCCAGGATCTATTTTCATACATATAGTGACATATAAGTGAATACAGAAACAGTATCACGTAAGAAAAACAAAGATTATCAGAGATTTACGCTTTATCCTGGAAACGAAGACTCCAAACATCACAGTAATCGATCAGTTGGCGTACGCCTAGCACCAGCAACATCTTGATAACGACTTCATAACAGCTTCCTCTTTCTGAGCAACATTGTTTATAGCAAGGGTGAGCACATGTCGTACTTAGCAAGTGTGGGGAATGTATGAATGCAAAGGCTGAGCAAGGAAAGGCTGACAGGTTGACTGCATTAGGCACTTTTAGTTGGTCAAATTTTATTAGCACCTGATTACTATGATAATAAGTATATACCAACCCATATTAACATATAGAGATACGCCATAAGCATATGGCTAGCATAACCATAACCACGATTTAAGTCCATCTTCAAGTTCAATTGTCATGTGAGGGTCCAGGCCGCTCTTGACCGTGAGCATGGCTAATCGATTAGTTTTACACTCTGCAGAGGTTGTACACTTTCACCACAAGTCGTAAAGTTCTAGGAACTTTAAACCCAACCACGCGATGCGATCGTGCATCATACCACACTGCCAAGGTGTGATTGCATAGGGACGCTACGAGGCCTTTACAAAGTTTCCCCAGTGTGAAGCAACCCGCGAAGGTTCCAAGTCGTTGCAGAGTATAAAGTCCCCTAGTAGGACCGTGTCTTAGCAAAGCACACTCCCCACTAGAGCGAGTCTATACCCCACTGGCGCTTCCCCTTGCCCTTATCAGGTAAGGTCACCCCAACACTAGAGTCCCTAATTAATTAGCCAAGCCAGAGCCATATAGCCCTGTGGTTGCACTGTTTTCCTGGGTGGTCACTCCATGTTCCGATTAAACATTGTGATCTTGTATTAACCAGAGATATATAGCATAAAAGAAAGCATATTCATCATTATTGTTGTTCATTAGAACCACCATAACCCAAAGTAGAGCAACTAAGCAAAACTACCAAACAGAAAGGTAAAACCCAGGTTGACAAGGAATAAGGGTAATAAAGACTAGGATAATCCTTAATAGGACCCATCAATATTAATGCAAGCATATGCAATGTGATTAAACACAGTTATTGGGACAAAAGAACAAGGACACACTTGCCTTCAACCAGTGTAGTGATGTTGCTCAGAATTCTTCATCTTCATACTCTTCCAAACTCTCGAACCACGTTCATTCTACTCGCATCAATCATCAGGCACAAGCATACAAAGCAAACATACAAGCAAACTAAGAACAATGCACCAATCAAAAGAAAAGCTTTAAAAAGAATGTACTAAAGGATAGGCTCCATGCTAAGGATCACTGAAGCACACAGACCATGCTGAGATAAGGAAAATGCTTGATTAGCTTTATGAAGAACACTGGGCTTGAGCAAGAACTAGGATCAAAAGATCTGGAGCTTGAAAGAGGATTAGCTCTACAACAGAGGCACACTGAGACAGAGAGCTTTGATAAAGAACGTCTAACGATTCGTTTGCATATGTGAGAACAAACCATGAGCTGGGTTTATTTTAATTAGCAAAAATATGTAAAGGATATTTTATAAATAAAATACCTTAAGTTGGAATTAATGCAGTATTATATTTTATTTGCAAAAGACCGGAGTAAAGAACTAATCAAGTTTTATTTATAAAGATTCATATATTGATTAAACCAATTTAAACATTTAATTTAGAAAAACTAGACTATATGAATCCTCTAAATGGAACTTTATGATTCAAGTAGATCATATTATTATTAAAAACATTATGGCATTAGCATTAATCTAATTAACATTTGTTTATAAAAGCCGGTGTAAAAGCCTAAGCACTTTTAATTATAAAAGTTCAATTTAATATTAATCAAATTAACATTTGGTTTATGAAAAACCGGGTAAAAGATCTAATTATATTTTATTTACAAAAACATGTGAAATAAAGATTAATAAAATTAATATTGATTATGAAAAACGGTGTAAAGCACTATATAGATTTTATTTAGAAAAGGCATGTTTAATAAGCATTAATCAAAATTAATATTAATTTTATTTTCAGAGAACAAACATGATAAAAAGTCACCACTAACGTATTCTACTCATTATTATGAACCTAACGCAACTTGAACGGATGAAAACGGAGCTAAAACGATCAAGATATGGCCTTCTAAAGATTTAGGGACCTAGTTGTGAAAGATTAGAAACTTCAGGAGCTTTACTGCGAAAACCCAGGGGCATATACATAATTATGTATAGAAACTCGAGGGCTTTTAGGCAAGAACTGCAGGATGGATTGGATCTAAAGAATCTAAAAGATTTAGGGGGTTTTCTGGAAGATGGCCAAGACACAAAACTTAAATGTAGGGATTACAAGATCTTGCAGGGGGCTGAGCACAAAACGTCCACACTTCTTCTTCAACCTCTGTCCAGAGGCGGCCGGCGGCTCGGGAAGCCCCTGGCGGACGGCATGCCGGCGATTGGCGTGACGTGTGGCTCGGCCGAGGTAGGGGAAAGGAGGAGGAGGCCGAGGGGAATCTAGGGGTGTGCTCACCGCGGGGAACGGCGACGAGGAACGGCCCGGCGGCGTGGTCCCGCGGCGGCCGGCGGTGCCTGTAGCGGCGGCGAGGCTCCGGTGCAGCTCCGGCGACGGGGAAGCGCTCCTCGGATTCAGCTCATCCCGGCGGAGCTCTTGGTGATGGCGGCTTGCTCCGGCTGGGTGGCATCGCGGCAATATCCGGCGGCGGCGAGGGCGCGAAGCGATGCAGGACAGGGCTCGGGCACGCGCACGGTTTTAAGGGCACAGGCCGGGAGGAGTCCGCGGCGCGCACGTCTAGGCGGCGGCCGGCGGTGACCCGGACTCCGGCGAAGTCCCAGTCGGGCACGAGGCGGATGGCAGCGGTGGGCTCAGATGGGCCTCGGCCGGGCCTCACGCGGGCTGGGCGGGCCACGGGCTGGAGCGGGACTGGCTGGGCCGGAGGAAAACGGAAAGAAGGAGGGAAACAAGCATGGGCCGGTGTTGGGCCGAAAGGTGGCTGGGCCGCACGGCTGAAGTGAAAGAGAAGGGGGGAAAAGAAGGACTGGGCCAAGACTTGAGGGAGCTCCACCGGACTTCAGCTGCTGGGCTTCAAACATGGCTGGGCCGAAAGGGAGAAGGAGAAAGGAAATTCTTTTTATTTTCAGAAAACATTTTCGTGAAAAGGGAATAATCTAGAAATAGCTAGATAATTCAATAAAGTCACGAAAAATATTCTAAAAATTCCAAAAATTTCAGGAAAATTCCCAGTGATAGATTGAGACACGAACAACCCAAATAAAATATTTGGAGCTCATGAAAAAGATTTTAGAGCCTTCTAATAATGTCGGGGACAGCCATAGGGGTCCTCTAACTATGGGGGAGATTACCCTTCCTAAAAAATTGACACAAAACCGAAAAAACGCTCCCTAAACCAGCCACAACCCAAATGCGAATAAAGCCCACGGCCCAACAACCTCCATGGCCCATCAAACCGCATCCCCTACTCGAGCGAATCTCCGCCTCGCCGAGGGGTGGACGCCGCAAAACCTTGCCTCGCTCGAGGGCACGGCGCCCCTTGAGCGGGTCTCCGCCTCGCTCGAGGGCTCTGGCCCCTTGAGCAAGTCTCCACCTCGCTCAAGGCCTCCCCTCGACCCGTGGCGCCTCACCTCCTTCCCCCGACCGGAGCATTAAATGCCCTGACACGCCGCGGGCGCTCGGGTCAAAAGGCGAATCCCCGCCACGCCGATCTCCTGACACCGCCTGGGAATCTGATCCCGGTGCTGTTCGAGCAACCCACCACTGTGCGGCCATCCCAGGCGTTATAGTCTTTGTCGCGGGATGGCTAGTGTCATTCTTCGACACTATACCACCCGCTCCAATCCTTCCTCCCCGCCATACCCCTCGAAAAGGGATGGCAACACCCTCGAGGGGCGTACGGCCGCCGCCCTAACGCACGCCCATGATGGTGCCGTGGCGCAGGGTAGGTAGAGCATATTCCCTCCGTCACCTCCAGCGCTGTGCGGCCATCCCCAGCCCTGTGCCACCATCCCCGGCGTGTGGAGCCCTGTTCGATGGGGCCGCCGCCACGCCCCTCGTGGTGGCATGGGCGCTCCCACCATCGAGGCCCTCGAAAGGGCATGAGGCACCCTCGAAAGGTGTACGGACGGCGAGCAGGCGCGCACACTGATCGGCACCACCATACGAGCGGCGTGCGTCGCGTCCCCTCCACCAACTCGGCCGCCGCCATCCCGGCGCCGTAATCGACGGGGCCGGCCATCCCCGTCAATTGCCACCATCCCCACGCGGCGACGGCACACACGACATCTGCGGACACGTCGATGACGCACCGCCATCCCGCGCCACCAACTCCGGCCCTTCCTCCGGCGGATAGGCCCTCGATCCAATAGGGCCGCCCCTCGAAGTCAATGCAGGATGGGTCACGACGACCGCCACGACGTCCGCGGAAGCCGGAGGACGCCACCAACTCGCGCCAGGAACATTGACGCGCGGGACAAGACCGCCGACGCCATGCTTATTAATATATAACCATCGACGGTCGCGTGGCATCCGAGAATCCCCTCCCTTGGCCTATAAAGGGAGAGGCAGCCCTGCTGACGGGACGACAGCATCACTTCTCACCCGCATTCACCCCTTGATATTGGCACTGCCTCAATCACCTAGCGGGGACTTGGAGGCTTTCCTCCTCTCCCGCCTAGCTTGTAGCCCCCTCTACAGGCACCACGGTGCATTGCAATACAGCTGGCCTTCAGCGCAACTGGACGACGGCCCCTGGCCGGAACCAGATAAACCGTGTCCCCGCATTGCTTAGCACCGCCATCGAGACCGATCACGCATTTCACTAGTTAGTGTCGGGACTAATCTCAACACCGACAGTTGGCGCGCCAGGTAGGGGGCTCAGTGATCGACCCCTCACCAGAAGTCTCGATGGTGATTCGCACCGAGATGACGTCCCAGAGGTACGCCATGGGCAGCTCGGACCCTTTCCCTGCCGGATTCGAATCCGGTTCGGGAGCCTGAACTTTCAGGCTACGGGGAACGGCTACCACATGCGCCTTACCAATCGGGATGAACTCCACCGTGGCGGTCAACGGGCCGGCCCGATCCTCGCCACGCCGACGACCGGACGCCCGCCGGAACCCGACGGCTCGGCGTCGACGTCGACGCCGTCGGGCCGGCGCGCGCGAGCGCGCCGGGCACGCGGCGCGGGCACGCCGACGCCCGAGGCGGCGCACCGCCGAAGGACAGCACGCACCGGCGGGAGCACGTGGGGCCAGTTCGGGATGCGCAACTCCGCCGCAACGTACGCCATCCGTCGGCACCGACATGGCGCGTACGAGGATCTCCCGCCATCACTGCGGTCAACCCGAACCTCATCGCCCACCACCAACGGCAGTCGTACCAGCTCGCCACGAACCGCCGCCTCGACCTCGCACGGCCACGCGAGTGGGACTTCTCCGCATCGACCCTGTGGTGTTCCCGGTTCCTTGACGCCGCGGACTCTTCGGTTCGGTTGCTCACGACTCAGCGAAGGGAGCTACGATCCCTCGCGAGTGCTTCATTGTCGCCATCAATGAGCATACGACGGCGCAAACGGAGCAGCGGCGGGATGCGGCCCAAGATCCGGAGCCAAACCCGCCAGCCCCACCAATGTGGATATTAATGCGCAGCTGGCCCAGCTCGAGCGGCTCAGCTCGCAGAGGTACCGCAGTGCGGCTCTGCGTGCTACCATCGCGGGGAGGCCTCGGCGCGCGCAGCGCGAGAAGCCGGAGGCAAGCTCGCGGCGCATCAACGCCGACTTCAATGTCGATGACCCACACGCCACCGCGAGCTAAAAGCTCGTCGGCGGCCGACATCGCCGGGCCATGCCCGAGCCGTCAACCGAGGCGCGCAACCACGCCCGCGGCGCGCAGGCCCTCATCGAGCGGCGTGCGCGAAGCCGAGAGCTCCGCGTCCCGCATGCGCAACCGATCCGGGCGCGAGGCGGCGGCAGACGAGACCAAGAAGCGTCATCCGCACGCATGGCGGCGGCAGACAACCGGCCGACGCGGGGACGCTGTCGAGCGGATCTCGACACGCACGCGCCAGCCCGAGATGGTGATGCTCGCAGCGTCTGAACGCCAAGAGAAGGCGGCGGAGGCAAGAACGGCAGCTACCACCCTCGGCGTGGTGGTCGCTCACGGCCGGAGGACCACCGACGCCGGAACCCCGGGGACCCGTGTGTTCACCGAGATCCCGACGGCGAACATCCCCGGCCTTCCGCCAACCCACCACCATCACCAAATACACGGGAACGGACCCGAGTCCGGCAACGACTCATCACGGCTTGCCGGTGGGCGGCGCCACCAGCGATGCGGTGATCATCCACAACCTACCGCTACACCTTGCGGATTCAGCCCGGACGTGGCTCGAACACCTGCCGGCCAGTCAAATCCACGGCTGGGACGACCTGGTCCGCACGTTCGTGGGAAACTTCCGAGCACGACGCGGCGCCCGGAACTCTGGGACTGGGGTGCACCCGAAACCCGGCCGAGTCGCTCCGGGACTTCATACGACGCTTTTCCAAGCGCTGTACCGAGCTCCCGAGTGTTGCCCAGTCCGAGATCGTGCATGCCTTCCTCGAGGGCACGACTTGTCGTGACCTTGTGCGCGAACTCAGGAGGAGCCCGCCCAGACTCAACGAGCTATTCGACATCGCCACCGCCTTGCTTCGGAGAAGAGGCGGTGGGGCGATCTTCGATGGCAAAGGCAAGGCGTGACGACGCCGCGGAGGGCAACAAGTCCAAGGAACCCGCGAAGAAGCAGAAGCGGGGCAAAAAGGGCAAGAAGCCCCATCGCGACGCACGCGCGCAGGGGCGCGAGGATGACGACAAGCCCTCGCGACACCCCGTAAGGGTCCTCGAGGCCCCCCTCGAGGCCCCGGCGTGTTTGACGACATGCTGAAGAAGCCCTGCCCGTACCACAAGACCCCGGTCAACCACACCCTCGAGCAATGCGACATGCTCAAGAAGTACTACAGCCGCGTCGCCGCGAAGGAGGACGAGGCCAAGAAGGATGGGGGTGACGGAGGCGCCGACGGTTTCCCCAGATGGAGAACGTCTTCCTCATCTTCGGAGCCGACGGTGGACATGTCCACCAGCCAACGCAAGCACGAGCGGCATGAAGTTCTCACCGCCGAGAAGGCCCCTCCTTCCTTCCTCGACTGGTCGGAGGAGGCCATCACCTTCAGCCGCAAGGACCACCGAACCGCATCCCAACCCGGGCGGTGACCCCATCATCGGCAATTCACGATTCTCCAAGGTCGATGGACGGCGGCGGCCTCAACATCCTGTACATACACTGCGATTGATGGGGATCGGTGCGGATCATCGGACCCGGCCACGCCGTTCCATGGCGTCCGCGCCCGCAGCGCGTCCGGCCCCTCGGGCGGATCGACCTACCGGTCAGTTCGGCACTCGGACAATTTCCGCAAGGAGACCCTCACCTTGGTGGTGGGGTTTCGGGCGTACCACGCCATCCTCGGGCGTCCGTGCTACGCCAAATTCATGGCGGTCCCAAACTACACCTACCTCAAGATGAAGATGCCGGGCCAAAGGCGTCATCACCGTGGGCTCGTCGATCGAGCACGCATTCGACCTGCGACGTCGAGTCGTCGAGCACGCCGAGGCACTCGCCGACGAGTCGCTCGTCGGACATGGAGAAGCCGCCAACGCGGGCCTCGACTCCCCCACGAAACATGCGGGCAGCTTCGAGGCTGCCGAGCACACCAAGGAGGTACCCCTCGACGCCGCCGCCCCCGAGGACAAGGTGTTGAGGGTCAGTTCCACCCTCGACCGAAATAGGAAGTGGTGCTCGTCGACTTTCTCGCGCCAACGCACATCTTCGCGTGGAGCCCCTCGGACATGCCGGGCATTTCGAGGGAGGTCGCCGAGCACTCCCTTGACATCCTACCTCACTCCAGAGCTATGCAACAGCGCCTGCGACGCTTTGACGAAGAAAGGCACCGGGCGATTGGAGTGGAGCTGCGAAGCCTCCTGGAGGCCGGATTCATCAAGGAGGTGTTCCACCCCGAGTGGCTTGCTAACCCGTATTAGTTAAGAAAAAGAATGGGAAGTGGCGGATGTGTGTAGATTACACCGGGCTAAATAAAGCATGTCCTAAAGTTCCTTTTCCTTTACCACGAATCGATCAAATTGTGGATTCCACTGCGGGATGCGAGCTCTTGTGTTTCCTTGATGCCTATTCGGGTTACCACCAAATAAAGATGAAGGAGTCCGACCAACTCGCGACTTCTTTCATCACGCCGTTCGGCATATTTTGCTACGTGACGATGCCATTTGGTCTTCGAAATGCTGGGGCTACATACCAGCGATGTATGCAACACGTTTTCGGGGATCACATCAGGCGGACCGTTGAGGCGTACGTAGATGACATTGTCGTCAAAACCATGAAGGCGGGCGACCTGGTTAACGATTTGCGTGTTACGTTCGATTGCTTGCAGCCAACGGGTCAAGTTGAATCGAAAAATGCGTCTTTGGGGTGCCGCGCGCATGCTATTGGGTTTCATAGTCTCCGGTGAGGGCATCGAGCCCAACCGAGAAGGTCTCGGCCCTCGGCCGGATGGGGCCACCCGAGACCTAAAGGGGTGCGAAGGTATTGGGTTGTCCGCCGCTGAGTCGCTTCATCTCACGCCTCGGCGAAAAGGCTGCCCTCTACCGACTCCTAAAGAAGCACGAACGCTTTTCCTGGACCGTCGAGGCCCAGGAAGCCCTCGACAAGCTAAAAGCGACGCTTGCACACGCGCCGATCCTCACGCCGCCTCAAGACGGCGAACCTCTGTATCTCTACGTCGCGGCAACCACCCAGGTGGTCAGCGCGGTCATCGTGGTAGAGAGAACAGAGGAGGGCCACGCCCTACCAGTCCAAAGGCCGGTATACTACATCAGCGAGGTGCTATCCGAGACCAAAGCGCGGTACCCTCAAATCCAGAAGCTGCTTTACACGGTGGTACTCGCACGGCGCAAGCTGCGGCACTACTTCGAGGCCCACCCGGTCACTGTGGTCTCATCGTTCCCGCTAGGGGAGATAATCCGCAACCCGGATGCCTCAGGTAGAATCGCGAAGTGGTCCGTGGAACTAATGGGTGAAACTCTCACCCTACGCACGCAAGCGCAAATCCCAAATTCTTTGACTTCATCGCTAAATGGACAGACACTCAATTGCCCCCATTACAGATCCAAGCCGAGTGTTGGACCCTCTACTTCGACGGGTCGGTGATGAAAACCGGAGCGGGCGCGGGCCTGCTTTTCATTTCGCCCCTCGGAGAGCATATGAGGTACGTGGTGCGCTTGCACTTCCCCGCGTCGAACAACATGGCGGAGTACGAGGCGCTCCTTTGTGGCCTCCGAATCGCCATCGAGACCGGTATCAAACGCCTCGACGCCGTGGGAGATTCACGCAGATCGATCAAGTCATGAAGAACGCGAGCTGCCACGATGAGAAGATGGAAGCGTACTGCAATGCCGTGCATGCACTTGAGGACAAGTTCTACGGCATCAAGCTCAACCACATCCCCCGCAAGTACAACGAGGAAGCAGACGAGCTCGCGAAGATTGCTTCAGGACGAATCACCGTTCCTCCGAACGTCTTCGTGCGAGACCTTGCCAAACCCTCCGTCGACCTTAGCAAGACCTCCTCGAGTCCGGAAGAACCCTCGGGGGCTCCCTCGAATCCAGCGGGTGCGGAACCCATGGACGAGGACCCCTCGAACGAGGAGTATGTGCTCTCCCTACTCGAGGGGTACGGGGTTAACGAAGCGGAGGTCATGGAGACCGACGAGGTCCTTCCCACGGAGGACTGGCGAAACAAGTACCTCGCTTGGATCGATCGAGGGGAGCTACCCTCGGATCAGATCGAGGCGAGGCGCATCGCTAGAAAGGCCAAGTCATTCACCATGATTGGCGGCGAGCTGTACAAGCGCGCCGCGTCAGGGATCCTACAACGGTGCATCCCCATCCCCGAAGACCGCGAGTTGATCCGAGACATCCACGCGGGCGTATGTGGTCATCACGCAGTGCCGCGCACCCTCGTGGGCAACGCATTCCACCAGGGCTTCTACTGGCCCACGGCGGTCGCCGACGCCAACGAGGTCATACGCACCTGCGAGGGATGCCAATTCTACGCCCGCAAGACCCACCTTCCGGCTCACGCCCTTCAGACCATACCCATCACATGGCCATTTGCCGTATGGGGATTAGACATCGTCGGGCCCATGCGGAAGGCGCCCGGGGGCTACACGCATCTGTTGGTCGCAATCGACAAATTCTCGAAGTGGGTCGAGGCACGCCCCATTACCAACCTCAGATCCGAACAAGCCGTGTCATTCTTCACCGACATCGTCCACAGATTCGGGGTGCCGAACTCCATCATTACCGACAATGGCACCCAATTCACTGGCAGGAAATTCCTGGAGTTCTGCGACAACTACCACATCCGCGTGGATTGGGCGGCCGTCGCGCACTCGCAGACCAACAACCAAGTGGAGCGTGCCAATGGCTTGATTCTACAAGGCCTCAAGCCTAGGATCTTCGACAGACTGAGCAATTTTGGTTGAAATTGGATTCAAGAGCTACCGTCGGTCATTTGGAGTCTCAGACCACCCGGCGAGCCACAGGATTCACGCCGTTCTTCCTCGTCTATGGCGCGAGGCCCCTCCCCACGCACTGAATACGGATCGCCGGGCTCGGGGCCTATCAAGAAAACTCGAACCGAGCTCGCAAGAGGACCAAGTAGATGAAGCCCGCGATGTGGCGATGATGCACTCGGCAAGATACCAGCAAGCACTCCGGTGGTACCAAGCCCAGAAAATCCGACACCGTGACTTCAGCGAGGGCAACCTAGTGCTGAGGTTACGACAGGACAATCGAGGCACACAAGCTATCGCCGCCTTGTGAAGGGCTCTACGTCGTCGTCGAGGTGCTCAAGCCAAGACATACAAGCTTGCAAACGAAAGGTAAAGTCTTCACCAACGCTTGGAACATCCAACAACTATGTCGCTTTTACCCTTAAAAGTTCCAAGTCGATTTGTGCATATCCGACGCCTCCCGTTGTATATCGTTAAGATTGTGAATAAAGTCAAGGGTGACTGCTTTCCCAAAGCCAAGTCCCCCAGCTACGGGGCACCCC
The DNA here is from genome assembly GCA_022644695.1 of Cenchrus purpureus. Classification (NCBI taxonomy): domain Eukaryota; kingdom Viridiplantae; phylum Streptophyta; class Magnoliopsida; order Poales; family Poaceae; genus Cenchrus; species Cenchrus purpureus. The sequence goes on along the minus strand of CP053466.1, from coordinate 66,013,532 downwards.
CTAAACGGTACCATTTTTTCGCAAAAATCTTTTTTCCAAAAATGCTAAGTATGTCCCAACCCGGGAGCTTGGGCAGAAAGAAGCAGGGCACGAGCAACCAAAAGGTAAAGATGGGTGAGTTAAGGACGGCCACGCCTCCGGCAGGATCGGCTTCTCCTCCTCACCACTTTACCTTCAGTGCTCCGAAAACGATCGATCCCTGAAATTTGCCTAGGTGACGGAAAGGACATAAGCATAAACAAAACGAGTCGCACTTAACTTACAAACATCAAAAGTGAACTATCTTATTACAAAAGCCACCTCGCTCAAATTCTGACCACAACCTAAGGGCCTCAGTGCCCGACTACTTCGAGTGGCTCGAGGACCGCCGGGAGGCGTTCGGAAGAGATCCTCCTCAAAGGCATCGGCGAGGTCCGCAAGCGGCGTTCAGCGGCAGCGTCGGCGGTTCACGGCGCTGCGCCCGTCATCATCAATCATCAAGATCGTCCGCGCGATGTAGCCCGTCGTGGCCGTAAGGTCAACGGCGAGTGGTGCGGCGTCACCACGAGGGTCTTCGGATGCCGAGGCGGGCGCGCTCATGCACTCGGCTGACGACCGCCGAGCCCGGCGACTCGCCACCGAGCTCCCGGCCGACACCCTCGTCAATGCTCGCACGCTCGAGGCCGCGCTCAAGTCCCAAATCCTGCTGGGATGAGTCGTCGAGGCCGCCGAGCACTCCCACTGCGGCCGACGCTCCCCAGGCTCTCCGCAAACCTAGAGAGAAAAAAGGGTAAGTCGAGAGCGGATCTCGGCAAACCTGATCAGCAAACAAAGGGCCGGGGGCGGCAACTCACCCTCGACCTGCTTCCTCTCCTTCTCGAGATCCGTATCGTGGCTTCGGCTTCTTGCTGCAGCTGCAGGAGCGTCCTTCTCCGCGCCGGCAGTCCTCAAGGCCTCGACGGCGACGCCCCCCTGGACCAGCTCCCCGGTGAGCCGCTCGATCTCCGCCTCTCGGAGTTGAAGCGTAGCCAGCTCCCGCATCTGCGACGCAGTGGGCTGGGGCCTGCTCCTCCTCCCGGCGTTCGCGGAGGGCGGACCGAGCGCCCTGAGCGGCTCGCTCTCGGGCCGAGTCTCCACTTGCACGCGCCTGCCCTGTTGAGTCGATCCTCCGCCCCGGCCGTGACCTTCTCCTGCAGGGCAGCACCCAGCTTCTCGACCTCCGGCCTTCGCCACTGGGTCTGCCAGACCGCGCCGAGGGTCGTGCGGTCTGCGGGGAGTTGAGCGCCTCGGCAAGGCCTCTTCTGCGCCCGGTATGCAGCCTTGGCAGGCGTCTGCCCTCTTCGCAGCTCGCCGCCGCCGCCCCTCCTTCTCTTGAGCGGCCTTCACCTCCTCAACCTCCTTGGCTTTTTCCTAAGGTACGCTGGTCGGTGTAGGCATCCTCCACGCCCATGAGCTTGTACTCAAGCCGTTGTCCTCCGCAAGGCCTCCACCATGGCATCCGTGGACTCGTCACCCCGGTACCAATCGAGGTTAGAGCTCAGCTCGGCGATGCGGTTGAACCTCTCGCCCGCCTGGCCCTGCAGCTCCTGCGGGTAGTAATGGGAAGGCAAGGAAGGGGATCAAGTCAGAAACGCTCAAACAAGAAAAGCGGGGGAGCAAGTGACGGTCAGACGGAGGTTCTTACCTAAAAGAGTTGGAGCGACCTGCCTCCGTGGAGCCGGAGCGCCTCGGTCAGAGTTGAGAGAGGCCGTGAGCACGGAATTCCCGCCACGCCCTCTCGCCTCCTCGATCGACTCCTCCGACACCCCGCGGAGACGGAGCCTTCGCTCCCAGCGACATCGCGTCACCATCGGACGCCGGGCGCACGGCACGTCACGCCCGGCACCAGGGCCGGCTGCGCGGCATCACGCACCGTCGGGCCACCACCGCATACCGGCGCGGGCGGGCTGATCCGACCGCCCCGACCCCGGGGTGGAACCACCATCGCAGGGCCTCGGCCGCCCGCTGCCCCGACCCCTTGGCTCGCAGTCCGCCTCTGCCGAGCACCACGGGTCACCGCCGGTCGCCGCCTCCACCTCCCCTCCCGCCTCGTGGCCGCGGCCGTGGCACGCGACGCCTGCACCACTCGCCCGCCACCACCCGCGCCCTCCAGTGGCGTCCTCTCGGCGGGGCCTCGTCACCTTGAGCGCTTTAACAGCGCCGAGGGCGGGAGTGGCGGGCGCACGTCAACGAAAGAGGAAAGGTGGACCGCGTCATGATATCAAGAACACGGGAGGAACGCACGCTTAAACTGGAGAAACCCGCTTGCGCTTCCTCGAGGGCTCGGGAGGTGCCACCTCGGCTGTCGACGCCCTCGGTGGCGATCCTCAACGGCGCGCGCCCTCGAGGTAGGCTCGTGGCAACCCCTCGACCCACCGGTGACGGGGGTGGCGCGGGTTCCCACCTATCGAAGGTGGTCCGCTCCCCCTCGCTCTCCTCCTCGTCCAAAGATGAGTTCACCGGCTCGGCGAGGGAGGGGCACTGCTGCTCCCGCAGCCGGTAGTCCTCGTTGTACCTATCGAGGCGCTCCTGCCTCCTGATCCTCTTCTCCTTCGCCCGGGCTGCCCGGTCCTACTCCCTCTCTGCTGGCCGCGTTGTCGGTTCTGATCGAGGCGTCGGCGGATCCGACGAGGGGACATTGACCCCCACCGCCTGCCGCCAAGCAGCCGATGTCAAGCCAAACACGGAAACAAGGAAAGCAAAGGTAAAGGGACTCACTCACCCGGCGCCGGGAGCATCACGAACGACCACAGTCGCCGTCTGTCTCGCACCGCCTTGAGGTTCATCGCGCCTCGCGTGGCCGCGTACCCGGGCGGCGGCTCCTCCAGCAAGAACGCCAAGGACGGGTTGGCCGCATTGCTCATCTCACGATGAGGAGTTCCCTCTCCATGAGGGGAATGATCCACGGTGATGGAAATTGGCGATGACGGACGCCACCGCCAGCCCGGTGTTCGCCAACTGGCTTATGGCATTGGTGAGAGGCTCGAGCCTCCTCGCCTCGCCGGGCGACACCGTATCCACGAGTTGGCCTCTCCTTCAGCACCTTCCTGTCAGGCGGAAGGCCGGGCGCCGTCGTTGAGGTAGAACCACCCTTCTCCCAATCGGAGTTGTTCGACGTCATCATGCACGGCAGTACAGTTCCTCGAGGTCGCACCGAGAGCGTGAGGCCGCCGGGCGAACCGCCGGCGTGTCTTCCTCTCCCCGTGGCGAGTGTGTGGAGCTCGCTGGAAGAGATGGACCCACAGTCCCGGTCGCGAGATTCCCAAGAATCCCTCAGACGGCGGCGAAGAGGCCGCTGCGAAATGGCGTTAGCGGTTGTGGAGCTCCACCCGTAATGATGGTACGGCCCGCATGAACTTGCTCGGGCGTTGGCCGTCGTGCAGCCGCGAAGCCACGACGGTGCGGTGGAGGGTTCGGCCTCGTCCGACGGCGCGGGACCATCCACGCCGGTTCGCCGTCACGGCCGCGACTGCCGAGCACCAGCGCCTCGGTGACCGCCGATCCACCGCCGAGGCCGGGCCAGGAACGTCCGGACTCGAATCAAAGACATGGCGGGAAGGCGGAGGAGGCGGTGGCTACGGAACTAAGGCGCGGGCGGATCCGGGCGGCGACGACGGGAAGGAAGATGAAGTGCGGGAATGCGTGAATGGCGAGGTAAGGGGTTTCTCCCTGCTCTCCCGCATTTTATAGAATCGGAAGGGCGGAGTCCCCGAGAACACCGCAGCAGCTAAGCGCGGCCGACACCCCGACGGCCGCCCCGCCAAACGGCCCGCGCGCCGCACGCGCCATGATTACAGCGCAAGATAACCTGTGGGACGCAGCGCCCGTCCCATCGCCCCACATCACCCATGTCGCACCGCCAAAAGGAGCGCCACTCCGCGCGACCCGCGCCACGCCGATCGTTCGTTAAACGGGGTTCCTTCTCGCGTAAGGACATAGCCCCGTGAAGCCGAGAACTCGAGGGCCCGACCCTCGGGCACGTGATTAGCGCCCCGATCTAAAGCGGGTTGCGTGCGCGGTCACGGCCTACCGCCCTCAGAGCGGACTGGGCACCGCAGATGCCCCTCGAACTGGGATTTCTGCCTGCACGGCTATACCGATCGGCGGCTCGAGGCCCAGCAGAGGGAATCGTGGGCAGATGCCCCTCGATGGGATTTATTGCTGGCGGCTACTCGCGATCAGCGGCTCGAGCCCCGGCCCGAGGGGAACGGTGGGCACCGCAGATGCCCTCGAACTGGGATTTACTAGCTGCAGCTATCTATATCGATCACGGCTCGAGGCCCCCAGAGGGAATCTGGGCACCGCAGATGCCCTCGATCCGGGATTCATCGATCGCTGGCTTCTCGACTCGATCGACAGTGCCACAGATCGACCAAGACGGGCACCCGGTGCCACCCGCAAAGGCCCTACTAATCGAGTGGGCGACCCTCGACGGGTTTGAACAGCGCCTCGGATTAGTCGGACTACTGGGCTGGAGCCGTCCTCGAACTCGAAGGTTCGAGGCCTATATAGTTCGTGTTCAAGGCCAAACGAGGGCAGCTAGTCGAGGATCCCATCGAGGAGAGCTTTCGCTACCGGTCCTAATCGAACGGGACCGAGCCCCCTATCATACCCACATAAAGTGCTCTCATGGATGTGTCTCGGGACCACGAGCCGACCCATCGAACGGGCACGGACGCTCACTTGAATTACCCAACATCAACGAGGGTCCATGACTCGCCCGTTCGATGGGAAGCATGGATCACCCCACCCTCCACGGAAGGGCGGCGGGCGCGCAAATAAGTCGAAGAGTTTGCCCGATCGCCCCGCAGGGCCCGGCTCGGGGCTCATCTACACCTCCGGACGTGTCCGACAAAGTCACATTCCCCGCCTCGAGGCAGCGAGGAACCGCCGACTCGTCCCGCGTGGAGCCGAGACGCTGAGATCGCCGAGGCTGAAACAAACGCCTCTGGCCAAACAGCGTAAAACCTTGCAGTGTACACCTTGCACAAGGCTTCCGGGGCTACACTGCGGAGTGCGCTAGCGCCCCACAACATCATACACATCATAAGGGAAGAAAGGTCCTAACAGCGAGCTTGGCGGCCCTTTGCGGGTCCCTCAAAAGGCTCGAGCTCTCGGGGACGACCATAGGGGTCCCCTAACTATGGGGAGATTACCCTCCTAAAAAATTGACACAAAACCACAAAACGCTCCCCAAACCAGCCACGCAAATGCGAATAAAGCCCATGGCCCAACAAACTCCATGGCCCATCAAACCGCCATGCCCTCGAGCGAATCGCCTCCGCTCGAGGGTCGGACGCCGCCGGCAAAACCTTGCCTCGCTCGAGGGCACGGCGCCTTGAGCGGGTCTCCACTCGCTCGAGGGCTCGCCCCTCGAGCAAGTCTCCGCCCGCCGAGGCCTCCTCACCCCCGTGGCGCCTCACCTGCTTCCCCACCGGAGCATTAATGCCGACACGCCGGGCGCCGGGTCAAAAGGCGAATCCCGCCACGCCGACACCGCCGGAATCGATCCACGCTGTTCGAGCAACCACCATGCGGCCATCCCGGCCAGACAAAAGTTATGCGGGATGGTGGTGTCATTCTTCGACTATACCACCCTCCCGTCCTTCCTCCCCGCCATACCCTCGAAAGGGATGGCAACACCCTCGAGGCGTGACGGCCGCCGCCCACGCACGCCCATGATGGTGCCGGGTGCGCAGGCAGCACGCCTCCGTCACCTCCTGCGGCCATCCCACCACGCCATCCCACTGTACCACCATCCCCGCTGTGGAGCCCTGTTCGATGGGTCGCCACGCCGCCCCTGTGGCATGGGCGCCCCACCATCGAGGCCCCAAAGGGCATGAGGCACTCGAAGGTGTACGGAGGCAGCGGCACGCGACCCACCGCACCGCCATCTGAGCGCGTGTCGCGTCCCTCCACAACTCGGCGCCGCGCCATCCCGGCGCCGTGACCCGGGGGCGTCGGCCATCCCCGTGCACCATCCCCACGACGACGGCACACACAGGCGGACACGCCGATGACGCACCGCCATCCGCGCCACCAACTCCGCCCTTCCTCCGGATAGGCCCTCGATCCAACAGGCCGTCAAGTCAATGCGATGGGTCACGACGGCGCCACGACGTCCGCGAAGCCGGAGGACGCCACCAACTTCGCGCCAGAACATTGACGCGGGACAAGACCGCCGACGCCATGCTTATTATTAATATATCATCGACTCCGCCTCCTTGGCCTATAAAAGGAGAGGCGAGCCCCTACTTCACATTCACCCGCTCATTCCCTTGATATTGGCACTCTGCCTCAATCACCTAGCAGGGACTTGGAGGTCCTTCCTCCTCTCCCGCCTAGCTTGTAGCTCCTCTCTACAGCACCACGGTGCATTGCAATACTGGCTCCCGGCGCAATTTTGCTTGGGCGTCACTAATTAGTGTCGGGACTAATCTCAACACCGACAAATAAATAGAAAATGCTCAGAGAAAAATGAGAATAATCTCCAGAAAAATCTGGAAAATTCTCGGAAGGGTTTGGTCAGCACCTAAGCGTATTTTAAAAACATTTGCACTCATGAAACACCATATGCATCAGCATGAATGCTACACTCACACAATCATTTTATTTAATTCGCAAAATCAAACAAATGGTTTTTTTCCTATTCTGTATTTCCTGTAAAGAAAAATAAATGTTGGAAAAGTTTTAAAATTATGAGAAAATCATTGTTTGATTATTCTTCCTATTCACATCTTGAAATTGAAAATTTCAAGGTGTGACAACATGTTAACTATATTTCAGCTTCAGAGCTGAGCTCAGCAGGAGTAGCTTGACTTGGGCAGTTGAGATTGGCCACTCATCGCTGGTCTAGCTGCTGCCGTAGCCGCACTGCGGGCCTGCGGCCTGGCACGAACCCCGTGATTGATTTACCGCGGACAGTGGTTGGTGGGGGAGCCCGCATCCACACTCAGACACTCTGCTCTCTAGCTTACCTCTTCTCCCAGCTCGGGCTCATCCTCTGCTTCATCGACCTCCATGTGTGTTTACTTCTCTAAAATTTTCCTAACTACCCGTCACATCAATCTTCCGACACTAATTTGGAGTATTAAATGTGGATTAATTTCAAAACTCATTTCACAACCTCTACCCTAATTTTCGAGACGAATCTAACGAGCCCAATTATGTCATGATTAGACAATGTCATGCTACAGTAAACAATCTCTAATGACGGATTAATTAGACTTAATGGATTTGTCTCGAAATTTCCCGTCCATTCGTAAAATTAATTTTGTAATTAATCTATGTTTACTACCTCTAATAGCTCTTGAAAGTGACTCTCAAAATTTTAACTCCAAAATTTTGGTGAACTAAACACACCAACGCATGCCTACGCCCCCCAGCCCGCCCCCGCCAGAGACGGCCGGATCCGCAGGAGATGAACCAGAGGCATGGGCCATGGCCAGGCCATGCCCTCCGGTCCGGCCTAGCCCTCGACAGCGACGAGCGGATCGCCGTGCCATGGCTGTCGCACGCGTCAAGCGCCGGGCGGCTCCCGGCGTCCCCTGCAGCTGGATCGAAGCCGGCGGAGACGGACGATGGCGCCGCGGATTCCTAATCGCCGCCTGCTTCTTTGGCTTATCAACCACAAGCCAGAAGTATTTTTCTCTCATAACAAATCAGCCAAAGAACCAACCGTGATTTTTATCTCGAATAAACCAAGCATCATTTATTAACACCACCAAACGAACAGGCCGTGCTGCTGCTGCTGGTACGTTCTGTTCTGTGCGCTGCACTCACACTCTCTGGTCCGACTCTGATCGACCCCAACCTGGCGCGACGCGGCAGATCCGATCCGATTAGAGTTTGTACATGTGCGCATATAAATTTCTACGTACTTGATTGAGTTAATTCGGTAGCTCATTCTCCAGCGTAGCTAGGTCCCTTACGGAATTGACTAGCAAAAATCCTTGAGCAAATTACTACCACATGGTACAACAGTTCATTTTAGCGGGCGCTCTTGCGGTCTGACTTTGGAAAGTTTCATAAAACGCACCGTATGCAACTGTCTGTCTCGCAAAAAAAGTTGCTGCGCGCCGATGGCCGCACAACGACTCATGCGTTCTATGTCGACACATTATGGAATCTGCACACCATCTGCTAGCAGAATGTAGATACACCAGACACATTTGGGAACTTGTGGCAGCTTGGACGAGGCTCCCGGAACTGCATCCTGCGGAATGGTGACCTGCAGACGACACCCTGCAATGGTGGTCCATGATCACCTCGGCACCGGGCACATCTCGAAGGGCCCTGCGAAGCATCACCTTCCTAGTCTTCTGGGAAATCTGAAAAGAACGAAACGCGCGAACTTTTGACAAACGCGAGCACCCCACAGCGGTGCTGATGGTGAAAAGAAGAGATGAGGCGTCTGCTTAGATACTAGCCGGGGCTAAAGAGATGGCACTTATAGTTTTGAGAGAGTAGTCTTTAAAAACCTGTATTGTCGCAGCTTGGCTGCTTTTCTGTATTCTCTTCTCTATCAATGAAATAGGCACACGCTCATGCCCCGTTCGTTCAAAAAAAAAACTGTCTGTCTAGGATTTTTAAGTATTCCTAGTCCTACGAGATGAATTCCGTGTCCAAGACTTGCTTCAAAGATTTCATCAATGTTTAAAATGTCTTATAACTTATTTTACAAAATGAATAGTCCATTTTATTTCTCTCACCTACTCCCTTTGCCCGCTTAATTTGATAACATAATTTTTATTTTACTTCTCTAAACTATTTCACTTGGTCCAATCTACCACTAATTAGATCTCTTTTTATCTCTCTCTGTATGAGTCAATTTTTGAGTTCAAAATTTGTGACCAACATTATCTTAAAATATGATACTAAGACTTTCCATGATTATTTGCATAAATGAGAAATATTTAGTACGAATTTGATCATACACACACACACACACATATATATATATATAATTATAAAAAAAGTAATCATGAACATTTTTTAATGTATTTTTCTAACATAAGAGTCATTGTACAAGTCAACTAACAAAATCTGAAATTGAAACTCAATTTGCACGCAAGGAAACAAAAACATCTAGTCAAGGGGTAGATTGGATCAAATTAAATAGTTTGAAAAAGTAAAGCGGGCCTAAATTTTATGTAGGTTTAGGAGCTTGTAGGTGGACAAAGTAAATATGTGAGGGGAGTAAAATATATCTTTTCCTATTAGAAAATAAAATATAATTTATCCATGCACTATTTTCTTTTGCTTAGTATGATAGCAATATTTCATATCCCTACATAACACACATTTTTTTTTTGAAATTTCTACATAACACACATTACAATTAGTCGTTAGGTTCACAAATATTGAAGAGATATTTAGAAGCCAAGAACGACTTATAAAGGTAGATTTATTCATCAAGTTTATAAAACGATAGATTATAGCGAGGAGAGAAACAAGAAATATATAAGATTTATCAAAATTGAAGAGTGAATTTTGGCATTTCCGAAAACCTCATGTCTCACGTCGAAAGAAAAAAAAGAGTGAGTTATTGATAATGGGCTCATGTCATTGTATTTGGATCACTTTTTTTTAGAATTACACAGTACAATACAGACGCTCACAACACGCACGCACACTCACCCCTATGAACACACGTACGCAAACCCTACCCTTATGAGCACCTCCGAAGGACTGAGCACCGACAGATCTGGAGATTCCCGAAGTCACCACTAGCGCCTCGTCGTCGACGGGAACTTCGCTTACCACTTAAAGCATAACGCCAGAAAATCCCGGAATAAATCCAGGAAAAGGTGCAAGCACCACACTACTAGGGAATGAGACTTTCGTCCCAGGCGAAATTTAACATTAGTACCAGTTTTTTGTCCCCTGATACTAATGTAAAGTAGCACCGGTACAAATGTCTCGTGCCAAAAAGGAGATCTGTGGAGCCATCTCGTGACAAACATTAATCGGCCGTATTCAAGACCGGTACTAATGTCTCATATTAGTACCGAATACGGCCGATACTAATGTGAGCGCCGGACATTAGTACCGGGGCAGGGGACCACCCGGTACTCATATGAGACACATTAGTACCGCAGGGGATTAAAGCCCGGTACCAATGCCTTCCTCTGTTATCTCCACGTCGCTTGGCTTATACTCCCACACACGTTTTATTAAAAAAAAAACTCCCGGCCCCTCCGTCTCCCTCCCCTGCTCCCTTTTATTTCTATCTCCCTCCCGGTGGATCCCCTTATCCTTCCTCTCACATTCATTCTTCTCTTCTATCTATCTCACACAAAGATCTCCCGCTCTTGTAGGAGAGGAGCCACGGCCGGATCCGCGAGCGCGTGAGCGGCGCACGGATCCACGGCCAGCGCTGCTGAATCCAGCCAAGGGCGCGGGATCCGGAGCGAGGCCGCCGGCGAGCGCTGGCGCCGGACGGAGCTGAGCGGTGGCGGTGCGCAGCCACGCGGCGGGCGAGGCCACCGAGCTGGCTGGTGTGGCCGCCCGGCGAGGCGGCTGCCGCAGTCACGCAGACGCTGTAGTGTGGCCTGCCGCCACCCACGGATGTATTCTGTGAATTTCCATTTTTTTGTTTTGTGAGTCTCTAGTTGAATCTGTGATTCTTGTTGTTTGTGTGAATGTAAAAATTGGATGAGAAATATATGTGAAATTTGTGATTGAATGAGAAATATGTGAAAGTTGTGGAAAAGAAAAAACTACATCTTGGACGGTGAGACGGTGGGGGACTCGGAGCGAGCTCGACGGGACGGACGTTGGAGAGACATTAGTACCGGTTATTTGACCCGGTACTAATGTTCTCTTCACATTAGTACCGAAAGAACAATACCGGTTTGAAAACCGGTACTAAAGGGGGGTTTAGGACCGGTACAAAAGCCTCTTTCCCTAGTAGTGACCAGGATTTGAATCCTGGTGGTTAGCGTCCCACTGGACCGTCCTACCATTGGACTACAAGTCCATTCGCGAGCAATGGCTTGGTGCAGATGGGAGTATAGATGGCCAAACGGGCCGCCCGGCCCTAGCCCGATTTGTCCCAGTCCGCCTAGGCCCGGCACTATGCAGGCACGATGGCCTTCCGTGTCGTGTCGGACCACCGTGTCGAAGTACCAGCCCAGACCCGGCCCACTACACCATTCTATCTGTAATCGCCCCTACTACACATTTTCATTTAAAAAATATATAAAAAACACCCCCTCAATCCATTTTGCCCAGCCCGCTTGGGAATGGAAATTAGACAAACGAAAAAGGAAATTCCTCTTCGCTAAACCCTATGCCTACACCTCCGGCAAGCGCCGCCCCGTCGTTGATACCCGCTGCCGGCAAAAGCACCTCCTCGCCGTGGATACGAGCCGCGGCGGCGTCGCGCCCCCTTCTCCAACCCGCGCCGCCGAGTCCCGTGATGGAATTGAAGGAGGCAAGTTGCCGCCAAGCCCTTTCTCCGCCTTCCAGCTCCACACAAGGTTTACTTTACTGGTAATAAAAAAAACCGGAGGTCTGCAAGAAACGTGTTTATCGGATTTCTCAGAAAATTTTTGGATTTATCGTTTTCTTTTCGGACAAAATTTGGAGAAAAAATCTCAATTTCTACCCAAAATGAAACTTGATTGTTTCCAAACAACCTAACATGGAAACCAAGACACAAATACATAGAAATAACATAAGATTTAGGGTTACGCGAAGCCGGGTGGTGGGATTACTTGGTGTTGGAGACTTCTCGGTGATAAAATTAAAAAAAACAGGCTCAACCGAGAAACGTGATTATCGGACTTTTCATTTTTTTTCACCGATAAATTTTTTCCCTGGCTCCGCATCGCACAGGTTTAATCTCCATTAACCCAGAAGTCCGTGCTCTCGCGTAATATGGTCGTGAGTTCGCTGAGTGCCTTTAATCCCATAACTTGATCGTTTGCCATTTTTGATCAAGTCGGCTTTTAGTTTTGTAAGGGCCCGAGTAGAGTCCGGATGGTAATCAAGAAATTTGGGGATAAAGCGGGGATCAGGAGTTACAAATTAAGCTACATCTAGGGTTCTACTTCCTAAGGGAAAGTAAGAGAAGAGATAAATGATTTTCTTAATTGGTTGATTTTAACCTATACACCAGAGCGGCTTATATTGAGTTCACTGCCCTGTTCACAATGATGGCACAGTAACGGCATTAACAAAAGGACTCTCTATCTGATAACAAGTAACATGGTACAGTGATGGCGGTTAGATTGTTTTCTTTATAATCTCTGAATGTATCTTCATGTACAGTCCTGGCATGGCAATACTCTTCCCTTGGGGGCCCTCCTCTTTGTGGGTAACTAGAATATTGGAGAGTGAGAATCAACAAAACCTGAGATCTCAAATGAAGCTAACAGCCTTCAAATTGTATAAGCTTTGGTTGATTGGAGCATTGTCATGAAGGTAACTAAGAGAAACCTCCAATCTGTTGGGAGATTAGTAGATCAGCCTTTTTCTCCAGCCCATTGCTTGTGTGAAGAACTCCCAAATGCAAGTGATACCCATATTGATTGAATATGTATAAAGCTGACAAAGTGACAAAGATATAATGATGATCCAAATAGTATGATTGTGACTTCGTGAGTTTGCTGAGTTGCCACTATCCCAGGACCTGGTTGTTTTTCATTTTTTACTAAATCAGATGTAGTTGTGATGCTATGGTATTCTGGATGATTAGTATGGAATTTATATGATTTAGGTGTTTTAATTGTGATTGGTTTAAGAGATGTTTCCTTTTACAGTTTATATTCTGTATTGGAGTCCATCCCAATAGTAATTGGAGGATTCAAATTGTAAACGTGAAAGCGTAGGAATTTATTGGTCCTTACCACCTCTATCTAATTAGCGCGGAAAAGAGCAGCAGAATTATATTCTTATTCTTATAACACAATTTGAATCTAATAGGTTGTGAATATGGTGAAAAGAACCTGCAGTGCTAAATGATGGAAGACCCTGGAGGTGCCGTTGTGGTTATGTGAATAAACCAACCAAACACCGGTTTTTCAAACTGCCAGCTTTTCGATGCGGAAAATGTCAAAGCAAGGTTGCAACAAAGTTTGTGTCTTTTCATTTTCTCTTTAGTTTTGACTAGTAACTATACCTGAGCATTTTGAGCCCGGCCCGACCTCTGGCCCGGCCCGGCCCGCCCGCCCCGCCCATGAACCTTCTTCGACGGGCGTGGGCAGAGATCTTGAAGCCCCAATTTTTTGGCCCGAGCCCGGCCGAAATGCTGTTTTAGTTGTTTTACACTATAAAATCGCGCGGCCCGCCTGGGCGGCCCGCCCGAGCCCTACCAAAATTGAGGCCGACGCCCATGGGATGGTCATGGGCATGATTTTTCGGCCCGAGATAACAGAAATTTTTTTCAGCCCGGCCCGAACCCGGCCCGGCCCGAAAAATGCTCAGGTCTACTAGTAACATGCCCACGCGGCACGCGCGGGACTCGATAATCCAATCTACCTATTGTGGTAACATCATCGGATCAATTTTATTAAAATAATTATCTAAATAAAAAGATAAGTTTGTTGTGTGTTTTTTAATGACCGCCGGGCCTCGCCACCACCACTCATATTCTATGACCGTTGACCACTCGAGCCCCAACCCCAGCAACACTGAACCCTAGCTCGCCATCAACTCCACCACCAATTATTGGTCATGGTTTTTTAATCCAATGAGAAGAATAAAAGAGGTCATAATAAAAATAATTGGTGATTGTATTTTTTATTAATTAATAAAATAGAATGCTGCAAGTTCTTAGTTCCAAACTATTCAAGTGGAATGGTTAAAATTAAAAATAACTGAACCTACATATTAAAACTTTCGTCCAAAACCCAGAGATCAAATTATCATGCTGAGACACCATATAGAATGAGAAGGGGTGAAAGGCTGCTAGCTGTGTTTGCTACCGGAGTTTGTCATCTGGGCCGTCGTGAACAACCGCCGTAGATGGATTTAGGGGCCGTGGTCATCGTGGCCAAAAAATCATTAACAATGAAGATGGTCGCCAGCTTGCATTGCCGAGCTGCCGTGCATGTTCCCCTCAGTTCGTCGTTGCTTTGGCCGCCGGTGTACTACCTCCAGGCATGCGTGTCACTGCTCTTACCGCTGGTCATGCTTGTGTTGTGCCAGAGTTGTCGTAGGGGCAACTCACCGTGCATGCCGATCATGAAGATGGCCGCCGGCTTGCCGGCCTGCCGTCCATGCTGCCCGCCTACCCGCGCGCAACTCGTCGTTGCTTTGGCCACCGGTGTACCGCTGCCATGCACGCGTGCTACTGCCATGCGATCAGCTGCTGAACGTGAGAGCACAATTCCAACCAAGATGCGTCTACGTATACCTCGGCCAGCTCCATGCAACAAAGGGTCACCTAAAGAAAATAAAGAATCTCACCGTGGGCATGCGCGGCCATGTCGTCGGCGGCGAGGTGCTTGACGACGACGTGCCGACGAGGTCGCCGGAGCTCCGGCAAAGATCTACTGGTGTTGTTGGAGAAGAAGAGTTTGCGGAGACAAGGGTGGCTAGATAGGTCATCTGTATCTATCTATTTCGCTAGAGCATACAGGGATTGAAGAGGGTCGGAGCCTCGTATGGCTTAGCGTGATCGACTCGGAAGGGGAGGAGCGTGACAGAGAAGAAAAAGGAGACGAGATTGACAGGGAACGATGACGAACCGAGTATACTGGCAGCGTGGGCCCAACGTACGCGAGGTGGGTAAGACGTGGTTGGGTGAGAAAAATAATTCGTTTTTGGCAGAAACGCTTTTCAAATTGCGATTTTTCGGTCCTTCCATAGTCCTTCCACCCTATCCATTTCTAAAAATATATGACGGGTGGGTCCGGCGTGAGGAGTACGGTGGACCCGATTTGGGTGAGAAAAGTTTTCAATTGTCTTCACTCCTTATAGTATAGATGTAAAATGTTTAACATCATTTGCTATTTTACTTTATCATTCAGCTCGCTCTTGACTTCAAGTTTTGCTTGGGAGAGATAGAAGCTGGAGGGAAATCCCTAATAGGGGAAGTTTATGACCAAGGAAATGAGCGTGAGTTTTATATTCGAGATTGAACTTTTTGTTTCAACTTGATAATAAACTAATTTCAGTTAATAGATGCTTTTAAATAAAAATTAAATGGAACAAGAGACTAGATAAACTCTTCTTTATTATTTTGAATTCGGTACCAGCTTTGAATTTGCAGCAATATTTGTATTTTGTCTTTATATCTTCGGTGTCTAAGGAATTTCTTTGTTTTACATATAGTATTACTGCTGCAACAACTTCTAGGTGCGGCAATATTTGAATCCCTTCATCTATTATTTGAATCCCCTCTGCAATATTTGTATTTTGTCTTAATATCTTTGGTGTTTAAGGATTCCCCACATCTATTCTTTGGTCTGAAATCTATTTTTTTGAAGGTTTTTTTAACACAATTGCTTTATTATAAACTCCCGGGACTTAGACGTTTAAGGAATTTCTTGTGTATCTCCTTCCTGTTAATGTCATGAAAGTTTCTTATTTGTTGCCCTCTTGTGATTCTTTGCAGCAATTTGTGTTAGTTTTGCATATGTTAAAGTAGCAGAAATGACAGAGCGTGTGTTTGGTATTAATAACGGGATCAACCCAGATTTTGTGATTCCTACTGATCCTTATGAACTGGAGCAAAGATTTATAGATAAATTTCAAACTGGTCCTTCTGGTGTTTGCCGTGCAAACGATCCAGGTTTACATAATGTTCTTCATATAGGCCTGATATTGAGGTCAGAGTCCTTTCAATTTTTTCTCTGCATTTGCACAGATATAAAAATTGTTGCAATAAAGCATCTATGTCTCCTTTGTTTTCTCATTATAATAAAATAAATCGTGAAGTTATTATGGAGTCATGGAGGCAGTTAAAACAAAAGCTCAGGATTAGCTTGAAGTTTCTCATGCAGCTGAATCTGGTGTGACCAAAATTCACAATTAATAGCATACTGGAAATTCACAAATGCCAGAATTAATAGCGTACTGAAATTCTTTGGAGGATTCAGATTCAGACAAGGCAGCACCATTTGTCACACCAGTTGTTCCAATGCAATGCCAATCAGCAAATATGACATGACACGCTCAACATATGATTCAATCCATCTACTTGACATCAACATACATATAATCCTCTTCTACTGCACACATCATCTGGACAGCATAGTCGTTCTTGCAGGTAAGCCATGAATTGGTCAGAGAATGTTCTCCTCGAATCACCTTCTCAAACTCACTGCCTCCCCCATGGAATTCCTTTGAAGTTGGATGCACAACCCTTGCTCCATTAGCCTCACAATACAGGCACCGAACATGCTCTGTTGACATACAAAGATGATCAGAAATATCAAATGATAGAACAATATCCTAAGATATTCTAGCAGTTCTGTTTAAATTTATTATCATAGTATATAGAGTGACAATTTCAATGGAGTGCCAGTCTAAGCACACTTCCATCCTTTCAACCTATGTTTATGTTGTTTGCATTAACTTGACCTATGGGCTCCAATTTTCCCAAACCACGGGTATGTTTAAAATGCTACATGAGAAATGCAGATATCCTACAGCAATATCGAGGCATATACAGGAGCTATTTTTTTTTATGGAAAATATACAGGAGCTATGAATGACTTTCAACCCATGTTTATGTTGTTTGCATTAACTTGACCTATGGGCTCCAATTTTCCCAAACCACGGGTATGTTTAAAATGCTACATGAGAAATGCAGATATCCTACAGCAATATCGAGGCATATACAGGTGCCCCATGTCCCAACTCCCAAGCTATGAATGACTAACTTGCAACTGAATTTTCAGTGCAAGGAGATAAGTTTGATTACCTAAAAGGCAACTGGATCCAAGGGTTTTCCATCACATTTCTTACAATAGGTTTTGGAGTACTGTTTGTGATTATGAGCAAAAGATGTTCCATGGCTGGATGGAGATATGAGTCACAGGTGAATAAAACTGCAGTGGCGTTAATCTTTAAGGTGTAAATTCACCAGTGCATAACAGCCATCAGTATATGTGATGTGTTGTACAAGAAAATCCCAAAGGTTCTTGCAAATCGTTTCAAGGTTGTATTATCTCAGTCATCAACCAAAAATGCTTAAGTGCTCAGACGTTTCATAACATATACAAATATGGCAGCATTCAGTGTTACAGAAAGCACTAAATGCGGAATACAAGGAGATCCTAACAAAAGCAAAGCTCAAGCAATTCCAGCATACAGCACGTTCTACCCTGCAATGTCTTAAACAGTGATAGCATTAGTACTATGATGCGTCAAAATTTGGTGGTTTAAGCAAGAAAATGGTGGCAAGATGCATTGGCATGGCAGCCCAGGAAAACACAGACCGAAAAAAAAACTAGATTTGGGTCAGTTATCATTAGTCCCTCAATATCGCAATGCTGGCCAGACATTTGCAGTTTGAATTCTTTGTAAGTTCAGGCTTTAAACAACTATAAGTACTCCATTAGGGAAAATGTTTTGCATGCAGAAAAGATGATGGAACATGGCCATGGCCTACCATAATGAAGGGTGTTGGTATATTGCCAAAGTGCATCAGTCGAAGGTGGGATACAGTTTTGTTCCATTAACATATGAGATTAGTTGAGCAAAGTTCGCTCCTTAAAAAGGCTAGGTGGTACTTGAAGGGAAAAAAAATATGCCAACTGTGAAGTCTTAACTATCTTCTCTCATCCTCAGAGATACAGTGACACCTTCACGGCTTCACAGGACAAAGAACCTACAGTGCTCCCATTGTGGTATGAGGGCAAATCTACCAAATGTGTCCTAAGTTTTAACTATCTCCCCCTCATCCTCAGAGATACAATGACACCTTCACAGGACAAAGAACCTTACGGTGCTCCACTGGTATGAGGTAAAATAATTCACCCTTCTTGTTCAGACAGTCGTTGGAAATTTTATAATTACCAGTTCAATAAGACCTTGCACACAATCACATTCTTTCCCAACAAGCAAGATTAGATGAGATTGCAAAGTTGCAGCAATGGACATAATTGTGTTCTCCACTAGAACTTTGTATAATCCATAGTTGAGACAATTGGCAGTTTGGCACCATATAAGGGATGAGGCAAGAAGCATACAAGGAATTCATCCTACTTAAGTCGCCACAGAGCAGTGTTATATAGTATAAACTAATTCTCCAGCGTGCATTGTTTGTAGGGCAATTGTGAGCAAAAGCTGTAAAAGGTGACTTTGTTTACCTATTGTTGCCTTTTAGTTTGAAATTAATTCTTCTTCCACAGCTATACTGAGCAGCATAAAAAATAATATTTTTACCACGATCCTTCACTCCTTTTTAATTTCCTTGTATGATTTTCCCAAGGTGGGAACTCTAAACATGTTTACAAAAAGATAGCACTGATGTTTGCAACTACCAAAGAGAAAATGGAGAATTGTGCAGAAAGAACAATGTACATACCAGCAAAAGGTGCTGGCTTATGCACAGGGCAGCACAGCAGGGGTGCGGTATCCTCCTTTTCATTATCAAATTCAACAAAGAAGAGTATTGGGTCCGAGTCACTGGACAAAGAACCCTTCTGAGTCGCCAAGAAGTTGACATGAGAGTAACGGTACTTGTAGGGGGAAAAAGACAGTGAATCGGCTACATCATCGCAATACTCCGGGCCTACATCCTCATTCACACAGGAGATAATATGAAGATCATATGTGGGTTTCTACAAAGCAAAACAAAACAGGGTAAATAGTCAAACATTTAATTGTGCAGCAAGAAGGAAAAATCATGAGTTGTAATGAAAAACAAAAGTTAACCAACCCCATCTTGCAGCAGGTGCTTGTTCAATGCAGCTTTCACCTTTCTGGATATTCTTCTCTGCTGAGCCTCAGAGCGCATCTTTCCAGCTTTGACAGGATAGTAGGAGTCGCATATCCGTTCAGGAGTTGGTGGCTGTTCTGGAGACAGAAAATAGGACCAACGGTGCACATCTTCAGAGGTAAGGTGGTCTGTAACCGGAAGTACCTTCCATGAAGTGAGGAATTTAGCCTGCTCCTCAGGGTTGGGATGCCATGCTGCAGTGGCTGCAGCCATGTAAGCCTCTTTGACGCCAGCACATGGGTTTTGCTTCTCCACCTTTGTAATTACATCATCATAGAGGCTGCCAATGCGTGGAATATGACAGGCTAAACAGTGACACGGATGATGTTCTGCCTTCACAGTCAGGAGTTTGGGATCGGCGAGGAACAAATTACCACGTGCAGCAATCAGGCATTGCACAACCTGGTGGTAAGACAGATCATGGTAACGCGTCTGGAGGAAAGAGACAAGCCCATAGAAGGAGCGGCTTTCCAGGCGGGTGAGGCTCTTTGGGCCGATCACATCAAGCACTGGGGTTTTGGCTGCAGGAAAGTTGGCGTGGTACCAGATGGTGTTATTGATGATGTTTGAGACAGGGTCCATGGGACCGTAGCAGTAACCGGCCCTGAGCAGGCTGCGGTGGAGTTGAGAACGCAGCTCGCTGCGCGGTAGCATGGCCAGCACCTGCAGGTAGAACCCGTGGATTGTGTCAAGAAGCACCATTCGCAAAGATCGGGTGTGCTGATATGGCATGTTGGCAATGCTGTTGTTGTGCAGTGGCCGGGAAGCAGCAAGATCCCAAGATATGGCAAGGTTCGGAACCACGGGGTCATCTGGCATTGTTTTCAAGGGCTCCAAGTTGTGTAGCGGAGAGTGGTGCTGAACCTCCGAGAGCAAAGAGAGGGCTTGGTGCAGACGGGAGGATAGCGACATCCAGACATGGAGCAGATGCTTGGGTTGGGGGTGCTTGGCGATCTGCGCAGCGAGCGTGAGGGCGACCTCGAAGGCGGGTGCCGACGCGCGGGAATTGAGACAGAAGCGCGGCATCATGCCGCGGTCGGCGACGATGAAACGCGCGGCAGCGAGGAGGTCGGCGTCGGCGAGGAGCAGGTAGCGCACGGCTTCCCACTCTTGGAGGTAGGGGAAGAAGTAGATTAGGAAGGCGATCAGACCCCGGAGCGAGCACCGACCCATCTCAACCAGGCTCTCGTCGACGGCGGCGCTGGCCAATACCCTGTCCCCATGGTCCGAACAGCGGTTGGGGGAGCAGATTGCGTTAGCCATGATGTTGGAGACGGGATCGAGGAGGCCGATGCAGACGCCGGCCTCGAGAAAGCCCGAAAGCGTGGCGGGCCTATCCCGCAAGGAGAGGCGGTCGCGCGCCTCCGCGTAGAAAGAGTCGATCTTGGAGAGGAGGCGCGACGACGCGTCCGCGTGCTCCTTCCCGGAGGGCATGTACCGACGCTGCGGCCGAGCCACGCGACTAAGGCTGCTGCCCGCGCCGGATCCCATGGCCGCCGGCGATGGGGTTGGGGTTTGGGAGGGGAACCGGGGTTCGAAATCGGCTCCTCCTCTGACGGGGAAGAGAAGGAAGAATCGTGTTTTTTTTTTCCTAAGAGGAGGAAGGAAGGATAATCATGTGGTCTGGAAAATCAAACGCCGCCCGCCGGCCCAGCTAGGTCGCAGGCCCACTAGGTCGGACAGAAACAGAAGACGCCCCGCGGCGCGGGGGCTCCTTGAATAACTAGCAAGATAGATAAGTCCACTTAAGATTGCTGACTAATAATTCCAACTCACTAAAATTCATGACTATTAAATAAAAATATTAAAAAAATTTCAAGATTTTTTCTTAACATCTATAGTCATTTTTCGTCAACATTTTTTGAAAATGTTGAAAAAATTTCAACATTTTCTAGACCTACTTTGGCCACGACAGCCGCTGACGGGCGGGCAGCAAGCGGCATACACAACGGGCATGCATCGGCGGTAGCAGCAGCAGCTGGCGGGCGGCAGCACGGCAGGCGAGGGAGGTGGGAGGAAGAAGATGGGGATGGTAGGGTTTGTTGTTGTTGAGCTAGATGGGATGTTATTTGAGCTCATGGTGAGTTATAGTTTCAATGAAAACTATCTTCCAGAAGATATATAGGATTTTCCCCGTGGCGCGCCTACTTTCCATTTGCCCTCTCGCTGACGCGTCAGCCCCACCCGTCAGATCCATCTTGCTCCTCTGGCCATCCCAAAAATAGTCGTGTGACGCCGCATCCGTGGCCACGAGCCCGTGACGATGATCCGCGACTGGTGGATCTCACCACCCACCGAGTGCCGCCAACCGAGCTCAGTTAGAGTCAGGAACCCTAGCCCGCCTACTCACGATAAATGGGTCGAATTGAAGCTACTCGCTCCTCTCTTCGTTGTGTCCTGCTCATTTCAAGAGGGACCCACCCGCGGAGCAACCCGATCTCCCCTGCTCTGGTGAGAATCGCCACAGCTCCACCGCCACCGGGGCGACTATACATCGCACTTGCGATGGATTACAATCCATCGCGCCGGTGTGGGCCTCGGTGTGGGCCTCACCCGTCAGTGACAGGACGGTGGGCCCACATGTCGGATGCTTCTTCTCCACGTCTTTGGAGGGGCGGCGGCGACGCCTAGGGTTCCGACGAACCCTTCTCCATCCTCCGCCTTGGAAAGTTCGTGAGGCAGGCGAGCGGCGGGATGGCGGCGGGGCGGCTTAGGCGGCGTGGCGTAAGAGGCGCCGGCTAGGCGTGGCGGGGAGCGTGCCGGAGGACGGCGGCGTTGGAGGTGGACGACGACGGCGCGGGGGCCAATAGGTTAGCGCGGGTGAGGTCGCCGGATCCGACGGCGGAGCCGCCGAGACGAAGCGAGGGCGGAGGCGGGGCGAGCGAGTGAGGCGGCGCCGGCCGGCGGGTTAGCGCGGGCGGTCGCCCGGATCGGCGGGAGCCGCCAAACGGAGCAGGGCGGAGCGGGGCGAGCACAAGAGAAGAAGGTGTTGTCGTGGACGGATTAGCGTGCGGGGGGAGGGGGAAGGTCTCCGACGACGAGAGTCGCCGGAGACACGGCCGGAGGCGGCACGGGGGCGAGCGGCGGCGGGAGGAAGAAGACGTCGTTTAGGGTTGCGGGGTCATATGGGCCTTGCTGAACCGGCGCGACGGTTTGTTTCTTGTCGCTTCTGCGACAACTAGACGCACCCCAAGTATTTTTAGTACCGCATTATTGCTCCTCCACTCCGCCTCGTGCTAACTATGCCATTCCTCTTCTCTCTTTTTTTTTACTTCTCTGAGCAGCCACACGAGGCCAGAGAGCACCTTGAGGAGAGTATCGCCGACGGTGAGATCCATTCTCTGTTTTCTCTTCTTTGGGTGAGCTTGCTCGGCACTTGCCGTCGGTCGCCGTCCTCTACGTACTTGATCTCACACCGCAGTAGATAGGTTGACCGTTGACGACGTAGACAAGGAACACGCAGCTAGCTGAGCTCGCTCGCTAGCTAGATGTACGTCGTCCATGGCACTCTGCATTCTTCTCTTTACGTAGACTAAGGGGATCGGATGTCTGATATTAATTAGAAGTGTTAACATAGATTAATTAAAAAAATAATTACATATGGAGGCTAATTTTCAAAATGAATATATTAAATCTAATTAATTCATAATTGTCAAATATAAGGTTAAAATAAACATATGCTAATTAATAGTTAATTAAATAATTTGACTTTTTTTAAAAAATTGCGAGCATCCAAAGATTCCATATTACAAGTGCTAAATTTTAGCAACCACATCTAAACTGGCATACTGCGAGTATATATTAGTGTGTGAGATTTCCAACTCATCATATATAGCCAAATCAGAGAGGCGCTGGTGCGTGAAGTGGCCTTATAATAGGACATATAATGAACTTAACATTAAAAAAACGCACAATATGCCGGCACTGAGAGCCTTTGTATCTTCGGAGCCATATATTATATATGTTACAGAAATGAAATGCATATGGATGAGTCCTCAACTGTAATGGAGTGTGCTATCCACCCATGACCAATGAAAATTCCCTCTACGTGCACAGTAAATTGGCAGTTGTTCATTGATTTCAAAGAAAATTACACTACTAGATAAACAACTATTTGTACCGGATCTTAATCCTCTTTAGTGCCGGATATTGAACCGGTATTGTCACGTCGGTACTAAAGGGGGAGGCATTAGTACCGGGTAGTTCACCCAGTACTAATGTGCAACCACCGCTAGCTCCTCTCCTCTCCTTTCTTTTTCTTTTTTCTTTTCTTCTTCTATTTCTCATCTCATCTCATCTCATCTATATATAGCACAAAACTACAATTTTCTCCTAAGATTTCATCACAAATTTTACATTCAACAAGAACTAGTGAACTACACATTCACATACATATACACGTACCACAGATTCAAGATTCAACAGAGAAACACGAACACGATTCACAAACATTCTCACAGATTCAACTCACATAAACAAGAACCACACACGAACCCTAGCCCCTCCCGCCGGCGCCTTAACTTCAGGGCGGCTACCGCCACCACGACGACCACCACCACTACCCCTCCTTGTGGTCGCGCCGGCAACCTCCGTCACTTTTCGAGGAGGCAGCGACCCGTCCGTGCCGAGCCAGGCCCTGCACACTAGCGACCCACGGCCATGCGCCCGTCGACGGTCGGCGGCTCCGCGCGCACGGGCATCTGATGGTGTCTGATGGTCGTGCGGTCCTGCACGCCTGTGACACGCACCCCCACGCCCGCCGATGCCAGCAACTCCGCTCGCCACCCATGCCATGCCCTTGCCCTGAAGACATGGACGAGAGAGAGACCTGGGGATAAGAATGAAAGAGGTGGAAAGAGTGAGAGAGGGAGAGAAATATCTGTGCGGGAGGGGAAGGAGAGAGAAGGGCAGAGGGGTGCGCGCAGGTGAGAGAGCATCAAATATCGGGGCTGCTATGTGCTTCCTTCAGTAGCGGAGTTTCTGACCCTTTAGTACCGGGTTTAGCCCTCACCCGGTACCTATGGAGGGCTATTAGTACCGAGTCTAGCCCTCACCCGGTACTAATGTGGCTCACAGGGTGCGTGTCAGGGGCCTCCCTCCCCACCCGATACTAATACACCCTTTAGTACCGGGTGCAAAAATACCCGGTACTAATGGACTTTGAGATCCAGGATACAAAGTCCAATCTCTAGTAGTGTTAGCTTAGACTTGAGGACCCATTATTGGTTGCTCAAGCTCCACCAATCCACGTCCATAGACTTTGAAACTTACACATTATTGGGGTCCATGAGCAAAGTCAAAAACGTATCTTGCGATGGAATTAAATCTCCAGAGACATGCCACATCAACAATTGTTGTAGGGACGACATTACTTCAGGTCCTTTGAATCTGGATGACACATTTAACAATTTTATAGGTCCCCATGTAAATTCTGAACGTTCATACTGCATAGACCCCGCCAAATGACACTTCATTATAAGTTTAAGTACCACCTGATTTCACTGTAATGTATATTTGGCAAAAACTCAACGAGACTTGATCCCACTCATAGTAAGTTCCGTGTTTTCACTTTCCAGTGCTCCATGGGGGATCCGGCTTCTGGATCAGGTGGTAATGGTGTAACCCACAACCATTTCATGTAACTGGTGATGGGCTACGCCTTCTCATGGGCACATCACATTTTAAGGAAAAAGATTTTAGAAATAGCACTATGAACTGGTAATTGCGCTTTTAATGAAACTACCTTCTTGCTCCATGCCATGTACTCTGCTAGTTATTTCTTGCAATTCATATGCTTGCTTTGGCGGGAAACAACTGCTTGTGTACGCGCGCGATATGTAAATCCACCAAACCAGACACCTTCATGGGTGTTCCTCAGAATTATTCAGGTGAACGTTTAGAAATTAATTTTATTGTTTCCAAAATGGAAGTCTCATTACATGTTTTGACATTGAAATGAAGCAAACGATGCAAAATCTCAAACATTATTAATCTTTTAGACATATAGATTGGTCAATAACCTAAGACAGTGGCTTCACCTAGTAGCTCGGGTCTCTAATGTTGTTTTGGTGGATGGTAAAGATTATTTTAAATGGCTACTGACAAAAAATGGTTTTTTTACTGTCCGGTCAATGTATCTTGATGCTATAGATACACATCCACCTTTTCAGCATAAGAAGATCTGGAAATGGAAATTACCTCTAAAATCAAAATTTTCTTTGGTTTCTTGAAGGGTGTCGTTTGACAAAAGACAACCTTGCGAAGAAAAACTGGAAAGGGAGCCAGAAGTGTGTCTGCTGTAATATGAATGAAACAATACAACACCTCTTTATAGAATGCCCTTTAGCAAAGATGATTTGGAGGTTTATCTTCTATGCTACTAATTTGAACCAACCTAGATCTATTAACCATATGTTTGGTAATTGGCTTAATAATCAACATAAGGAGTTTAAGCAATTGATTTGGGTTGGTGTCGCGCTGCCATTCTTTGGGCTATTTGGAAATGCGAAATGATATTATCTTCAAAAGACGAAGTTTAATTCGATTTTGCGAGGTTATTTTCGGAGGAGCTTCTTGGTTACGCCGGGCCCGATTGCGGCATGAGGAGGAGGCTAAGGACATCCTCATCGATATGAGCAGGAAATTAGAAGTCATTGCTCTACAGATTGCCAATGGAGGATGAAATAATTTTTATCGTTTACCTTAGTTGGGTGCATGTTGCGTTGCTACACATCTGCTCTTTCCGACACTTGTTTGAACTTTGTAATAATTGGCTGTGTACATCTACGGATGTAGAGGCCGGATTTAATTATCCATTATCTAAAAAAATATAGATTGGTCAATAATGTTATTTATATGCGTAGGTGGAAAGGAAAACAAAGGGAACGATCTCGAGCACTACGTGGATCCTTTGCCAGGGGAAGAGGGTGATGATGAGTATGATTCTGATGAGGAAGAGAGGGAGGGAGAGGACGAAGAGAATGATTCTGATGAGAAAGCAGGGAGCAAGGAAGAGGATGATGAAGATGATTCCGGTAGGGAATGGAGTGAAGACGGTCATGTGTACGTGGAAGAGAGTGACGAAGAAAGCGATGAAGAGGATATAGGTAATTACGACACATCTGTTGACGCAAAAAACGGAATAAAGTTCTTCTTCACGGCAACACGTAACGGATCCCTGGGATGTAACAAGACGTGCCAGCCGACCTGACCTGTTGATCAGCACGGAAGAGGATAAGAAGTTAAATACAGGGTTAATCAGCTAGAGAACCGATAGGTGTCTTCCACGCGAGCACAGCGCAACAGTCCGATCGGCCGATGCGAGATCACACGAGATCGCCGGTAGATGGCGGCACCGGGTGCAAGTATGTTTAGAACGGCTAGGGTCAGCCGATCTAGTGACGTCAGCAGCGAGACGGATCCAGATCGGCTGTGAGACCGGTGCGTCTGATGATGCAGCAAGAGTTAGCCGATACGATCGGGCCTCAAGCGGGATAAGTTGGTGATAAAATCTAAATAAACAAGAAAAGACTTGCAGATCTAACTGATATCGATAAGTTGTGATAGACGAAACTACAGCGATGCGCCCGGAGGTTAAAGCCTAGATGTTACTCGGTAAAGCGGTACTCACAAGCCTGCCGGAGGTCGATCGATGCAGCCCGACGAACTCGAAGGACGACGCTTGAAACAGGAAAACAAGAAAAAAAGAAACTTTTTGGCGAAGTCGCCGACTTGAAAGGTAAAATGCTTGAAAAATAAAGGTTTGTATTTGTTGGTGTGTACAATTTTTTCCGACCGCCCAGAGTCGCTATTTATGCCCTGAGGACATCTCGACTCCTAGTTGATTACAACAGGACTTACTCGACTAAAAGAAACTATAACTGCTAAAAATAAACGACTCGTGCCAGAGTCGGACTCACTAACTATCTTCGACCCGTTGTCAACCGACGTTGACCCGCCTGAGCCTCCTTTTTTCTTCCTTGACGTATTTTTTCTCTTGCCGATTTCTCTTCTTTACTTCAGCTCATACCCATCTTTGACTACCGGCTGTCCTCGTTGACTTCTTTCCTAAACGGCCGATTGGTTGGTTGCTCCTTCTCCCTTTCTTCTATCGGCTCTGTGACTTTCCTGGTGTCTCTTCTCACCAACTCTTCGCTTCTTACCAACACGTGTCAAAAAACGATATCAACAACATCTAGTTACTGTATATATGCTACATATTTGTTTGTTTGTTCTTTCGATGGTATATGTACGGTAGATTTTGAAACCACTTAATTTTAGAATTGGGAATTTCTATTTCTACTGTAGGTTTTGACATCACAGATGTCAAAGTCGAGGATGAAGAGGAACCTAGCAACAGCCCGTTCCCTAGTGACAGCCCCATTTCACCATCACCATGTCGTTCTCCATCAGCACCCGAGGAACCCAGTTCCTCTAATTAACCAAGGACAGTCCACTCGTCGAACCGGTTAACATCATGAACGATGAATTCGTAGTATCTAACTAGTATGCAAAGTATTTGTGTGTTGATGCAGGTACCTTATTATGTATTCATGTGCATGTATGCACTGTACTTGTGATGTGTCACAAACAGTAACACGTATGTGCACGCATACATTTCTTTCCCTAATTAGTTCATATACATGCTCCACTGCATGCATGTATTTCCATCGGATTTATGAATGTTCATCAGTAGACTTGTGAATTGTGATGTGTTGGCCAACGTATGCTTGTTGTTACTTGTTAGTACTCCGCAATCTTATTGGTCCTATATGCTTGCATTCTACTCTGGTCCCTCCACCCAAATTACGGGGCGTGGCTATCCATCGCTTCAGCGATGGTTTAGCAAACTATCACGCTATAAAAGACAAAATTACTGACGTCATTCATGTGTAAAGCAAATTGAAACTTAAAAAAGTCATAAATCATAAACCGAGCATTAGAATTAAATTCTGATTTCACCGTTGGATTCCTAATAATAAAACCTTCGAAATAAGATCCCACATGAATATATTTTGACGAACTTTTTTTAATTCGTATTTTTTAATTAAAGTTATATATTATGTTCAATACACAACTGTAAAACAAATCTAACAAACTACCGGAACAAAACATGTGTACATACCGAACAAATTATATGAACAGTAGGAATAATTATGTATACGTGTCGAACAAATTTTACAAACTGTCAGAACAAAAATTGTACGTACAGAACACATTATATGAACTGCCGGAACAAATATGAGGACGGAAAAAATTCACTGGTTCCGAACAAAAATTAACTGGGGCCGAACAAAAATTAATTGGGGCCGAACAAACATATTCACTGGGCCGAACAAAAATTCACTTGTGCCGAACAAACATATTCATTAGAGCCGAACAAAAATTCACTAAGACCGAACAAAAATTAACTAGAGGCGAACAAACATATTCACTGAGCTGAACATTAAAACGAAAAGAATATATAAAAAAATATGGAAATAGAAAGAAAAAAGAAAAAAGAAATAAAAGATAAACAAGGAAAAAATAAAAGAGAAACAAGGAAAAAATAAAAGAAATAGAATAAAAAGAAAGAAGAATAAAAAGAAAGAAGTAAAAAATAAAAAAAATATTAGAAAGGAAATATAAATAAAAAAGAAAAAGAAAAACAGAAAAAGAATCCATAAAGAAAAAAAGAGAACAAAACAGAAAAAGAAAAAAAATAATTTGAAACGATGGTTAGTCCTGGCGCAAATTACGTGTCCTTTTGATTTTTTTTGTTACATTTCTTTCGTTATGTGTATTTAGATGTACAGTTATGTCTAAATACATAACAAAAGAAATATATCTAGAAAAACGAAAATGATAAGTAATTTGAAACGGAGGGAGTAGATTCTTGCTTTCCGTATGTCTAAGTTTTTTTTTGACTGATTCCCTCATCATTTTCAAAGTTTTTCCCTTATTTTTCTCCAGGCGTAGGCCGTGTCTCACAGACGGATGAGAATGTGAAAAATATATAAAAACAAATAAATTAAAAAAATATTGCAACATTGGTCACAAACTCTCAATTATGAGCCGTGCGGAATGAATAGCAAAATGCAAGGTACAAAACTTTTTTTTTTTGAAATGAGGTACAAAACTTACTACTGCAGCTCGCTCGATTGCTAAACGGGCCGCGACCATCCTCTCTAGCAAGCCGGATTTATGAATTCGATACTGCTGCGGGCGGCCGGAGGTTATATATACCCGAAGATAGGTAAGCAACAGAACTATAAATCCACTAAAGTTCAATTTTCTAATTTTGTTTTGAAGCCATCAAGTCCCGTGACGACCACTTATCATTCTTAATAGATTGAACATTTTTCGAAAATGTTGACTAATTTTTTGGATCAAGATTTTTTCTGAATGTTGTACCAATATGTTTTCAATATTTTTCAGGAAATGTTGGACAAGTAATTTTTTAATGTTTTTTCAAGAAATGTTGGGCCACCATTTCTCAGAAATGTTGGACCATCATTTTTTCAACATTTTTTCATTTTGAAAAAAGTTGAAAAAATGATGGTCCAACATTTTTGGACCGACTTCTTTGGCTCCAGCGGTCGGCCTCAGAGGGGCGCCAGTGTGGGAAGGCACAGTGACACTCCGACAGCTGTCCTCAAAGGCGCACAACACGGGAGCCACCGGCAGCGAGCATGGAGAAGGCAGTGGAAACGAGCCGGGAGCACAACAGCAGCGCAACAAAGGAGGTGCGGCGGGGTATGCACGAGGGCGGCGGGGCTGGGCCGACCTACAATGGTGGCCCTGCGTCGGGGTGACGGCCAGCCGACGATGGCTAGACGTCGTAGCAGCGTAGGAACAGCAGCGCAACAGGATAGGGACACGGTGGGCAGGGGGAGATTGGGGGGCTCCTATATAGATTTCGTGTGCTGGATAAGTAACATGATTTTAAAGCCCATCAGACTCAACTATTAGGCTCAACTAAATTTAACATTTTGAAAAATACATTCAACATTTTCTTAAAAATTAATCAACATTCCGAAATATATTATTCAACATTCAACATTTTTACAACATTTAACATTTTTTACAACATTCAACATTTTTCAACATCTATTTCAACATTTGCGCAAACAAATAACATTTTTACAACATTCAACATTTTTCAACATCTATTTCAACATTTGTGCAAACAAGATTCAACATCTCAGCAAACAAGATTCGACATTTGGGTACCAAAGCATTCAACTTATTCTTCCTCAGAGTGAGTTGTGCCGCGCTTCAGTGGTGGGGAGCTCGGAGCCCCCACGCCTAGGGCGGCGGCACCTGGAGCCGGCACGCGCGAGTCAAGGATGTGTGTGGAGATGGCAGGGCTGGTGGCGCTAGGTATCGGTGCATGTGGGACGGCCGGGCTAGCGGTGCACGGAGCTGCTGCGTACGCAGACGAGCCGGAGCCGCGCGAGACAATGGCGGCACGCGGGGATGGCGACGCCCGACGCCAGTGCACGCGGGACGGCGGCGACGCGTGAGGACGGCGTTGCTCGGAGTTGGCGCAGGCGCAGACAGCATCAACTGCGTAGAGAGAAGGAAGAGCAGAGGAGGAAGGAGAAGAAGGATGGACTGCGTAGAGAGAAGGAAGAGCAGAGAAGAAAGGAGAAGAAGGATGGACCATCTGCATCGCCCACTAGAATCTTAAAGCGGTGGAAGCCAAGTAAATCTGTAACTTCCGAAAGTCAGAAAGGATTTTCAGGGGAAAGGGTGATGATCAAAAGCTATGGTTCGGTGATGTTGGTCATCAAAATACAGTGCCAACCATTATCTACCTTGCGGAAGATATATAGAATTTCCAGAGCGGGCGTGTGTGTTGCCGTGTTGGCGACGACTACCCTTCTTCCCCTTCCCCTTCCCTCTCCTCCTCCGCATGCTGCCACACCGCCCCCAAATTCACTACGGTCCTGTTTAGTACGGCGGACATTATTGGTGAAATTTTTGAGGTTCACTTTCAAGATCAATTAGCAGTATTGAACGTATACTAATTACACGAATGGACTGAAAATCACGAGACGAATCCATTAAGCCTAATTAATCCGTCATTAGAGATTAGTTACTGTAGCACGATGTTGTCTAATCATGACATAATTAGGCTCGTTAGATTCATCTCGAAAATTAATGTAGGGGTTGTGGAATGGGTTTTGTCATCAATCCGTATTTAATACTCCTAATTAGTGCCCGAAGATTGATATGACAGGTAGTTGGTGAAATTGTCTGAAATTTGTTGGATCCCTTCCTCCCAAACCACGACCTTTGTTTCCGGTGACAATGAGTGATTGCGTGACCTCCGGCGATCAATCGCTGGTTCGCAGATCTTGGGGACATGCCGTTCAGCGCGGAGCAGGATGCCGAGTTGGTGCGCCTCCTCTCCAAGATCGACTCCGCCTAAGCGTAGGCGCGACCGACTGCTCGTGCGGGGGAGGCCCGTCACGCTCGCGCGCTTCCTCGACGCCGGCTTCTGCATCGGCCTCCTCGACCCCGTCTCCAACATCATAGCCAACACCGCCTGCACCTCCGTCGACCTCCGGCCTAAGGTCCTTCCGGTCGGCGCCCTTTATCAGCGGGCGACGACATGTCTTGGCGATCGATCGGCTGACCTTGTCGCCTTCCTCGTCTACTTCTTCCCCTACCTCGCCAAATAGGAGGTCGTGCGCTACCTGCTCCTTGCCGACGCCCATCTCCTCGTGGCGGAGCGCGGCATGATGGCGCGGTTCTCTACCACGGTCCCACTCCCACCTCTCCCGCATCGGCGCTAGTGTTCGAGGCGGCCCTCGGTTTCGCGCGCGGTTGCAAAGCACCCTCGGTAGGGCGTCGGTCCATGCACTGGATGTCCATCCTCCCGTCTATAGATGGCCGGATGGGCGGGGCCGGTGGGGCGTAACGGCGAAAAGCCCGACCCTAGAGCGGCCCGCGAGGGGTTCGTGCCGCGGCCCGGCTGACACGGCGGTCGGTAGGGCTTGGGCTGCCACCTCGGCACAGTGGCCCGGCACGAAACCCCCCCCGGCCCGATAGCGGCCCGACAATTTTGCCCTGCTAAGAGCCTATCTTACCCTTTCATATATAAACTCATTCATTTCCTCAACCCTAACTCTAACTCCCACATTTCCTCTGCCTTTTCTCCCTAGGACCGCGGGCGGCCACCTCCACCACCGTGGTTCCCACGAAGGCCGGGGCGTCGCGTCGGCCTCCTCCTCCGCTGTGGCCACCAAGGCTGGGCGCCGTGCCGCGCCGGCCGCCTCCTCCTCCGCCGTGGCCGCTGGGGACACGCGCCGCGCCTGCCGGGGCCAGACGCCATGTCGAGCGTCTCGTATATCTGAGCATTTTTAGCCCGACCCGGTTGGCGGCCCGCCCGACCTTCTGGGCGGCCACAGACGCAGATCTTGCAGCCCGAAAAAAATATTGGCCCGAGCCCGGCCCGAAATGCTGTTTTAGCTATTTTACACTATAAAACGCATGGGTGCCCCGCCCAAGCCCGGGTCCGGCCCGAAAATTGAGACCTGACGGGTCCAGTGGGACGATCATGAGCGGGATTTTCTCGGCCCGAAATACCAGGTTTTTTCGGCCTAGCCCGAAAAATGCTCACGTATAGCATCTCGTACTCCGCCGTGGCCATCGTGGCCAGACGCCACGCCGAGCGCCTCCTCCGCCATGGCTGCCAGGGGCGCCTCCACCCCTGCCATGGCCGCCACGGCTGGGTGCCGTCGCCACTGGGAGCCACAACCGGAACCGCGCCGGCTACGTTTATGGATTCATGTGTGATGCATTTGTGTGTGATGGATTCAATCTCTGATTTTTGTGATGGATTTTTTTTATTCCTAGATCTGGATTCGATCTTTTGATATGTGAATGCCCCATTCTGAATTAGCTACGATTTCAAGGGCTGAACTGTGTGAACAAACTTTGTATCACTGTATCAGCAGACAGGATCACACCATGCAAGTGAACCACCTTCCTCATTCTTTACCAAAATCAAACAGGGTAACCTCGTGCTAACTGGTCCATATATCAGTGGCCACCTCGGCATATATATGCTCCAATCATCTTCAACCTCGACCTCCACGACGGCAGCCGCGGACGATCCTTCTCGCAAGAAGAAGCCGTGGACGACGAGGACGAACAGAACACCGCCGGGAAGATGTTCTGCGACGTTGTCGGCAGCGACTTTTCCAATTACGACAGGGCCAGTCGAGACTGTTCGCACGGGCTACGGTCCCGCAGACGTGACCTACGCTGTCCTGAGTAATGGCGTCCAAGGCAGGGCCGGGTCGCCGTGAAGCTTGCTCACCTAGTCGGAGACGACGAAGACGCCGCCG
The DNA here is from genome assembly GCA_022644695.1 of Cenchrus purpureus. Taxonomy (NCBI): domain Eukaryota; kingdom Viridiplantae; phylum Streptophyta; class Magnoliopsida; order Poales; family Poaceae; genus Cenchrus; species Cenchrus purpureus. Next base: position 65,980,277 of record CP053466.1, on the reverse strand, counting down.
GCCGGCGTTCTCGGGAGGATCACTGCTCGCAGCAATCTGTTCGACGTCGGCTGTGTGCTCTTCTACAGCGAGCGTGACAAGGGCGGCGACGTGCGCGTGCGATCTGGGGAGCTGATTCCGTTGGCAAGGCATGCGCTCGCCGTGCCCTTGCACATGAAGCTCAAGATTGAGCTTGATCTACATTGCTATTCCCGGGAAGAAATTGTTAGAGGTGCCCTTGAATTCAATCCTGTGATCGACGGCCAGCAAATGGAAAGTATTATCGGCATGAATGGTGCTGAATTCGAAGTGGCCATCTCTTGGTCAGATTACCCTTCGTAATGCCATTAGCCATTAATTAGTCAATTGTGTTAGCCGAATGTTTGGATATTTAAATGTACTATTTAGAGGATGAATTACATACAACGATGGTGGTTCGAAGATTAATAATTTTTCAACGGTGCTCAGTTTTAGAAACATACATTAGAAATTTTTTTAATACAATTTTGTATGTCTAAGATCAATTTCGTATTAAATGTTCCTAATCTATGAAAATAGATATGAAAAATTCTTAGTATAATTTTTTAACATAAGGTATCATGTTTTGTATGTGCCCACAAAATTTAAACTTGAAATTCAACTCATACATGGAGAAATAGAAAAGAAAAACTCATTAGGAGGTAGATTGTGCCAACATCGATATAGTTCGGAGGAGTAAATCAAGCCCAAAATTTGATTAGAGGGTTTGGGACAAAGTGAATAAGTAAGTGGTTAGTGATCAACAATATATGGTGATTGTGAGGCAATATAATTGAAAAAATGATCCGTTCAAATGAGTAAACATCATCTCATTAGTATTGTATCTGTGGTTAGCTGGTGTAAGACTCTCTTTTGCACTGCAAGTCAATATTGAGGTGGTGGAAAAAAGAGTTAAGGTTAAAAAATAAATTTTTGTATTACTTTCATGTCACTATGCTAAAGCGTAAGGATGAATTTAATCCAAAATTAAAAATTGAGGGATTAGATTGGTTGGTACGGATCTGAATATCTGTGTTCTCCATGTGATCTGGTGCGTTGATCTGAGTATCATGTGTTCTTCATGTGACTTATTATAAAAAAAATCTAGCATGATGCTCATGTGTTTTTTGACCGGAATCAACAGGGAGGCCCCTACCCCTATTTTTCTTCTTCTTCCTTTCTCCTTCCTCTTCTTCACTCGTATCGCTGAAAATGTTGGGGGAGCTTGTGGGAGCTCCAATGGAGAGCATGGGGGTAGGGAGGCTGGAGCCCCCTAGGCCCCACGCAAGGTTCGCCCCTGGATGCCACCCTTGCAGCCATTGTCCAGCGTGTCGTAGTCCACGAGCTGCTGCACTGACAGGGACAACAGCTTTCCCGTCCAGATCTTGGTGATCCGCGAGGCCGCAAAGCATGACCTTGCACGACCAGTCTTGTTGGTTAACGCAACGACCAGGCGATTATTTGTTACATATCAGAAATTAACAATATATTGTGATTATTGCCACATGAGCCCTGGTTCTTTGCCGGCATCACGACACCTCTCTTGCGCTAGACCACACTCGCTGGCGCGGCGGACGACAGGTTCGTGTACACCGCCGCGTGCCCAGTGGCATCGACCGACCCAGCATGCGTCATGATCACCACCACGATGTCATCCTCGTCCTCTTCAGCCAGAAGCTGCGTCTGCGGGGGCACAGTGTACAGGGACATGAACTCATCTTTGGTGAGGTCGGTGTACTCCGTCTCGCCGAGCTCATACGTGAGGTCGTTTGCCTCGACATCTGCGTTGGTGTTATAAACAATGGTGAGTAATCGATGAAAGTAAAAAGGTCAAACCACAAAGGAGTCACAAGATTTAACTGACCCATACCGTATCGCGGGGAGGGGGCCAATGCCCCCTCTCGCCGCCGATCACGACTGGGCAATGGGTGCGCCATAGTGGGCCACTTCATCTCGCTCCGCCCGCAGCCGAAGTCGGCCATTCTCATGTGGAACTTAATTTGGATCATAACTCAACAGTTGGTGCTCTCGATGTAGCGCACGTTGCCGGTGTAGACCTGGAAGCGGCGGCGCTCCTCCTCGACAGTTGTGTACGACTTGCCGGTACTCGCCTTCCCTTCTTTGGAACCTTGCCAAGATCGTATCATCGTTGCGTCGGGTGGCAAGGCTGGCCATTACTGATGACAAGCAGCCGTTGAGAGAGACGGCCATGAGGAGAATGCGCATGGGCGAGGCGTTTGGCGGAGGAGGAGGCCGCCATGGATGAGCAAGCTCAACGCGTATGGTCGTGTAGATTGGAGAATGTATGCAGATGTTGTTTGAATGAGGGGAGCGAGGTGGGTTGATCGAAATGGATGGACGAATGAATGCATAAATAGAAGTTGTTCCAATACGGTCGTTCACCTTATGCAAATCATGAGGAGAATTTAACACGATGCACACATCCTCACCAACTTAACACAGATCAACGTCCAGTGCTCATATTCAAATGTGGTCCTCTAAAGTAAATCAGTAGTTGGATCCAAAAAAAGATGCCAGCAGGCCCGACACATGTGATTTGCACGCATATTCGTCATCTCGGTTGCAACTTGTTGTAACAGAACCAAAGTAAATCAGTAGTAAGTATGGGATAAAGAACTAGCACTGGACTCAATCCTCAAAGTTTCTACAATATTCTTATAAACAAGCAAAGGTAGTAAACAGTTATGTAGGAAGAACATATGTATATATGCGATAAATTTAAACCAAATAAAGAAAACCAAAGTTGATTTTCATTTTCTACAACATAAAGATTTTAAGTTTTTTTAAGAATCAATGTTGCAGATGCAGGATATAAATATATAGAATTAGTGAAGTGCTTCTGAAAAAGCTATAGGCGCTATGCACAGCAATAGCCATTAGCGATATGCAAAAACAACAAAATTCAGATCCAAATATTATTAGTTTCTGAGGAATTAGTTAAAACATAAGAAAATAAGTCACAATTCATAACTCGTAATGAAAAGATAAGCTATAAATCATAACTCATAGTTCATAAATCATGAATATATAAGTTTGTAACTCAACCATATCGGTATTTGCGGTGATAGGCTATTGAATTTAGCGGAGCTATTTTATGCTATAGCGGAGTTAGAGACATTAGCAGTAATAATTGCAATATCGTCGAGACATATGTCTCAAAATGCTATAGCAAGCTATTTGCATCATTGTAAAGAATACATGGAGCTTACTATGTGGTTTTGTGGGGATAATGGATGGAGAGTGATGGTGCTATATTTAAGTCTCCACGAGGATACATACTTCTTTCTTTCTCTTTTTAACTAGGGAAATTTGTATTATTGTCCATGTTTTGAAGTGTAATTGTGATTTTGTCTTCAATTTTTTATACTTTGTGATTTTACTCTTGACTATTCACAAGTCAAAGCGATTTCACTACTAGTCAACTTTGTGTCTGTTTTGATCATTGAAAAATCACAATGACTTGTGAACAGTTGATGGCAAAATCACAAAATTAGAAAAAAAACACAATTGCACTTTAAAGTAGGAGCAAGATCACAAAAATTCCTTTTAGCATGCCTTTTATGACTTAAAAATACTACACGACACTCATTTGTTTAGTGATCACATGCAATTGTGCTCGAAGTGGACTAAAGGGATCTTTAAGAAGAGCACATATAGCACGGGCCAGCCGGAATAGAGCCGTTACAGTCCATATCTGAGGGGGTATTTAATCCCCTTCTTGTCCAACGGTCTCCTGTTCCTTCCCTGCGCCAAAACAGTGCCATCTTGCTTTTCTCTCACCCATGCATTGGCTCCCACCAACTTGAATCCAAATCCAACCCTTGCATTCAAGTTGTGAGTGATTCCTAGTGAGAAAAGCTAAAAGAAATCCCTCACTTGTGTTCTTGTGCACTTGGTGAAACCCTACCTCTCTTGGTGGATCTATTACTATTGGAGCCTTGTTCCTAGACGGCTATAGGTTGCTTGGAAGCTCTCCAATCTTCGTGTGGAAGCTCCAAGAAGTCTGTATTACCCTCTTCGTGATAGTGGAACCCTCCACCTATTACTTTGGTGATAGGTGTGAGAGAGGAGTGGATCGAAAGAGATCCCAAAGCCTTTGTGGCTTACCTCAACAATGTGGATGCAGGCCAACCTTTGTGGTGAGCTGAATCACGTGATAAATCTTGTCTCTTGTGCTTTATTTCCTATATGCATTGTTGTTTCGGTTTGAATTGTTATAACTTGCTTTTCTAGGGTTTGGCTTCGATCTACTTGTTGTTCAGTTTGGTAAAGAGTCTAAGTGGTTATATCTTTTATTTACCTCCTAACTAACATCTCCATTGCACCAGATCTGTTTTTCTCTTTGTTATCCGTAGTAGTTCTTGTGCAGGTTGCAGAACGTAGAAGTTATGCGAATAAACGTAGAAGTTATGCGATCTGGCAGTGGAGTTGCAGACAAAGATTGAATTTATTTTGCAGGCTTAGTCACCCCCTCTAGGCCACTTGCATTGATCCTTTCATGAGCACCTCCTCCGCCGCTGCCAGGGGCGCCTTCACCCCTGCCATGGCCGCCACGGTTGGGCGCCGCCGCCGCTGGGAGCCACGGCCGGAACCGCATCGGCTACGTTTATGGATTCTGTGTGATGCATTTGTGTGTGATGGATTCAATCTCTGATTTTTGTGATGGATTTCTTTGATTCGTAGATCTGGATTCGATGAAAAATGTGTGTTCTTTTGATATGTGAATGCCCCATTCTGAATGTGTTGATTCTGAATGTGGAGTTGTTTGAGGTGTTTTTTGGTTGATCGGGCTAGCCCGGTCCTAGCTCATTGGTGGCCCGCCGTGCCTCGGGCCGGCCCAGCACTGCTCGAGAGGCATTAGAGTCGGGCTGAGCTGGTACTTCGACATGGTGGCCCGACACGACACGGAAGGCCATCGTGCCTGCATAGTGACGTGCCTAGGCGGGCTGGGCCAAATCGGACTAGGGCCGGGTTAGGGTCGGGCGGCCCGTTTGGCCATCTATACTCCCGTCTGCACCAAGCCATTGCTCTCTGCTCCGTGAGGTGCGGCTAGCACCACTCGCGGCGTGAGAACGTCGAGCGCCTAAGACCCTTGCTCGACGATCGTGTGGTTCCTTACCTGTCCATAGTTTGGGATATATCTTGCTGCTTCCCGGCCAATCAGCATCAGCATCGCTGATATTATTCCCTATCAGCACACTGCACACCCGTTCGTTGCGGACGGTGCTCGTGAGTGGTCATGCCCTGAGCAGCAGCAGGCAATGTTCCTCACTTCATGAGCAGCAGGGGAAGATCAGCTTGCAAGAGGTGCAGTATTTATACAGTTTCCTGTCTCCAAAACAGCCACCAATTCCTGAACGAATTTGCAGTTCTTCATACCACGTGAGAGCTGGAAAGATGCGCTCCCAGGCTCAGCAGAGAAGGATATCAAGAAAGGTGAAAGCTTGTCCGAGAAAGGTTCCTTACCAATTCCTTAAATAAAAGTGCGTGAAAATATGCATTACCATACAATACGTACACACTGCGTTGTGTACGTAACTGATGCATGGATTGGGCAGCGGCGGCAGTGCAAATTTGGGCGCCGCACGGCAGTGTTTGGCCAGGAGAGAGGGGAGCGGCGCCGGTTTGGATTTTTGGAGGCTAGGGTTTTTTGCTGAGCCATGAAAATTTTAGGCGCGACCGGGCCGAGTGTGGCGCCAAGATGGCTGGGCCAATTTGCCAACGGATCACTCGAGACTAACATAATGAATGCCGACGGACCCTCCAACATTGCATGTGAATATGTTTACCAACGCACGGTTGCTTAGTATAACTCGAATTACCCACAGGCGGTTCATCATAGTCTTTTAACAACGGACGGTTCGATGTTTTAGAACAACTTTTACCACCTGAGGTCAGTTGGTAATTTCGGGTTGTGGTATAATGGGTGTAGAGGTAGTTTTGTAAACCGTTTTTATTTAATACCCTTAATTAGTGATCAAAATCGCATTTAATATCTTTTTTTTTTGGTAAACACGGGCTTATACAGTTTCCTGTCTCCAAAACAGTCACCAATACCTGAACGAATTTGCAGTTCTTCATACCACACGTGAGAGCTGGAAAGATGCGCTCCCAGGCTCAGAAGAAGGATACCAAGAAAGGTGAAAGCTTGTCCGAGAAAGGTTCCTTACCAATTCCTTAAATAAAAGTGCGTGAAAATATGTATACAATACGTACACACTGCGGTGTGTACGTAACTGATGCATGGATTATTAAAGTGGGTTAACGGTGGCTGATGATGACGTCTGCTTTGTTGGCTGCTTCTTCTGTATCTCGTAAAGTGTCCTCGTGCAGCTGGAGCTTCTTCACCAGGAGCCCCCACAGGTAGTTGAGCCAGGCCAAGAGGCCTCGCTTGACCTGTAGCACAAGCTGCACAGCAGCTAAGGCTTGTTCGCCGTGCGAATGGGCTTGTAGTCCAATGGTAGGATGGTCCAGTGGAACGCTACCCACCAGAGTTCAAAATCGCACTCGCCTTCCGAATTTATTCCGAGATTTTCGGCGTTATGCATTAAGTGGTAGCGGCGTTGTCGGCGCCCGATGGTGACTTCGAGAATCTCGGGATCTGCGGTGCTTAGTCCTTCGGAGGTGCTCATAGGGGTAGGGTTTGCGTACGTGTATTCATAGGGGTGAGTGTGCGTGCGTGTTGTGAGCGTCTGCGTTATACTGTGTAATCTAAAAAAAAAGCTTATTCGCCGTCGCTGATCCCGATCCTCTTGAATTTCCCGAAATGCTTAGCGTCGTCGTTCTTGTAAGCGTCCTTCTTCCAGTCCAGCAGCGTGGAGAGGTCACTGACGACTCCTTCTGTTAGAAAATTAAGCAATTTTCATATTATTTTAATTCACATAAATGACGGCTTAAATGTGATGACATATATAAAATTTATCATGATGAAAAGAACAAATTCTATGTATGTATATAACAAGAAATCAGACAAGAAAGACAAGAAGAACAATCCATAAATAAAGATGAACGACAGAAGTAGATACCCAACATTTTCGAACGTTGAGGGACCGGAATCAACCATGTCGCCGCAGCGATGGAGTCGTCGTCATTGATGCGTGCGATCACGAACGCCTCCCAAAACCAAATCGCCGTACACCCGGCGAGTTCACGATCGGTGTCGATTCGGAGGCACTGCCTCCCCGATCCTGTCGCGCAGGAGCACCCTGGACGGAGATTCCCGAGAAGCAGCAGTTGTGATGTGTTTGTTCAACCGGGACCAGATGAGATAGAGTTTTCAGCTATTTATAAAGTCAAGCCAGGGAGGTGAAAGATCAGGCACGCAGGCATGCGAAAGGACGGAAGTTGTCATCAAATTCAACTTTGATTCAACTTTCATTCAACTAGTAACTCCAACACTAGCACTTATGGGTTATATTCAACCAGTAACTCTAGCACTTATGGGGTAACTCCACCACTAGCACTTATGGTCGACAAAATGAAGAGTCGCACCGGCTTATTTGGCTCGGCCGACCGACAGGCTTAACGCCAAGGCAGTGTGGCACCCTAGCACTCTTTCTCAGCTTCTCAAATTAATTAGAATAAATCTAACTATTTAAGCTGAGTAAGAGTCTCTTGGAATTCTCATCCGGTATTAGTGTTATTCCCGTGCAAATATTACGTATCATATAGTTTAACTAAATTTAAATGGGCCAGGGCCAAATAAATTCCAACAATCCCCACCAAACTCTAGGGTAAGTAATAAAGCATAACAAATGAACACAACTCTTTGATATACTAGTGTTTCGATGAAGACTGTTAAGTTGAACATCCATCTAGAACTAGAATTTTACTCAATCACAACTATACAATGGACTAAGTCTTGAATTGACAGTTTTGCGTGAAATGAGGTCCATTCAAGTCTTTTACTGGTACTAGGCTACAAAAAAGGCATCCCCTCTATTTGAAGCATATAAGTCACACTTTTGTACCTTTTCATGAGAATTTAGAGGTTACCCAAGTCTCATAGACTGTGACTAGCAGTCTGTCTCACATAGGTGTATTTCTCAATATATGTTCTGTAGGACAACATCTCGATTGAAATACATTAAGGTAAAAAACATTCTGCCTTACACAAAGGAAAAATGTGCACCAGAGATGAGTTCAGAAGGGATCTTTCCTCACAATCTACTACTAGCTTGTTTCACCATCCTAATTCACGAGATTTCCGATCACATAGGACAGGTTACCACTAAAGTAGAATTCATATGGGTCTCATACCCATCTCTCTCGATGCACTCTCTATCACATTACGTGATAAGCCCTTGGTGTATTGATCTGCCAGATTTTTCGACGTATGGACATAATCCAACGCTATAACTCGAGTTTCTCAACTTCTCGATGATTTTAGTCGTCTCTTAACATGCCTTGAAGACTTCATGTTATCCTTGAAACTGTTAACCTTTGGAATCACAGTTTGGTTATCACAGTTCATAGAAATAGCCGGAATTGGCTTTTCAACCACCGGTAAATCCAAAAGGAGTTCACGGCCTCGGTCCCCAACAAGGTGTCCAATGCAGTGAGCTCTGCTTCCGTTGTAGACTTCGTTAATATAGTCTGCTTGCAAGACTTCCAAGAAACAGCACCACCTCCAAACAGAAATACATATCCGCTTGTGGCATAAAGCTCATCAGCATCAGAGATCCAGTTGGCATCACTGTAGCCCTCTAACACTTTTAGGTGTCCTGAATAATGAATACCATAGCTCATGGTACCCTTTAAGTAGCGCATCACTCTCTCAAGAGCATTCCAATGCGCATCTCCAGGGTTTTTCACAAACCGACTTAACTTGCTCACAGCATAGGAGATATCAGGTCGTGTAGCATTTGCAAGATACATGAGAGAACCAATGATCTGGGAGTACCTCAATTGATCTCTTGCAATTCTGTGGTTCTTACTCAAATGAACACTTGGATCATAAGGTGTAGGTGAAGGAATACAGTCATTATACCCAAAGCGACTTAAAACCTTTTCCACATAGTGGGATTGTAACAAAGTTACCCCACCATCACCATCTCTTGATAGCTTGATATTAAGAATAACATCAGCTTCTCCCAAATCTTTCATCTCAAAATTATTTGACAAGAATTGCTTCACTTCCTCAACAACTTTGAGACTAGATCCGAATATCAATATGTCATCAACATATAAACACAATATGACACTTTCATCCCCACCATGTTGATAGTACACACATTTGTCAGCTTCATTCACAATAAAGCCCGTAGATGTCAATGTGTTATCGAATTTCTCATGCCATTGCTTAGGGGCTTGTTTAAAGCCATATAATGACTTCAATAACTTACACACCTTGTTCTCTTGACCATTTGCAATAAAACCATAAGGTTGATCCATATAGATCTCCTCCTCCAACTCTCCACTTAAGAAAGCGGTCTTAACATCCATTTGATGGACTATAAGACCATATGAGGCTGCCACGGAAAGCAAGGTTCGAATGGTTGTCAATCGAGCAACAGGTGAATAAGTATAAAAAAAGTCTTCACCCTCCTTTTGAGTGTAACCTTTAGCCACAAGTCTTGCCTTGTACATCTCGATTGTACCATCAGGCTTAAGTTTTTTCTTGAACACCCATTTACATCCAATAGGTTTGCACCCATAGGGACGATCAACAACCTCCCAAGTTCCATTAGACATTATTGATTCCATCTCACTCCTAACTGCTTCCTTCCACAAGTCAGCATCAGGAGAGGAAAATGCCTCTTCAATAGTTGTTAGAGTATTATCCACAAGATACACAATGTAGTCATCACCAAAGGATTTTGCAACTCTTTGTCTCTTACTCTTTCGAGTTACTACAGTGTCATTCTCCTCTGGATTTTGCACATGAGTTTCCTCAAATTGTTTATCTGAAATGATATTATCATGCTCATGTGAACTTATAGATTCATGATTAGAACTACTATGTGTTGATTTCATTGGAAAATCATTTTCAAAAAATGTAGCGTCTCTTGATTCCATTATTGTACCAACATGCATATCAGGTACCTCAGATTTAATAATCAAGAACCGATATCCCACACTGTGAAAAGGATAACCAAGGAACACGCAGTCAACGGTTTGAGGTCCAAGTTTGCGCTTCTTATTGATTGGCACATTCACTTTAGCCAAACAACCTCAAGTGAACAAATAAGAAAGATTTAATTTTTTCTTTTCCCATTCCTCGAATGGTGTGATTTCTTTGTCTTTCATAGGAACTTTGTTTAGGACATGACAAGCTGTCAAAATCGCCTCACCCCACCATTCCTTAGATAATCCCGTAGTGTCTAACATGACATTCACCAACTCTGTTAGAGTGCGGTTTTTCCTCTCGGCAATCCCATTGGATTGTGGTGAGTATGGCGGTGTCCTCTCATGAACAATCTCATGTTCAACACAGAACTCATCAAAAGCATTGAAGAAATATTCTCCACCTCTATCAGACCTCAATCGTTTAATTTTCCTCTCAAGTTGGTTTTCTACTTCAGCTTTATAGGCTTTGAAATAATTTAACGCTTCATCTTTTGTTTTCAAAAGGTACACATAGCAAAATCTAGTACAATCATCTATAAAAGTTATAAAGTATCTTTTTCCGTCTTTTGTCAAAACGTCATTCATCTCACAAAGATCAGAATGAACCAGCTCTAAAGGTGTCAAATTTCTTGGCTCGGCTTTGTGAGGCTTACTTAGTTTGTTTAGATTGCACACATGCATAACACTTAGAGTTTTTGACATGACTAAATTTCGGGATTAAACTCATATTTGCTAGTCGTGTTAAACATCCATAATTAACATGACATAAACGTGAATGCCATAAATCTGTCTCATCACAAACATTAACAGAGTTCACGACATTATTACACACACCCATCAAAGACAAGCGGAACAAACCTCCGCAATCATAACCCTTACCAACAAATGTTCCATGTCTCGACACGACACACTTATTGGACTAAAAAACAACTTTATAGCCATCACGACACATCAAAGAAACGCTAACAAGATTCTTCTTTATTGAGGGGACATGCTGCACGTGGTTCAATAGCACCGTCTTTCCCGAAGTAAACTTCAGATTGACGGAACCAACACCATGAACATGCGCACGCGATCCGTTCCCCATCAGCAAGGCTCCAGTCCTGCCGACCTGAAAAGATGCAAATAAGGAGATATCAGCACACACATAGATATTAGCTCCACTATCCATCCACCATTCAGGTGAATTACAAACTGAAAGAACATATGGTAAAGAATTACCATACCCAGATGTTCCTCCTCCAGTCTCATTAATCACCATGTTAGCTGATTTCTTCTCCTTACCAAATTTGCGGTCAGGGCATGCACTAGCCCAGTGCTCATCACTCCCGCAAACAAAGCATCCTTCATTCTTTTTCTTGTTATTTTTCTTTCTGAACTCAGTGGTGTGCTTAGGCTTAGGGTTGTGATCTTGTTTTCCCTTGTTCTTCTTCTTGAAATTACGAGATGCATGAAAATTTCTCTTTTGCACCATGTTGGCAGCAGAGGACTCATGATATTTTCCACGACTGTCTTTTCCCCTTGCCCTCTCCTCCATATCAAGAGTACCAATGAGATCAGCCACATTGAACTCTTGTCTCTTGTGTTTTAGGGAGGTGGCAAAATCCTTCCAAGAAGGTGGTAACTTAGCGATGATACCATCAGCCACAAACTTGTCAGGAAGAACACATGGAAAATGATCAAGTTCTTTAGCCAAAGCCTGAATCTCATGAGCTTGCTCTACAACAGAACGGTTCTCAACCATTTTGTACTCATAGAGTTGCTCCATGAGATAGAGCTCACTTCCGGCATCAGAAACTCCAAATTTGTCATTCAGTGCATCCCATAATTGTTTGCTAGATGTGTAAGATATGTAGTTTTTCTCATACTTTGTATGAAGTGCACAAATCACAGCGCCTCTGAAGAGGTTATCGGCAGCCCGGAATTTAGCCTCCTCACTGGCAGGCAAGTTATCGGGCTCCCCCCCCCCCACGACATGATAGCAATTCATAGCAGTCAGCCACAATTCCATCTTAGCACGCCATGTCATGAAATTCTTTGCATCAAAAGCAGTTGGCTTCAAAACGACAGCAAAACCAGTAATGAAAAATTGCCTAAAATTTGGTTTTTGGATTGTTAGAAAACTAAGCAATTTCTACATTATTTTAATCTAGATAAATGACGGCTTAAATGTGATGACATATATAAAATTTATCATGATGAAAAGAACAAATTTTATATGTGTATATAACAAGGAATCAGACAAGAAAGATAAGAAGTACAATGCATAAATAAAGATGAACGACAGAAGTAGATACCCAACATTTTCAGTAACGTTGGAGGGACCGGAATCAACCATGGTGTTGTCGTCGTCGTAGCAGAGAAGTCGCTGCAGGCAGTCCGAGTCGCTGCCGCTGATGCAGCAGTACGCCGAACGCTCCCCAAAAACCAAATCGCCGTACACCCCGAGCAGAGTTCACGATCGGTGTCGGTTCCGGAGGCACCTGCCCTCCAGCGATCCCGTGCGCGCAGGAGCACCGGACGGAGATTCCCGAGAAGCAGCAGAGTTGTGATGTGTTTGTTCAACCGAGACCAGATGAGATAGAGTTTCCAGCTATTTATAAAGTCAAGCCAGGGAGGTGAAAGATCAGGCACGCAGGCATGCGAAAGGACGGAAGTTGTCATCAAATTCAACTTTAATTCAACTAGTAACTCCAGCACTAGCACTTATGGGTTATATTCAACCAGTAACTCTAGCACTTATGGGGTAACTCCACCACTAGCACTTATGACTGACAAAATGAAGAGTCGTCCGTCCATTCGCTCGCCGCCAGCCTGCACGCACCGCTCAGCTCGGCTACGGCTCGGTTTCTTGTAAGCCGCCGCTGTTGGTGTTTGTAACCGGCCGGACTTCGATCATAGTGAAGTTCTTGTTGGCTGGCGCCCGTGGTTTTTCCCTCTTGTGTTGGGTGAGTTTTCCACGTTAAATCTCGTGTCTCTTGCGGTTTGATTTTTCTTACTCTCGTCGATTATTTGTCATCGTTTTATAACATTGTCACCAGTCTGCTTCGTCAGCACGGGGCGCTCCACGCTGCGCAGGGTCGTCACGAACGTGCCGTACTTCTCCGACGTGACGCTGAACGTCACTTGCTCAACGGGAGCGACTTTTGCGAGCCATTGATAGATAACTGTCGATCGATGATGAACCTAAAATTGGATCATCAAACTAAAATGAATTAATTAAACAAATGAAGAATAAATGTATATATATGCGACGTGCGCTTCTTGCAGCATTCACAGCCCAACATACCTATACTTTGGGTCTTCAGTTTGCGAGAATGCACGTCGTAGCGAGAGGGTCTGCGTGCTTAAATACACGTCGTGTATGGCAACACGAACACGGAATGCATGTGGTCTTGAACCCGTTTTTAATTTTCAAACACACCACAACAAACTTAGAGCAACTCTAATAGTTTGCTATCTTAATTTGATATCTATCTAATTTTGGTAAAATATGAAAAAACCTCCAACAGTTTAGCAAAATAACTTGGCATCAATAGCAACTTGGCATCCCTCCCCTCAACGTGCGCATATATGCGCGCGGTTATCCGCGGCGCATCTTCTGTATTAGAAGAGGTAGAAGAGTATATAAATAATTTTATTTTTTTTCTCAGAGTTTCTGATTTAAGTTTTAAGAGGTGTAAGGGTAGAAATATAATTTTGTTTTTCTCTTATCTCCAAGAGTTTGCCAAATTTTACTTGGCAAATCTGGTGTTTTGCCAACTTCTAAAAAGATATGCCAAGTAAAAAAACAGTTCATCTCCAACAGTTTGGCATAATTCACTTGCCAAATCTAGATTTAACTTACATCAGGAACCCTGAGAGAGAAAGAAAAATATGTTTCAACCCTTCCACCTCTTAAAACTTAAATCAGGAACCCTGAGAAAAAAACAAAATTATTTTTTATACCCTTCCACCTCTTTTGTTACGGAAGGATGCGCCATGATAGCTGCATATATATGCTGAGGAGGAGGGATGCCAAGTTGCTATTGATGCCAAGTTGTTTTGCCAAACTATTGGAGGCTAATTTTCATATTTTGCCAAAATTAGATAGATGCCAAACTAAGATAGCAAACTGTTGGAGTTGCGGGTTGCTGATGTAAGTTAAATCTAGATTTGGTAAGTGAATTATGCCAAATTGTTGGAGATGAACTCTTTTTTTAAGCATCTCCAAGAGTTTGTCAAATTTTACTTGGCAAATCTTATATTTTGCCAACTTTGAAAAAGATATGCCAAGTAAAAAAAGAGTTCGTCTCAACAATTTAGCATAATTCACTTGCCAAATCTAGATTTAACTTACATCAGGAACCCTGAGAGAGAAACAAAAATATGTTTCTACCCTTCCACCTCTTGAAACTTTAATCAGGAACCCTGAGAAAGAAACAAAATTATTTTTATACCCTTCCACCTCTTCTGTTACGGAAGGATGCGTCGCGGATAGGTGCGCGCATATATGTGCGCGGCGAGGGGAGGGATGCCAAGTTGCTATTGATACCAAGTTGTTTTGTCAAACTGTTGAAGACTAATTTTTCATGTTTTGCCAAAAATAAGATGGATGCCAAACTAAGATAGCAAATTATTGGAGTAACTGTTAAAGACTAATTTTTCATGTTTTGCCAAAAATAAGATGGATGCCAAACTAAGATAGCAAATTGTTGGAGTTGCTCTTAGAGCATCTTCAAGAGTTTGCTAAATTTTACTTGGTAAATCTGGTATTTTGCCAACTTCTAAAAAATATACCAAGTAAAAAAAGAGTTCATCTCCAACAGTTTGGCATAATTCTCTTGCCAAATCTAGATTTAACTTACATCAGGAACCCCGAGAGAGAAACAAAATTATGTTTCTACCCTTCCGCCTCTTAAAACTTAAATGAGGAACCCTGAGAAAAAAAACAAAATTATTTTTATACCCTTCCACCTCTTGTGTTACGCAAGGATGCGTCATGGATAGCTGCATATATCTGTGGCGAGGAGAGGATGCCAAGTTGCTATTGATGCCAAGTTGTTTTGCCAAACTGTTGGAGGCTAATTTTTCATGTTTTGCCAAAATTAGATAGATACCAAACTAAGATAGCAAACTGTTGGAGTTGCTCTTACTTGACATATCTTTTTAGAAGTTGGCAAAACACAAGATTTGACAAGTAAAATTTGGCAAACTCTTAGAGATGCTTACTTGAGATTGGCAAAGTCACCACAAATACGTTGTCGACGGCCACGTCGCCCACTAAGTTAAATTCTAGAATAAATTCAGAGAAATTTGAGCACATGTATCAAGTCTAGGAATTGAAATCGGGTGGGCGCGCAAATTCCACTGCAATGAACCGAACCAGCTAAGTTACACTTAGTTCGCCTTGGCTTGCGTGGCTGAATAAGGCGAACACGTGACAAAAAATCAACGATAACAAATATTTAAATACGAAGGTATTACTTTTAAACTTGTGTGGGTGAAGTTCACACGCCGGCTGCATATATACTTAGTGCCACTAATTAGCGATTTTTTGTTGGCCCTTTACCTACAACAAATAGACCCTAGGATTACACAAATCCCATTAGCGTGTCTACTGGTGACGGCATATCGACCGAGCAGTGGACTTTAGAGATTATTGGATCAAAGAGGTACAACCACCAAGACCACGAGCGGGTGGCGTTGACGCACCGTTTAATTAATCATCCACACCAGTGTTAAACTTCATTAATAATCAGTAGGATCGAGCAGTGGACTTTAGAGATTCTTGGATCGAAGAGGTACAACTAGATCAACATAGAAGTAAACCTAAGAGAAGTAAATTAGTAAGATCAAATTGCCTTTTTTCCAAAGAAAATTGGGACTTATGCATGTTTAACTGTTCTTACGCATCAGATTTCATGTAAGTAAAGGGAATTATAAGTAAAAAAATGAATTGCTATAAATCAGATTTCATGTTTAACTAGTATGTCACTTCTTTCCTTCGGGCAAGCAAGAAGAAATTAATTAAAGACTCTTCTCTGAGGAAGCCAAATAGTAGAACTTAATGAAGAAAATCGTTCCACCAATCTATATATACTAGGTGATACCCCGCGCGTTGCTGCGGGAATTCGTTAATCAAAATTTTGAAGTGAAATGTGAAAGTATAAACACCAAAGTGATTGTATGGAAAAATTCTTTCGTAAACAACATTGTACATGGAAGCATGTTCATTTTGTTGAGAAAGAAGCATTCTTCAATGATTGATCCTACATGTATTTCTACTGTTGTAACTTTGTGGTGTGCAACTCACAAAAATATGTTCACACATAAAATCGGTTGAAGACATAAATAGATGATCTAGTAGATGGTGACATGACGTATAGTGGATGATGATATGACGCATAGTGGATGATGATGTGAAATACTTGCATGTTGAGAGAAATTCAACTATGACTTTGTGGGTTTCATCTATATAGTTGTATATGATATCAGCGCTTCAACTCTGACCGGCTAGCCGCCTAGCAGCTGCTTAATTAATCAGTCAACTTGCATTGCCGGTGCGTGCGGTGGTGCCGCGCTTGTTGGTCGTCTTTGTGCAATAATTTGGTTAAAATGAGCCAACAAAGTCAAGATGACATATACTCTCCCTAGTTCAAAATTGAGAGAGTATGTACTATCTCGGTCCCATAAAGAATGCATTTATGGCAAATTAATCTACGTCTTCAGAAATGAGCTAGTTGGAGACAACCACTATCTCTAATGTCTACTCACTCCGTCTCAAAAAGAATGATTTTCTTGCATTCAAATTTGTCCCAAAAACAATGATGTTATAGAATTTAAATCTTATACATGTTATGCATGTATAATTAAATGGAAATATATTTTCTTTATTTTCTATGCACAAACTAAAGTAGCTAAGGGTACATGCATCTTTTACATTTATTCTTAATCTGTCTGAAAAATCTCAGAACATCATTCTTTATGGACGGAGGGAGTATATAATATCATAAGGGATAGTTCTCTAATAATCTAACTTTAGCACACCACTCAAAATATAAATGATTTCACATATCATCCTCACATAATCTTAAAGTGTGTATATGAGGCTATCTATCTTAATCATGAGATATAGCTCTTCTTTCTCTCTCTTCTAACTAAATGAAAAAATATGCATATCTTAGAGATATGTTATTTGGTCCTTTAGAGGAGGTCCAATTGTTAGTCATGGTAGTTGTGATTGAAAGACGCATTGCATTTTCGGTTTCTTCGGATCCATCATAGGATTGGCCCTCCATGCTTATCCATGTAGTATTTTCTTCAAGAGTTTTTTTTTGACAACAATTTTCTTCAAGAGTTGTTTTAATTTAGATAGACCCGGCCCTAACAACTATTATGGAAGCTAAGTGCAACTCCAACAGCTTCTTTATTTTTGTTAGCTAAATTTAAAGTTTTAGCTCTTTGTAAAAATAGAAGACTTCATAAATCTATAAGATGATCCAACAGACTCTTTAAAACTAAATTTTCCATCTGAGTAGGCCCCACGTGTCATTCCCAAACCGCAATGTTCACATGGTGGGTCTCACTTATCTCTTCTCCATCCTCCTCCACTCATTTTCTTTTCCCTTCTTCCTCTAGCACAGGTGCACAGCTACAGGCAGGGGAATTCCTAGGCTGGACCGTAGGAGTCCCGGGCGAGCTCCCCGGCGAGCGGAGTCTCGGGCAAGCTCCCCGGCGAGAGGCCGCTCGCGGGAGCGCCGACGCGGGTGAGTTGCTTGTGGAGGGGGTCGTCCACGGGGAGCCTCGGCGCGGGCGTGCTCCCCTGCGAGAGGGTCGACGCGGGCGTGCTCCCCGGCGAGGGGCCGCCCGAGGGAGCGCTGACGCAAGCGAGTTCCACGGCGGCAGCGGCAGCGCTCCCGATGAGCGGCGGCCGGCGAGCATCCCGGCGAGCCCACCGCCTGCGGAGCGCCTGCCCCGAGCAGCTCCTCCTCCCGTCGCGCCCGCCCATGTCCCCAACCGCGGCCTCGCCGCCCGCCGGACACGCGCCGTGCGGATCCGGCCCCACGCCCGCCGCCGCCCCTCCACAGGTACTGCTGCTCGCCGCCGTGGTCGATTTCACCCCGCAACCGCCGATTTGGCCCACCCGCCGACCGCCGTGTCGATTTCCGATTCGCCCACGATTTTTACCGATAGAAGATGAAATAAAGAGACTATTGGAGTTGCTCTAAAGTTGTACTCTTTTGTGAGGTGAATTTCAAACGCAAAAAATGTACACCTCATGGGACCCAAGCTAGTAGCTAGAAACAGGGTTAAAAATCCCAACCAGAATCGGTCCGGAAACCGCGGTTACCGGTGTAACCGGTCTGGACCGGTTCCGGTACCGGTCGGTTGCAAACCGGTGGTTTCAAAAATTGAATTTGAATTCATAAAAATGAAAAATTCTCAAAAATACTTCAAGTTGCGACGATCTAATGGTGTCAAAATTTTTTAAATATTCGTTCATTTAGTATACTTTGCGGGCATTACAAGTTCAACCAAAAAAGAAAAAAAGGAAAAAAATTTGGCCCGTTGAACCTGTAATGCCCGAAAAAAAAAACTAAATGCACTAATATTTGAAAAATTTTGACACCATTAGATTCTATGCACCTTGAAAATATTTTTAGGAAATTTTGTTTTATTTTTCAATTTTTTAATTTAAATTTGAAAACACTCCAAATTCTTCACTGATTCGGTTTTTTTGTTCAACAACCGGTTACCGCTAAAACCAGTCCGGCGTATCGGTCAAACTGCTTGGTAAGCCATTCCAAACCATTCGCATTGCCATTTTTGATTTGGAATTTGAATTCGACCGATTTTTTCGGTAACCGGTCAAACCGGTCCGGTTAACCGGAACCGAACCCCGGCGGTTTGAGCGGACGGGTCGGGAAAAAAAACCTGACTAGAAAGCCGTCACTATTTCAATTTTCAACTTACAGCAAAATGCATAGACATGGGCCCGATCCTATATATGGCGTTTGTTGAGGGCCAAATCTGAAGTTTGAGGCAAAGTTCAGGGGTGTACGTGGTAACGGGCTCTTCATTTTGTACTAAGAAATTTAAGAATCGGACCCTATAAGGATCGGGTCGTAATTCTATTCAATTTTGAACTAAAAAATAAAAGGATCTAGTTGGATTGTGAAGAAAGCATTAGTACCATGACCCTTTACCACTGTACCTGGACTCCTGGAGTTCTCCGTAGACAAGAAGCTCTTGTGTCTTCTCTTCCCGGTCCGAATTGACATCCCATTTTCCTGGTGGGCGTGAGAGAGACATGGCGGCCGCCCGGCCGCCACCGGCTACGGCGACGCTCCGACCCATGAGCAGCTGCTCGCGTACGCCGAGCTACCCAAACACGGCCGCTACCTGGCCGAGGTGTTCGCCGGTGCGTGTCCCCGCCGCCGCCGGAGGAAACATGGCCCCGGCCTGCGGCACCATCTCCTTCCACGGTGGCCATTGCTGCAGCGACTTCATCTACAGCTGGGATCCGGCGGCGGAAGAACCCACCTGGGTGCAAGCCTGCGACGGCCAGGTGCAATTCCGTCCCATCCATCTATGCTTTCTTCTTAATTAGTGCTTCTACCTTAAAAAGGCATGAAATTAAACTATGTTTTTAGGAGCACAAAGTAGAGTACTAGTAGTAGTAGGGTAGTTTATTAGAAGTTGATATTTTTGATGAATTAGAACTCGATGTTTCATGTATGTTTGATCATGAGCAGAGGAAACGTAGATACCAATCTCCAATCTTAGAACCTGTTAATTGCTTAAATCTAGGTCGTGGCATCATTGAAGGTTCAATCTACATCATGCTTATAACTTTTTTTTAATAAAAAAGAGCATGTGGTGGCTAGACTGCATCTTTTAATTTTTAGAGGCTGGAACTAATATGATTACAAGGCCTTGCATGAGTAATTACTATGTGATTCCCCGCGCATTGCTACGAGCTCTGAGAGAGCTTTTCGATAAACTATGAAGCACTACTAATTCTTTTGTTAGAAAAAAAGAAGCACTACCAGTTCCGATTAATACAAAACATAAAAGCGTCCTAAATAAATCTGACGTTATGATAACTTCGATTTGACAGAAGATCGGTGATAAAAAAATATCCTTAGAGTATTTTGCATGAATAAAGAACTTGTGAGAAATGATGTATATAGCTTGCATGTAGAGAGAAATAGAGTTAATGAAGTAGAAGATAACATGGACAACTTGCATGAAGAAAAGATTAGTGAAATATGATGTGGGTAGCTTGCATGTAGAAAGAAATAGAGTTAATGACTTTTAGTAGGGTGCATCTATATAAGTTACTAGGTGATACCATGCGCGATGTTGCGGAAATTTTTTAAACAAAATTTTAAGGTGCAATGTGAAAGTAGAAACACCAAAGTGATTTCATGACAACATTCTTTTGTAAACAACATTATAATTTTGTTGAGAGAGAACTATTCTAAATAATTGTTCCTACATTTTTCTCTACTACGAGAATTTTGTAGCATGCTACTCACAAAGACATGATATTAACAATAGAAAATCAGTTGACTACATAAATACATGATCTAGTGGATGGTGACATGGCGTACAGTGGATGGTGACATGTGGTACAGTGGATGGTGACGTGGAATGCTTGCATGTTGAGTGAAATTTATCTATGACTTGTAGTGAGTCTTACCTATATAGTTGTTATAGATATAGATTTAGCTAGCCAATGAAGCCCATACTTATCGGGCGCGGTTATATGTCGCCGAAGTGACGGAATACACACCATCGCGCCGGCCCAGCAAGGTCCACGATCCCGCATCCCCCTATTCATCTTCTTCCTCCATTGCTGCCGCCGCCGCCGCCTCACGCCGCCTTGTTGTCTCCGGCGACTCGTCGCCGGCGACCTTCCTCTTCCCCCCGCGTGCTAACCTCTCCTGTCTCCTTCCCTCCCTCACCCGAGCTCACCCCCGCCGCCCTCCTCCACCGTCTCCGGCTCGCCTCCCCCCCATGCTAATCCGGTGGGCTCACGGAGAGAGCTCATTGCACCGCCCGGCCTGGCCCACAGGTTGTCAAGCTGGCTCGGCCTCAGCCGGCGGCGCCCGCCAGCCGCCCGCCCGAACCCGCCTCCGCCGCCGGGCTTCCCTCCGACCCCCACCCCCGTTTCCATGGCCGCCGGCGAACAGACCTCTCCGGCAACCCCCAACCCGAAACCCTAACCCGGCAACCCGAAACACTAACGTCGGCGGCGGAGGACGAAGACGGCTCTGACGCGTGGAACCCGCGGCGCGATGGAATGTAATCCATCGCTTGGGCGACATATAGTCGTGGTGATACTTATCTACGGTATATATCCAACAAGCTAAGACTTCAAGTGCTGAACTGTGTGAACAAACTTTGTATCACTGTATTAGCAGACAGGATCACACCATGCAAGTGAACCACCTTCCTCATTCTTTACCAAATCAAACAGGGTAACCTCGTGCTAACTGGTCCATATATCAGTGGCCACCTCGGCATATGCTCCAATCATCTTCAACCTCGACCTCCACGACGGCAGCCGCGGACGATCCTTCTCGCAAGAAGAAGCCGCCGACGACGAGGTGGACGAACAGAACACCGCCGGGAAGATGTTCTGCGACGTTGTCGGCAGCGACTTTTCCAATTACGACAGGGCCATAGTCGAGACTGTTCGTACGGGCTACGGTCCCGCAGACGTGACCTACGCTGTCCTGAGTAATGGCGTCCAAGGCCGGGTCGCCGTGAAGCTTGCTCATCTAGTCGGAGACGACGAAGACGCCGCCGACGTTCTCAGGAGGATCACTGCTCGCAGCAATCTGTTCGACGTCGGCTGTGTGCTCTTCTACAGCGAGCGTGACAAGGGCGGCGACGTGCGCGTGCGATCTGGGGAGCTGATTCCGTTGGCAAGAGGCATGCGCTCGCCGTGCCCTTGCACATGCCGCTCAAGATTGAGCTTGATCTACATTGCTATTCCGGGGAAGAAATTGTTACAGGTGCCCTTGAATTCAATCCAGTGATCGTCGACGGCCAGCAAATGGAAACATATTATCGGCATGAATGGTGCTGAATTCGAAGTGACCATCTCTTGGTCAGATTACCCTTGGTAATGCCATTAGCCATTAATTAGTCAATCGTGTTAGCCGAATGCTTGGATATTTAAATGTACTATTTAGAGGATGAATTACATACAACGATGGTGGTTCGAAGATTAATAATTTTTCAACGATGCTCAGTTATAGAAACATACATTAGAAATTTTTAATACAATTTTGTATATGTCTATGATCAATTTCGTATCAAATGTTTCTAATCTATGAAAATAGATATGAAAAATTCTTAGTATAATTTTTTAACATATGGTATCATGTTTTGTATGTGCTCACAAAATTTAAACTTGAAATTCAACTCATACATGGAGAAACAGAAAAGAAAAACTCATTAGGAGGTAGATTGTGTCAACATCGATATAGTTCGGAGGAGTAAATCAAGCCCAAAATTTGTTTATAGGGTTTGGGACAAAGTGAATAAGGGGTTAGTGATCAACAATATATGGTGATTGTGAGGCAATATAATTGAAAAAAAGGATCCGTTCAAATAAGTAAACATCATCTCATTAGTATTGTCTCTGTGGTTAGCTGGTGTAAGACTTTACTCTTTTGCACTGCCAGTCAATATTGAGGTGGTGGAAAAAAGAGTTAAGGTTAAAAATAAATTTTTGTATTACTTTCATGTCACTATGCTAAAGTGTTGTATAGCACAAGGATGAATTTAATCCAAAATTAAAAATTGAGGGATTAGATTGGTCTGTATGGATCTGAATATCTGTGTTCTCCATGTGATCTGGTGCGTCGATCTGAGTATCATGTGTTCTTCATGTGACTTATTATAAAAAAAACTAGCATGATGCTCATGTGTTTTTTGACGGGAATCAGCAGGGGAGGCCCCTACCCCTAATTTTCTTCTTCTTCTTCCTTCTTTTCTCCTTCCTCTTCTTCACTCGTATGGCTGAAAAATGTTGAGGGAGCTCGTGGGGGCTCCAATGGAGTGCATGGGGTAGGGGGGCTGGAGCCCCCCTAGCCCCCACGCAAGATTCTCCCCTGGATGCCACCCTTGCAGCCATTGTCCAGCGTGTCGTAGTCCACGAGCTGCTGCTTTCACAGGGACAACAGCTTCCCCGTCCAGATCTTGGTGATCCCTTCCACAGCGGCCACCGCAGCGAAGGCCCAGCATGACCTTGCACGACCAGTCTTGTTGGTTAACGCAATGACCAGGCAATTATTTGTTACGTATCAGAAATTAACAATATATTGTGTTATTGCCACATGAGCCCGGGTTCTTTGTCGGCATCACGGCGCCTCTCTGGTGCCAGTCCACACTCGCCGGTGCGGCGGACGACAGGTTCGTGTACACCGCCGCATGCGCAGTGGCATCGACCGACCCAGCACGCGTCGTGATCAGCACAACGATGTCATCCTCGTCTTCTTCAGCCAGCAGCTGCATCTGCAGGGGCATAGTGTACAGGGACATGAACTCATCTTTGGTGAGGTCGGTGTACTCCGTCTCGCTGAGCTCATACATGAGGTCGTCCGCCTCGATGTTGGTGTTATAAACAATGGCGAATAATCGATGAAAGTAAAAGATCAAACCGCAAAGGAGACACAAGATTTAACTGACCGCACTGCAGTATCGCGGGAGGAGGGCCAATGCCCTCACCGCCCCGGTCACGACCTGGGCAATGGGTGCGCCATAGTGGGCCACTTCTGCCTCCGCTCCGTCAGAAGTCGGCCTTTCTCATGTGTAACTTAATTTAGATCATAACTCACAGATTGGTGCTCTCGATGTAGCACATGTTGCGGTGTAGACACAGGCGGTGGCGCTCCTCCTCGGCAGTTGTGTACGACTTGTCGTACTCCGCCTTCCACTGCTGGAACCTTGCCAGCATCAGACCGTCATCGTTGTCGTCGGTGGCAAGGATGTTGGCCGTTGCTACTTATGACAAGCAGCCGTTGAGGGAGACGCGGCCATGAGGAGAATGCGCATGGAAGCGAGGCGTTTGGCGGAGGAGGCCACCATGGATAAGCAAGCTCAACACGTATGGTCATGTAGATTGGAGAATGTATGCAGATGTTGTTTGAATGGGGGGAGCGAGTCGGGTTGATCGAAATGGATGGATGAATGAATGCATAAATAGAAGTTGTTCCAATACGGTCGTTCACCTTATGCAGATCATGAGGAGAATTTAACACGATGCACACATACTCACCAACTTAACGCAGATCAACGTCCGGTGCTCATATTCAAATGTGGTCCTCTAAAGTAAATCAGTAGTTGGATCCAAAAAAAAAGATGCTAGCAGGCCCGGCACATGTGATTTGCACACATATTCGTCATCTCGGTTGCAACTTATTGTAACCGGAACCAAAGTAAATCAGTAGTATGGGATAAAGAACTAGCACTAGGCTCAATCCTCAAAGTTTCTACGATAGTCTTATAAACAAGAAAAGGTAGTAAACAGCTATGTAGGAAGAACATATGTATATATGCGATAAATGAAAACCAAATAAAGAAAACCAAAGTTGATTTTCATTTTCTACAACATAAATATTTTAAGTTTTTTTAAGAATCAATGTTGCGGATGCAGGATATAAATATATAGAATTAGCGAAGTGCTTCTGAAAAAGCTATAGGCTCTATTCACAGCAATAGCCATTAGCGATATGCAAAAACAACAAAATTCAGATCTAAATATTATTAGTTTCTTAGGCATTAGTGAAAACATAAGAAAATAAGTCACAATTCATAACTCATAATGAAAAGATAAGCTGTAAATCATAACTCATAGTTCATAAATGACGAATATATAAGTTTGTAACTCAACCATATCGGTATTTATGTGCTAGGCTATTGAATTTAGCGGAGCTATTTTATGCTATAGCAGAGTTAGAGACATTAGTAGTAATAATTGCAATATTGTCGCGACATATGTCTCAAACTGCTATAGCAAGCTATTTGCAACATTGTAAAGAATACATGGAGCTTATTATGTGGTTTGGTGGGGATAATGGATGGAGAGTGATGGTGCTATATTTAAGTCTCCACGAGGATACATATTTCTCTCTCTCTCTCTTTTTCACTAGTGACATTTGTATTATTGCCCATCTTTTGAAGTGTAATTCTGATTTTGTCTTCAATTTTTTTCAACTTTGTGATTTTAATCTTGACTATTCAAAGTCAAAGCGATTTCACTACTAGTCAACTTTGTGTCTATTTTGATCATTGACGAGGAGTAAAATCACAATGACTTGTGAACAGTTGATGGCAAAATCACAAAATTAGAAAAAAAAACACAATTGCACTTTAAAGTATAAGCAAGATCACAAAAATTCCTTTTAGCATTGCGTCTTATGACTTAAAAATACTGCACAACACTCATTTGTTTAGTGATCATGTGCAATTGTGCTCGAAGTGGACTAAGGGGATCTTTAAGAAGCACACATGTATAGCACAGTTTTATCGTATTCATGGATGTGAATATTGATATTTGATAAGATGTTAAGTAATATAAATTTTCAATTAATCCAAAAAGTTAATAAAGAAAGTTTGCATTTGAAAATATGAAAAAAAACTAGTTATTAAATAGAAAATTATAAAGAGGGCCCATGTGGTATTTAGGGTTTGAGATTTCCATAAGGCGATTTTCAGTAGAGGATTTATATTAATAACAGGACGGTCCTCAGTGATAATGTTAGCATGTTTCGTGTATAGTTTTGAAAACCGTGTTGTCATGACCCAGATGTGGGCCAAAAGAAGCGAGCCTATTCGGCCCATTTGTGGAAGTCGAAGCCCAGCCTGTCCAGCCATCTGCTGAAGCCTAGGACCAAAGCCACAAAAGGAAGGAGCAGAGCACATCGAGGAATCTATCGAAGAAGAGATTCAGAAACAGGGTTACCTCTTCGGCTCCATCACAACAATCCCACCACTACACGCTACCACAACAACGCCGCCGCCGCAGTCGAAATCAGCCAAACCCTACACTGCCGCGAGCACGAGATGCCGCCGCTTCGCAATACCCACACCGAGGAAGGACGAGTATTTGATACTACTATAATGACCTGAGGCCACCGGTGAGCCACCACCGGGACGTGAGCACGAGTATAGGGCGTCACTGCCGAGCAGACGGACGAACGGCTCGCCGGAGTTGCTCCTCCGTGAGGAGATCGCCACCGAATGGGTAACCCTATTTCTGAATCTCTTGTTCGATGGATTCCTCAATGTGCTCTTCTTCTTCCTTTTGTGGCTTTGGTCCTAGGCTTCAGCAGATGGGCTGGACAGGCCGGGCTCCAACTTCCACAAATGGCTGAATGGACTCGCTTTTTTGGCCCACATCTGGGTCATGACACGTGTATACGCATGCGCACACAGTTTCATCAATCATCATGCATGAAACATGTTCCTTCCTTCTCGTTCCTCATAAATACTTTGTCGCACACGTACATTATCATATTTGCTTATGTGTCATTTCATTTAACGCGCGCGAGAATGAAATGAACCCGTCATCGAGAATATAATGGTGTAATAAATTGTGTTCTCTCTGTCAATTCCATGCAGGAGATAAATATCTAGTGTGTTTTCTCTCTACGCAAAAACGTACAATAACGTGGAACACGTAAATCATCAGCTCCATGTCCTAAAGAGGCAAGTAGTGGTGATCATATTCACAAGTGATCCGTCCTACCGCGGGCAAACATTCACTACCAGAAGACGATGACAATGTGGTATTGTGGTCCGTCAAGACTGTTGGCAATGCAATTAGCAAACGTGTTTCTCATTGAGACAGTTGGCAATGCAACTGGTACGTACACACGCACTCGATCAATGACGCTGTGTACTACTCCTATGTGGAATGCATGCATGATGCACGCATGTGATGCATGGATAGCTAAGAATAATTAAGATGCATGCATGCAGTACCGAGCAAACATAGCATCTCCAAGAATTTTCTATTTTTAACTTGGCAAATCTTATGATTTGCTAACTCCTAAAAGATTTGTCAAGTTAAAAAAAAGAATGTATCTCCAAGAGTTTGTTATTTTTAACTTGTCAAGTCTTTCTCTCTTATACATTTGCATCACGGATCATTCTCTATTCTTAATTTCTTTTTCCACCCTTCCACCTGACTTCCCACCATGAGAAACACCCATACCAAGTTGAGTACACACGTATATTGCGTTGGAGGCAGATTTTTTTCCAAGTTGCCAAATTTGTTTTTGCCAAACTGCTGAGGGGTGTTTTCAGCGTTTTTTTTACCAAAAATCGAAGATGCTAACCCAATTTGACAAACTGTTGAAAATGCTCATGCGTGCATGCATGCATGCAGATAAGCGTGTTTCTGTGTTCCCCCACGAGGCTTTAGAACGTGCGAAAATATGCTCAGTTAACAATCATAGATATACCAAGGGGAAGTGTGCTCAGTTTGTATTATAGTGAAAGAGACTACTAATAGTAATAGGCATACAACATTATTTTCCCAAATATTACTCCATCCGTTTCAAATTACTTGTCGTTTTGGTTTTTTAGATACATTTATTTTACTATGCAGTTAGATATATACTTATGTCTATATACAAAACAAAAGGAATGTACGTAAAAATGCTAAAACAACAAGTAATCTGAGACGGATGGAGTAAGACATTTGGAAAAACAGTCAAATATGTATGCACTCTTACTTAGAAGGATTTGTGTTGGCTGTTTATTTTATTTAATGGCTATTATAGATCACAACGCTTAGGAACACTAGGCCCATGGCCCTGTAGCCCAAATAACACCATGTCCCTTAGTTGTTTGGCCCCGACTGACTATTCTTCTTTGCCAGCAGGCCTGCCTGACATAGAAAGATAAACTTGTACTCTTCCTGCAGACCATCGAGAAATTTCTATTTTTGACAGTCCAAATATGTGACTTGGCATTTTAAACACTTCAAAATCAGCTTCGCATTATTTGACACCCACAACATTCACACATTGATATTTAATTGACATTTTACTTCTTTAATGATTTTTGTTCGATGATTTTTTTTACGTCATTAGCATGCAATGGCTAGTACAATGAAAGGAGGTTAACATGCAAAAAAAGAAAGATACAACCAACATGCAAGCAGGTTTGTATACGTGAAGTATCTGTATGCATCAGGGTGTTTTAAAATTATAAAGCGGTTGCAAGCCATGCACGTGACCAGCAAGGATTACGTGTACTCACAATCAGTATGCGCATACGTGTGAAATGTCAGCTCCTTGCTACTGGCTGAGGTCAAAATACAGTGACCCACACTAATGGGGATTCCACTTTTTATACCGGTTCCAATATTATCTCGGTTTTGGAACAGTGCAGCGACTATTAATGTGGAGGTCGCGCATTAAATGGGTTCACTCACCTACTAATGTTGCATTAGTACCGGGTCGAGTTGACACCCGCTACTAATATTTTCCACCGCCCGTCTCCGTCCACCCCTCTCCCCCGTCCCTTTTTTTCATTTCTTTTTCTTTTTTTCCCATTGTCATCCATCTCAATCATTTCTCTCATTCTTTTCTTTCTCATCACAAGTCACAACACAATGATTTATTTCCAATCTCATTTCTTCCAAATTTCACAACTACATTACAAGATCCACAACACAAGTCACAATAAATTCATTCACTATCTCACAAGAATTACATTCACAATCATCATCTCACAAATCACACAAGAAACACACAGTTCACAAAAATCAAGAAAAAAGGAAGTCCATCTCAAGAACATGAACAAATCCTACCGCTGGCTTCTGTGCCGCCCGTGCTCCACGCCGCGCCGGTCGGGAGGCCGCTCCCGCGTCCGCGACGGCTGGCCCCGTCGGGAGGCCGGCTGGGCCCCGCCGGCCAGCCCCGTCGGGGAGGCCGACCGCGCCCGCGCCGGCCTGGCCCCGCGCCCGTCAAGGAGGCCGGCCGCGCCCCCGCCGGACTGCCCCCGCGCCGGCCTTGCCCCTCGCCGGCCAGCACCCGCCGGGAGGGCGGCTGCGCCTGCGCCAGCCAGCCCTTGCCAGCAGCCAGGCCGGCCGCGCCCGCGCCGGACTGCCCCACGCCGGCCTTGCCCCGCGCCGGCCAGCCCCCGCCAGCGGCCAGGACGGTCGCGCGCCAGCGCTGGCCGCGCGCCCGGGTCTGGATCTGCCGGCGGCCTGGCCCCCGCGCCTCCGCCTCCTGGCTCCTTGATCCGCCGCCGCCTGCAGGACAGAGGAGAAAAGGAGTGGAGGTGAGAAAAGGAGAGGATGTGAGAGAAAAAGATAAGGAGATGTGGGTGGATGGGGGTGGCGTGGGTGGAGATAAAGGAGAGAGAGACGGTGGGGGTTCCAAAAAACAGAGACGGTGGGCGACGAGTTGACGGTAGAATTCATTGGTACCGGGGTAGAAATCCACGATCTTAATGTCAGCGTTAATCATTAGATCAGGTCGAGAACCGATCTTAATGTCACACTGGCGTAGGGGACAGTGGCGTAGCCACAGGGTATGCCGGTTGGGCCATGGCATACCCTGTGGACCAGCACAACACATCACTAGATATATACTATATGGTCATCGTCTGGGCGCCTACGGTGATCAATTTGATTTGCCTGTTCCCAGTTCATTTTAATCAGATCATCTACGTGTCATCGTGTGTCCCCTTGAGTTCGTGAGCCTGCGTCTTCTGGCCAGGCACCAGCAGGCTGCAATGCTGCCGCTTGTTGTCCACAACGTGCTAGTCCAATTATTATGTAAAGAAAACGGCTGTTTATGTACTATGCTATTCTTAGTCATGTATCCCAAATTTCTTGATTAATTTGAAAATATTTAGCCAATTGTGTCTTTTGTGTATATTATACCAAATTATAAATGAAAATTTGATGCGGCATACCCTACGGTAAAATCCTAGCTACGCCATGCTAGGGGACCCCTTCCGAGCCGAGCCGGTACTAATGTACACATTAGTACTGGTTCTAATAGAAACCGGTACTAATGTGTTTTTTTTTTCAGGACAAAAGGTCCATTCCCTAGTAGTGCCATCAGATGGCCAAAGAGACACAGGTCGATGAGTCCGTTCGGCTAGTAGATTGAACAGTATTCGGCTGGTAGATTAAATAGTATTGTGTGAGAGAGAAAATAAGTCGAGATAAGCCGAGTCGAGATCAGCCGAACAGCCTCGATATCCTTTTACTCGGCGTCGCCGTATGGCGTATAGTGTGTTTGCCTTCATGTTGATGGACTTGGCCAAAATCTGAGCCCACTCTCGGCGGGGAGGATCGGTGGCCGCAAAACCAATTTTGCGTTCGCCGTTCGGAACGAACGCTCTTGCTTGCTCAGGCTTCCCACATGTGTAGGTTCCACACTCCTCTCTCCTTTTCTTTTACTTTGTTTTACTCACCAAGCGGCAGTTTGTGCAGGAGGTGAGACCGCGAGGACAAGCCCGGGTGGGGCGGACCCCGCATGTTTCCCTTCTTTTTTTTCTTTTCTTTTTTATCTCTCTTTATTCAACAAATTTTTCTTCCGTATGAGTTATGCGTATAATTCGTGATCTGAGAAAAGTTATGCATTACAACTTGTCGTTAGAAAAAATATACTCACAAGTTATTCTTCAAACAATTGTGAATACAAGTTATGCGTATAAATTTTCTTGGCGCATCAAACTTATGCTCAAAAATTATCTGACAAAAATTATAGTTCGCAGTTATGCGTCGAAGTTGTGTGTATAAGTTATGTAGAAAAAAATTATAATAAAAAATTACACATACAAGTTGTATGTATAAGTTCTGCATATGGACTAGTGTCAAAGTTGTGCATAAAAATTATCTGATAAAAATTTATAGCTCGAAGTTATGCATCAAAGTTATGTGTACAAGTTGCGATATTCCAAAAAAGGAAAGCAGCAGAATTTTTAACTTTCCTAAAAAGGAAAGTAGCGAGATGGGAGGGAGATGTCTAAAATCGATTGTTGCACAAATTATTCTTCTAACAATTGTGCATACAAGTTGTACGTATAAGTTCTGCGCGTCATCAAACTTATGCTTAAAAATTATCTGATAAAAAATTATAGTTCGCAGTTATGTGTCGAAGTTGTGTGTATAAGTTAAAAAAATTATGCATACAAGTTGTATGTATAAGTTACGCAACACGAGCTAGTGTCAGTTGTGCTTAAAAATTATCTGATAAATATTTATACCTCAAAGTTATACGTCAAAATTATGTGTATAGATTATAATATTAAAAAAATAAAATTGCAGAATTTTTATTTTTCCAAAACGGAAAGCCACGAGCAAAACGGAAAGCCACGGCGCGGGAGGTCGTCTGTCGCGCGTCTCGCGGAATCACGCGCTCCGAGCGCGCACAATAGCAAGGCCCAGTCCGACATCCAAAACGGAATATGCCTGGTCTGAAATCGATCGCGCCCAACGCGCGCTCGTTGATTAGTGATGCCCATCAGCTGGCGCCGCCTTCAACTTTACCGAATAAACCGATGCCGCCTCTCGTCAAATATAGAAGATATGCTCGTAGTCGTATACGCTGGTGATGAGGACGTTTCCACTCATGGAAGGTCAAATATCTGTTCCGTGAATAAATGGAAAGATCCATTGGTGATTGATCTACAGATAAATGGAAATGAGGTTTAAGAAAGGTTGGCTCCCAAGAACCACGTCACCAGCTCACACCGTGTACTGCCAGAGAGAAGCCGTGTCCGCCATTAGCGCTAATTGCCTGGCCGGCCACCAACCACCTTTCCTGGCCTATAAAAGGAGAACACTACCATTCACTCGGGGACGGACGGGAGAGAGGGAGAGACTGCTGGCCTGCTGCTCTTGGCCTCTCGCCGCATACACACCTCGCATATAAACTCTCAAACTCTCCATCCCTCTCTTGCTCCCATTCAAACACACACAAACACCAAAGAAAGAAGAGAAGGCTCTCTCATCAAGAAGAGAAGCCCACCATTCCAGCTCTTGGCAAAGATGCAATTTTAATCAAATTTATTTTTAAAAATAGCAAATATATGCAAAATTTTTCTAACTCTTAACATGACACTAGATATGTTGTGTATTGCTTATAGAAAAGTTTTTGTAGTCAAATTCAAATTTGAATTTTTCTAAGACTCCAAACCTAGTGATAGTAGTTCAAATTCTTAGAAACTTCTCGTGAGATGTTCCGGTTTCTAAACAACGTATGTGTCGAAGTGTTCAAAACATTCTCAATTTTTTACCACAACCTCCACATATGAGATCATGATCACTCGACAAATTTCGTGATTTTCAAACTTTATTTGAATTTTATACAATTTTAAAACCTTTCTACGACACGATCTTCATCATGACCAGATAACAAGATGTTTGAATTTTAGTTTCATTTCATGTACATGGTCTTAGAGATGTCTCATGAACATGAATATCATTTTTTCACCAACTTTCCTTTAGGATTTGATGCACTGCAGTTTCATACGGGACGTGTCTGAAAAATTGCCTAGAATGATGTAAAATTGTTAAATATAGCAA
Source organism: Cenchrus purpureus (assembly GCA_022644695.1). NCBI lineage: Eukaryota > Viridiplantae > Streptophyta > Magnoliopsida > Poales > Poaceae > Cenchrus > Cenchrus purpureus. The sequence continues at coordinate 65,947,633 of CP053466.1, read as the reverse complement.
ACAAAGTTAAAATTGTGTCAAATTGAGCATAAGTTTTGTATAAGTGTATGTTGAGCATAGAAAAAATTTTGAGGCAAGAAAGCGATTTTTTCTAATTTCTTTCTTGAGAGCTTTTCTTTAGTGCTTTTTTTCGAGCTTTTCGAGAGTTTTCTTTAGTTTTTTTTTGGCTCTCGGCAAAGCTCTCTTTGGCGAGAGTTTTTATTTGGCTCTCGACAAAGCCACGGGCTCTCAGCAAAGACTCAGTTTCCGGTAGTGGGAGAGATGCTGGCCTGATGCTCTTGGCCTCTCGCCGCATACACACCTCGCATATAAACTCTCAACCTCTCCATCCCTCTCTGGCTCCCATTCAAACACACACAAACACCAAAGAAAGAAGAGAAGGCTCTCATCGATCTCCTACTCTCACTGGTACGCGACGCGTCCTCGCCAGAGGAACGCCAGAGGGCAGGAAGCCGTCACCGGAGATTGCCATGGCCGGCACAGGTGGTTATATACACTAATCTTTATTTCCCTCCTTTTCTTCGTTTTCATGCATGGGCAGGGAAAATCCTACATGTCGCCGGGGTCGATCTAGTTGTCCGGCCTGCACGTCGGAGGTGATGTAGAGCAGACCGCTGCCGGTGAACACGGTCTCATCTCCTCCAAGTCTCGCACAGCGTCGTACCTCCCATCATTGCTGACTCAGACACGGCGAGCACCTCTCGGCGCCGCGGCCTAGTGGCTCCTTCTAGATGTCACCGAAGAGATCATGGACCAACCATGCTAGAGTGTGCCGAGTACCTGCAATCGACTTCGTCGCCCTCATCGCAGGCGCCGTACGTTCAACCCTGCAGATCGGCGATATATGCCAAGATCACCAGCTCGCCGCTCGTGAGATCTCGGCGACCGACGTCAAACTCTGATCCGTCCGGAAGTCGCGGCATTCACCGGCCGGCAGCCGAGTTCTTCGCGCCGTCGGAGCGCCGACGAGGAAGCCGTGCCTATGCCCAGGAGCATCCGGATCGTGGGGTGTACAGAGCAGTTGAAGTTATCACTCACAAGCAAAGAGAGCACTCAAGGCAACGTACGTACAGCCATGCACCCAAGGTGGCATGCAAGCATGGATACGTGCTGCATGCATGTGTATCCAAAGATAAAATTAATCATGGGCGCCGGAGTAAGCCGAAGTCACACTGGTGGAAAAACATCATTCCGTCCCGGTTGGTAAAGGTTTTAAGTCTCTAAAGCTCAATCGAGACGAAAAGGGAGAGACAAAAGGCCCTCCTTTGTCACTGGGTGGGCAACCGGGAATAAAGGGTGGCCTTTATTCCGGTGGTAGTGCCAGACAAAGGAGGCACACGTGCTGCGCCACCTTTAGTCCCGGGTGGTAGCCCCGCCCCGAGCAAAGGGAGGGCACACCACTGTCGCCACCCCTTTAGTCCCAGGTGGTATTACCACCCGGGACTAAAGACCCCGCTGTGAATTTTTTTTGGTTTCAATTTCAATTGTTCTAATAATGTTATACGCGTATATTCTCACGTATATGGGTGTAATTTACGTGTACATATAAATATTTGCACAAATTATACGTGTCTACTATATGTACTATATGAAGAGAATAAACTTATAAATAAATATATACCCTAGCTCGTACGGCTGTTTGCTGGCTGCTGCAACCCTGGCTCGTTAGGGCTCGTGAGCGGCTCGCGAGCCAGCTCGAGCTCGGCTCGTTATCGTAGCGAGCTAAAACCTGAGCTCGGCTCGTTACAAATTTACTAACGAGCCGAGCCACTAACGAGCGAGTTCGAGCGAGCTAACGAGCTTCGAGCTTTTCGTCCAACCCTATATATACATCAAAATACCGTTCCATTCTAATTCTAGTCTAAAGTTCCACCGGAGGTGCTAATTAAACTTTATGAATTGGATGACCGTCATAGTGATTTCTGCCTTTTGGATCAATCACCTGGTCCATTATGAATCCGTAGAGACTTTCTTGAATCGCCAAGAGTCGGTCCTTCTCAATGATTGCGTCCCTAATCATATTGTTCTGTAATGTGCAAATAATTTAATATATTACACACAAGAATTAAATATATAAGCGGTTAGAAAAAATGTATTATTAATTGATTTAAAATAATACTTACAGTATAATCTGACGGGTCTGCCTCACAGAAATTATGGATGAACTCACACACATAGTATGCACATAAATGTGTCCAGTTCTGTCTCATATACTAAATTGATGAAGATAATTATGAAAAATTAGTGTTATACATTTTTAATCTGCCCAAGCTGAAGTTGTTATTTGGTTTACGTACCGGAAAATTTGTAGAGAAGTTTATGCTAGGTCTCCATGTTCCAGAGTTGGCAGCCTTGAATTTTTCCCAAGCTCTGGCAGAAAATAATGAAAGTTAGAGCTAGATAGTGTTAGTAAAAGCTCACTATTGCATAAAAGGGACGTATGGATAGAATTATTACTCTTGAAACATATCTTGAAGGTCCAAGTATTTATTCGGATCTCTTCTCAATGAATCAAAGACAAGGACATTGCTTCTGTTGACATCAATTATGAGAAGAATCCAGTGGAAACTGTATATACATGGAAGCTCAAAAGATTAGAACTAAATAATGTTAACTAATATAAGATAATTAGAAATGCGAACCTTAGTAATTAAGATGGTAATCACACATACCGTTGTAAGGTAGAAGTATCAAATCCTTGTAATGCAAATTACGAAGGTCCTTAGGATTGTTTTGAATGTTGTTTCGGTTGGAGCTTTACTTGATCTTGATTAACTAAAGATGGGTCCTTGAAACCTATTCGTTGGTAACCATTCTTCCGCATGTTATGCATTTCCAGGCTACAGAAAATAAAAGACAAAGTTAATAATTAGAGTATGCATTAATTTGTTAATTAGGGTATGTATTGCACCGTCACTTACAGGCACCAGGCCATGACAAGATCGGTATTCAAGGAGTCAAGATGGTAAATTTCATAAATATCCTTGAATCGCATGACCGGACCAACTTCTCGCCTTCACCGCCAAAATCTCTGGTTTAACAAGCATGCCAATCATCTCGGGCCACTTGGGCGTCTTCATGTAGAAGTCATGCAATCTGCGATCCGAGTAGGGAGTTTCTTCACCAACTCGGGCGACAAAGATTTCCCATGCTCGTAGTGCCATCTAGGTAGTGAAGTTTTTGTCCCGAGGAGGTGATTCGTGGCGAGAACATATTGTAGTGGGAGCCCTGTTGCTTCTTGTATTTGAATGACATGCGCTAGTTGTTACGTGTCCATAAGTACAAGAGCTCGTTCGGTTGCGTGAGGCCGAGGCGTCGAAGTCTACTCGACGTCGGCCTTCGTTGCCTTCTTCATTGAAGGCTCTTTCACGACGTCGACATTTGTGTTGCCTTCTTCGTTGAAGGCTCTTTCACGACGTCGCGTTTGTGTTGCCTTCTTTGTTGAAGGCTCTTTCGCCGACGTCGACGCGTTTGTGTTGCCTTCTTCGTTGAAGGCTCTTTCGTCGGCGTCGGCCGACGCTCTTTGCCTTCTTCTTCTTCCTATAATCCTGTGGGCATCGTCGACCCGGTACTTGGTCGATGTAACTATTTGGTGACCCTCCTTGTCTCTTCTTCTTTAGGGACTTGTGCACACCGGTCATAATCACTTAGTAGGGATTTTATAATTTCTTGTCTCTTTCTGCTTTCTTCTTCTCTATGAAAGCTTTGAGTTTCATGGACGATCTTTATTCTTTTACGCTTCCATTTCTTGAGCGCTTTTGTTTAGCGACCTCTTTATTCCCTTCAATCTATGCCTTGAGTTGCTTATCACACTCCGCCTCATTTTCGATCTTTGTCATGTCATATGGCAGCTTCCTTTCTTTAACAGCTTTTCCCTTTCTTCTTGAGGATCCGGATTTGTACGGGCATAGACGCCGTAGATTTTGATCGGGACCGCCTCTTGGCGACTTTGGTGAAGGCTGCTTTGGTGGTGATTGATGCTTTGGTGGTGATTGCCGACGATCGCCATCGCCGTGGCGGAGAATTCCCCATTGTGGAGACGGTGAGCTCCAATCATTCGGCGGCACCGGCCCGTGGACGGCTCGGGAGATGGTGGCTGCTGCTCGGCAACACTCGGAGGGATCATTGGGGAGATAGTGGTGCTGCTCGGCAACACTGGACGGTGGCGGCATGTTAGGTATTATGATGTAACGTTTGGGCCACAATATGATATCTTGTGAAGCGCGTCGTGGAGTGTCCTTTCCCGTCACCTCCTTGGATGTCTAGCTCTATGTCGTTAAACTTTGGGTCAACAATCTCCTCCAAACCAACTGAGGCGTAGCCAGTTGGAATCTCCATGCCGTGGCTTGTACGTCCTGGGAGATGTGCTAAAGCCATTCCGTCGCCACCTATATATATGTAGAAATGATGAAGTTATTAAATGCACGAGACATGCATCAAAGGTTGAGATAATTGCATGTATAATAAGGTTTATACCGTCATTGTGATGTTGCCGATCGGCTTGCAGCTCACATGCGGTCGTTGTGAGTTCATCCACAGGGTACCATTCGTTGTCCTCTACTTGAACTTCTTCTTGGTTTGCCGCCCTTTGTTTTTTGGGGGCCTCTGTGGAAGCTCTGTTGCTTTTAGAGCCGGAAGGGCTAATGACGGGATCAACCGGTGCTTGGGGCAGTGCTTCGGCAGGGGTGATCTGAGCTACCGCGGCAGCCACTCGTCGTTCAATCTCTGCATTCATATGTTCTTCTTGATCTTTAAGTCTCTTTTCCATCATTTCACGCCACCGCCCCTCTTCACGCTCCCTTCTTCTTTTGCGGCTTCTATAGGTGGCGGCGCTTCCCTTGAAAGCAAACTTCCACGGGACTACCCCGTAGCCCCTGCAACGTCCTGGGTGTTCCGGATTCCCGAGCGCCAAAGTGAGCTCATCCATGTCTCTGCAGAACCAATCGCCCGCTTTGATGTCTTCATTCTTTTTTATTATCTCATGTGCCGCCTCCTGTAACGTGGGTGGGAATTTGAGGGAACCATCATCAGGGTTCAATCTTCCACCGCGGGCATAATACCAATTCTTCGATCGTTCTTCCCAGTCAAAGACCGATGGTACGATACCTTTGTTGAGGGGGTCTTGTTCAATCTTCCGCCACTTGGGTGCTGCAACCGCGTAACCACCGCGACCAAGACGATGGTTGTAATCCGTCTTCTTACTAGCACTTTTCTGAGCTCATGCGCTCTTGTTGGCGAACTCTTCACTATTCTTGTAATCCACAAAGGACGCGGTGATCCTTTAGCTTGGGATAATCATCAAAATTTGGAGTTCGATTCTACTTGATATAATCTCTGTGCAGCTGCTTCTTGAAACTCTGCAATTGAGTTGCCATCTTCGTGAGAGTCCACTGCTTCACAAGGTTTGCGTTCACGCCCGGTGGAAGTGTGAAGTGTTTTAGGATATCATCCCATAACATATTCTTAAGTGAATCAACCACCCATGGATTATCTTCCTTCCTTCATTCTCTATATGATATGGGCACGTTGTCCCTCACAATAGCACCGCATTGGGACACAAACTTGTCACGACCTTCTTTGGTTCCCATGGGTGGCCAATCTCATTGACTTGATATGAAACTTCACGTCATGATCGACGATTACTTTTGTACGACCTCTCTTAGTCTTTTTCCTTGTCGAGGTTGAAGCCTACAAGTTGTGGATTTGTTATTCACGCGGGGTTCCAGAATGATATATATACCTCGTTGTTAATGCATTTATGGATTTGTTAATGCATGATATATATACCTCGTTGGAACCTTCTGCATTAACTATGAAAAGGTCTTCATTATTATCCTCGGCAATCGATGGCATGCGAGTCGATGTCCATCGGTCGATGTCCCCGGTTATGTTGAGGAACGCGTCCGCCTGGCTACGCTCCTCCTCGGTGAAGGTTGGGACCTCGGTATTTGGACCCTCAGCAATAAGACTCTCCATCAGCCGCTTCTCGTCCTCATTGTTATCCATAACTAGAAATTTCTGAAAACATAAATGAATTTTTGAGCACATAAATGATTTTCTGAGCACATAAATGAATTTCTGAATACATAAATGAGTTTCTGAGCACATAAATGAATTTCTGAGGACATAAATGATTTTCTGAGCACATAAATGAATTTCTGAATACATAAATGAATTTTGAGCACATAAATGAATTCCTGAGCACATAAATGATTTCCTGAGCACATAAATGATTTTCTGAATACATAAATGAATTTCTGAATAAATAAATGAATTCCTGAGCACATAAATGATTTTTTGAGCACATAAATGAATTTCTGAGCACATAAATGAATTTCTGAATACATAAATGAATTCCTGAGCACATAATGAATTCCTGAGCACATAAATGAATTTTGAATACATAAATGATTTTGAGCACATAAATGATTTTCTGAATACATAAATGAGTTTCTGAATACATAAATGATTTTCTAAATACATAAATGATTTTCTGAGCACATAAATGATTTTCTAAATACATAAATGATTTTTTGAGCACATAAATGAATTTCTGAATACATAAATGAATTTCTGAATACATAAATGATTTTCTGAATACATAAATGATTTTCTGAATACATAAATGATTTTCTGAGCACATAAATGATTTTGTGAATACATAAATGATTTTTTTGAGCACATAAATAAATTTCTGAATACATAAATGATTTTCTGAATACATAAATGAATTTCTGAGCACATAAATTATTTTCTGAATACATAAATGAATTTCTGAATACATAAATGATTTTCTGAGCACATAAATGAATTTGAATCGTCATGACCTAAGTGTCGGGAGTCGGCGAGTCGAGCGAGTCAAGCGAGACTACCCTAAGTGTCGAGGCGAGTCGGCCAACGAGTCGGCGAGTCAGTGTCGAGGTGGAGTGTCGGGCGGGAGTCGAGCGAGTCGAGCGAGAAAACCTAAGTGTCAGACGGGGTCGAGCGAGTCGGGAAAGAATCGAGCGTGTCAAGCGATACTACCTAATTGTCGAGCGAGCGAAAAAATTAATATCTCTAAATACATATTTCATCTCTAAATACATTTCATCTAAAAACACTAATTAAATTCAAATCTAAAATCTCTAAATTCAAATCTAAAATCTCTAAATTCAATTCTAAAATCTCTAAATTCAAATCTAAAATCTCTAAATTCAATTCTAAAATCTCTAAATTCAAATCTAAATTCATAAATAAATTAATTGAAAACATTAAAAATTGTCGTCGAGCCATCGTGGCGTCAGTGATCCCCGTGGCGGCAGCGGGCTCGGCGGCGGTCGGCCGACGGCGGCGGCGGCCTGCAGAGAGGCAGCGGCGGTGTAGCCGGCGCGGCGGCAGCGGAGCGGGAGGAGGCGGCGGCCGGGAGGCGGCGGCGGCGGCGGCCGGTGCAGTGGAGCGTCGGCAGGCGTGGGGGCAGCAGTCGGCGCGGCGGGGTCGGCAGGCGGCGTCACGGGCACGGCGGCGGCGGAGCTCCGGCCAGCGGGCGCGGGGCGGGACGTGTCGGCACGGCGGCGGGCGAGCGGGTGTGGCGACGGGTCGGCAGCGGCGGCGAATGCGGCTGCGGCGGAGGCGGGCGGCAGCGGGGAAGCGACACGGCGGAGATCACGACCGACGATGGCGGGGTGAGCCTGTGAAGTGGAGAGAGTTGGAGAAGAAGAGGTGGATCCGTGGGATATATATCCCCCCTCTTTAGTCTCGGGTCGTAATCAGACCTGGGAGCAAAGAGCCTTTAGTCCTGGGTGGTGATACGACCCGAGACTAAAGGCCCCCATTTTGTCTCGGGTCGTATCTCCACCTGGGACTAAATGCCCCATTCGCGCGGGAGGGCCCCAAGGGCAAAATTTTGGCCTTTAGTCCCGGATGGTGTTACCACTGAGACTAAAGGACCCCCTTTAGTCTAGGGTCGTAACACCACTTGGGACTAAAGTGTAATTTTCGGCGGGAACTGTTTTTTCCCTCCCATTTCTTTTCTCATTTTCACATTCTATCTCTTTGAAATCACAAAAAATATAGTAAATTTTACTATTTTTTCCATGCAAAATTATATTTAGTTGAAATATAATAAACTGTAGTCTGCTATGCAAAATTATATTTTAGAGTTGTAAACATTCACTTCCAATTTTCATTTGTAATATTGATGTGCATTTCCAATAAAATTCAATTAAACCGAAAAATAGTAAATTAATTCAGAAAAATCTCAAACTTGGTGGGTCAATCTCACATGACATATTCAAGCTTCATAAAAATTTTGAGACCGATACAACACTGCAAAGTGCATGGGCTTTAGAATCGTTAAGACATAAGTGGTATAGACATGGTTCGATGAAAGGTTCTATATAGCTTTGTGAAGCACGTGTACTCCATCTATGTCGAAATGGTCTGAAACTTTTTTGGTTGTCATTTACACTCAAAATATTAGCTCACACAAGATCTTAGATTTTTCTGATGACTAAATGTATTTTAAGTTTTTCTTCGTGCTAAAGGAGCTTAGAATATTGTGAATTACACATCAATAACTCAAAATTATGATTCGGCTTCAAGATAAATTAGACTTCTAAGGCACAAGAGAACTTGTGGCCAAGTTTGGCTCCATTACGGATCGTTTTGAGGTGCTCTCGGCTCAACTTTTAATTTCTAGGTGATGTCGCATGGAAATTCAATTAAACCGAAAAATAGTAAATTAATTCAGAAAAATCTCAAACTTGGTGGGTCAAACTCACATGACATATTCAAGCTTCATAAAAATTTTGAGACCGATACAACACTGCAAAGTGCATGGACTTCAGAATCATTAACTTGTTGGAGACCAATAAAGAGTTGATCACATTAGCATTACACAATTGATTTGATCAATAATTATTACATTACGACATTAATCTCAAGCACGTAAATGCGGTGTCTCTTCACGTCCAAGCAATATGCTTGGGTCAACTTCAACGTGACGGGCATGCCATCAAAGCGATCATAATCATCGGATTGATCATTTTGTCCTCGACTTCCACGATTACTCTTTTACCGGAAGATCTATGTGACGCTTTGCCTCTTGTGGTCACGCTTCTTGGGGATTTTTATTCTTGGTATGCTAGTCATATCCTTGACATAGAAAACCTGATACTCATCTTTGGCAAGCACGAATGGATCATCTTTGAACCCAATCTTGGTAGGTCCACTATTGTCATTCCATATTCATCTTTCTTTCGCCATTCAGGTTTACCCATTGGCAAAAACATAGGGACGTTCATCGCACCGCACTCAAGCTCCCATATCTCTTCTATGATACCATAATAGCAGGTCTTGCCCCATCTTTTTCGATGGCGTCCATACGGACACCACTATTTTGGTTTGTGCTTTTGCGATCTTGAGCTCTCGTGTAAAAATTGTAACCATTCATATCGTAAGTTTGAAATCTTGTAATTGTGCTACAAGGTCCCACGGCTAACAAAGCTAGTTGTGGGTGAATCGTTGAGTTTCGATGAGTTGTTCACTCAACCATGAAATGTTTCCAAGTGACGTGCAATCAATGAGGATTTGGTTGGATTTTGAGAAGCAATAATCTGCTCATGTTCCATCCTATCTGAGTCACCGGTGATGATTGTTGCGGGTGTTAGGTGTGCTTTATGGAACAAATCGGTATTATTGCTCAAACTTGATTTCCTTCCGATGGTACCCTTTCCTGAAGCCTCCCCTCATGTCGTGATACTGGAAGCCCAATCGAGTCAATTGTGTCGACAAAATCAACACAAAACTCAATGACCTCCTCAGTTCCATATCCCTTTGCAATGCTTCCTTAGGACACGCAGTTAAGAACATATTTCTTGAGGATCGACATGAACCTCTCAAAGGCCACATGTTGTGAAGGTATCGGACCGAGAATAGTAATTTCTTTCACAAGGTGTACCAGAGGTGCGTCATAACATCGAGGAAGGAAGGTGGAAATGCCAACTCAAAGCCGACAAGACATTGAACCGCATCATTCGTAGCTTTCCTAGCTTGGTGGATCGATTGCCTTCGTGAAATTGCATTGAGAAATGCACAAAGCTTTACGACCGATCGTACATTCTCTAATAGAACACCCTCAACGCAACTGGAAGCAAAGTGTTATCAACATGTGACAGTCGTGGGCCTTTAGATTTGTGAACTTCTTCTCTTTCATATTTACGATCCCTTTAAATTCGAGTAGCCGAAACCTTAATATCGTTCGTGCAATCAAACACGCACTTTCCTTCTCTTTCTTGGTGAGAGTGTAACTAAGCGGGACCAAAGTAATCAACATCATCATCATCCTCTTAGGATCAGTTTCATCATCTCCCTCCGCGAAACTTTGGGAATCTTATGAAATTCTTTCGGGTCCTCTCGTGTTTCGTTGGTATCCTTCTTGAGTTACCGTAACAATCCATGAAGCCTAGCACATTCACGCAAAGATTCTTCGTAAGGTGCATCACATCAATTGCGTGTCGGACCTCAAGGCTACACCAATAAGGTAGCTCCCAAAATATAGATTTCTTCTTCCACATTGGTGCACGCCATTGGCGTCGGTTGGAATAGGTTCACTCTGGCACCCTTTCCAAAGACTACCCTTAGATCATGTACCATCTCAAATATGGCATCTCCATTAAAATGGGGTGGCTTAAATGCGATAATTGACCTTCCCTTTCAATGCATCCCTTTCTTCCGTAAGGGATGATTAGTTGGAAGGAAACAACGGTGACCATTATACATGACCTTCTTACAGTTTTGAGATGAATACCTTGTGTTCTATGTAAGCGATGCGTGCGTGCGATATCCCTTGTTTATGCGCCTGAATGGTTACTTACGGCGGCCAATCGTTGATGGTTATGAACAACACGCTCGTAGATCGAAGTTCTCTTGCCTATCCTCATCCCACACACGTCGCCTCTTCCCCGCCATAGCGGTAATAGTTCATCGACCAACGGTCTTAGGTACACATCAATATCGTTCTTGGGTTGTTTTGGACCTTGGATGAGCACCGTCATCATAATGAACTTTCGCTTCATGCACATCCAACCGGAAGGTCGAACATGCATAGGGTCACGGGCCAAGTGCTATGACCATCGCTAAACTCCCGAATGGATTGAAACCATCCGTTAAACCAAACCTTATGTTCCTTTCCCGTCCTCGGAAAATATCCACGAATTCTCTATCAATCTTTCTCCACGAGACCCATCAGAGGATGTCTCGTGGTTGTTATCTTCTTCGTTCCTCGGCGTGCCATCTCATCAACTTAGCATGTGCTTTGTTCGGGAACAAGCGCTTCAAAGCGTGGTATTATAGGAAAATACCACATAACCTCTTGAACTTTCTTCGTCTTGTCATGGTGCCTCGAGATCACCGGCATCTTCATCTCGTGAATCTTATAACGTAGCACTTTGCACACAGGACAAGCATCCAAATTCTCGTAATCCTTACCCCATATAGGATGCAATCATTAGGGCATGCATGGAACTTCAGTACCTCCAACCCAAGAGGCACACAATCTGTTTTGCTTCATATGTGGTGGACGGTAATTCATTGTTCTCCAAGCTTGTCCTTCACAATTTTAGCATCCTTCAAATGCCTTATCGGACACACCATGTTTTGCCTTCCATTTCAGCATTTCTAGTGTAGTACCAAGCTTTTGTGACCTGGCTTGCAATGGGTATAAAGGTTTTCGTGATCTTGATCATACGTTGGAACTTTTTCTTTTCTTTTTGTTTTCACGTCCCTATGTGCATCCCTGTAGAACTTGGCCGAGATCATCGCAGGCCCATCAATATGTGGTAACTCTTCTTCGTCATCTTCCATTAAAGTATCTCGCAAAGCTTGACTGCGGCCCATCCGAATATCCTCCTCCTCTTCTTCGTCATCTTCCATCACAACCCCTCTTTCACCGTGCTTGGTCCAAACCACATAGTTCGGCATGAATCCGTATTTCAACAAGTGGAGGTGAAGTGTGCCCGGGTCATGGTAGTCTCTTTCGTTTATGCAATCGGAGCATGGACAATACATGAACCCACTCGCATCCTTGTTTTTTCGCCACTTGAGAAAACCATGCATCTTGGTAATGTACTCATTGACCCATGCTGTTGTACATCCATTGCGGTTCATCATCATATTAAGTGAAAAATATCCATGTTAATTCTACAAAACTATCCCTAGGTATCATTTTCTAATAACTAAATTAATAAATTCTATTTTCTCTAATGTTAAATATAGCTAGCTAAAAGTAAAATTTATATAAAAACAAAAAAATCTTAGTACAAATGAATGAAAGAAGATAATCATAACAAATGAAAACTACTTATTACCAAATCTAAAGTATACTAATATAAAAACTACATCTCTTAGCTCTTAAATCAAATTTTCTATTTTCTTAATTGTGGCATAAATTTTAAGTATAAAAAATATACACTATCCCTAGGTCTCATTTTCTAATAACTAAATTAATAAATTCTATTTTCTCTAATAATAAATAAGAGATTATCATAACAAATGATAACTACTTATTACGAAATCTAAAGTATACTAAAAACCTCATCTCTTAGCTCTTAAATCAAAATTTCTATTTTCTCCTTCTCTAAATCATAAAACGAAATTTAAACACAACAAATGAATGGAGGATGAAGAATAATACCTTAGCAACACCTTGGAGGTGAGAAAACTCCAAAAATTGATGAGGAAAAATTTGGGCAGCACCTCCTTAGGTTTGAGGCGCCATGGAGCTGAGAGGAGCTTGCTCTTTGAGCTCTCGGTGAAAAATGGTCGGGCAGGGAAGAAGAAGGTGCGTGCTGTCGATTTTGTATAGGGGAGGCCTTTTGTCCCGGTTGGTAAGACCAAGCGGGACAAAACTCTGGCCGCCAACCCCTTTAGTCCCGGGTTGGTTTACCACCCGGGACTAAACGCCCCAATCATTACGCCCGTGGAGGGCTGGCCTTTAGTCCCGGGTTGGTTTACCAACCGAGACTAAAGGGTTGCCCCCCCCACCCAAATGACCTTGTTGTTTTTTTAGTTTAATATATATTAAGGTCTCCAAAATTTGTGATAAAGGCTAATATTAAGGCTTAATCAATACTTTGGAGGTGAGAACCCTAATATTAAGGTTTCCAATAAATTAGTCACTAGCCTAACATCAATACTTAAGGTCTTAACAAAAAATATAAAAAAGTTCATACATCAATACTTAATTAAGGTCTTACAAACATAAAAAGTTCATACATGAATACTTAAGGTACGGTCTTAACAAAGATAGAGGGGTGCATCAATGCACGACACATATTTCATACTTCATTCTTCTTCCTTAGATAGTCCATATAGTTGAAGTCTCCGATCTTGAAGTCGAGAACTTCAAATGAATATGCCAGAATGGATTAGTGCACTCTCGCTTCACAATTACGGTCACATGGACTTCCATAAATTTCAAGCGTGGCGAGGAAAACTGATATGGCATGCAAAATGAAAGATGAGCCACATACTTCCAATCTCTTGTCGTGTAGCATTTGAAGCTCAGTAAGAAAATCCCACAACATCCATCACTTGCTCTAGAATTGCATGAAAGCTCATTGCAAGGTTTGACCAAACATATCCTACATTAAGAATAATGTTATTACGACGCATTAAAAATGCTGAATAAGAAGATTAAAAAGTTAAATGGTGCTCCATACCATGTCATCTTCATTTAATGACAAAGTCTCTCTCTGCGGTCGTGGTGACACTTTCTCCTTCCTCTAGTGACTTTATTGGAAAATAAGAGTAATCTGGCACAAAATACCCATTAGCGTAATATATATAAAACAATACTTAAATAAGAGAATGCTTAAATCTATTCTATATAAAAACAAAATATATAAGACCTATTTTCTCATTTTCTAATAACTAAGCAGATAAGTGCAAGAGCTCGTTCGGTGCATTGAGCCGGAGGTGGCGTAAGTGCATGCTATACCTTTTCTAATCACCCGATCATTTAGGAAGTACAACCTCACCTCACCATCTATACACGCACCTCGCTCTCCCACTTACAAGACATCGCCAAGCTACAGACCGGATCTCCTACTAGCTACGACACCAACATCATCGAGCCACGTATAGCCCCAAATTGCGTCGGTGATGTTGGACCCAGCTAGCTAGGATGTAAGGCTCTTGATGCAGTAACGCCTAACCGATCAGTATATATGGAAAAAGAAAAAAATAAGAGAATGCCTAAATGTATTCTAAATAAAAACAAGAAATACTTAACAAAATGAATTAAATAGGAAGGTAGTATATTTTCATTTGGTAATGACCATTTTTTAATAAACTAACTTCTAATAAATTAAGCTAAATGTAAAATTAAATGCATCTCTCATCTAAAAGTTAAAATCAATTATCTCTATAGCAAAACTATAAAATTAGAGGATAAATCCTATGTGAAACTATGCTTAAAAAATATGTGAAACTAAATACAATGTTAGCTAAATCTAAAACATAAAACATCATCTCCTCCTACCACCTAAAAATCTAAATCCATATTTTCTCCATTTCTAACCATAAAAACGAAATTTAATCATAACAAATGAAGGAAGAATGAAGAATCAAACCTTAGCAACACTTTGGAGGAGAGAAATCTTCACAAATTGATGAAAAATTGGACATCACCTCCCTAGGAGAAGAACTAGCTAGCTCTTCACAAACTAATCTCGGGTGAATATGAGCTCAAGGCGGAGGAAGAAGAAGGGAGGCGGGGATATATAGGCGCACCCTTTAGTCTCGGGTGGTATTACCACCCTAGACTAAAGATGAGCCTTTAGTCTCGGGTGGTAAAATCACCCGGGACAAAAACTTTAGTCCCGGGTGGTGTTACGATCCGAGACTAAAGGCTGACCCTTTAGCCTCGAGTCATAATACCACCGGGACTAAAGTCCTGGCGCCATAATTGCGACTCGAGCCGTTGGGCCAGTTTTAGTCCCGTGGTATTACCACCGAGACTAAGGGCGGCGCAAACAGCCTTCCGAGGCCACGTTGCCCCAAAAGCATTTGTCCTGGTTCTAAAGTTGAACCGGGACAAATGCTTGGGAACAAAGGTCGTTTTTCCACCAGTGTCATCATCATGTCCATCTCACCGCTTGTTACATTACTACCGTCTGCTGGCTGGAGCTGCTGCTTGGTTGCCCAGCTACTCTATATACAAGTCATGCTCGTTGAGGCCATCCTCGAGTTCTGGGCCACAAGTTCAGGCTCATGACTTATCGTATACCATGAAGGCGTGACACGACGCCATGACGCCTTGCTCCTCTTCTTCATGCATATGCCATCAACCAATCACATTCTATACGTCGTCCATGACCGACAAGGTCAGACGGCGAGGCGGGAGCCACCTGCGTAATGGCAGCGCTTCCGACGGCACTGCAGACCGACGAGGTCGCGGATCATGCCTACACCCATACTTATCATCCCCATTCATCTGCATGGAAGAAGTGAAGCGAAGACGAAGACGACGACCACGCGCAGCTTAATCGGAGGTGTCCGCGAATTAATTTCGCGAGAGTAATTAACTGGCAGGTTTTCTAAAGACCCCCGGGAACCAGGATATCACATCGTCTGAGTCAGACGGCTCTCGCATGAGGCTATGGCGCGCATAATATAAATGGAACTTGTAATTTTGTTGATTATGGAATTAATGAAATACTCGTTTCCCTATTTTGTCTTTATTTGTGTACTTAGTACACTGGCACGCCCGCGTATTTTATTTTATCTCGCGACTCATATTTTTTGTGCCAAACAAAATGGCACGCCTGCGCGTCAGTGGTCGTCGTCGGAATTATCTTCACTTCCTCATCCAACCAGCATTGCATGATATACTTCTGCGTGGAGCTATTCTGATTAAAAGTCTCCTTCTTGCAGGAGGACTTGCGGCTGCCAACATTGAGGCGCCAATGTTGATCTAATTTGGGTCACTCCCACCTGTGGCTATATTTGAGCATGGCAACAAGACTTACATGCACCAAACTCAAGATTCGGCTCAGTTTGCGACCACTCAATCAAAGAAGGCGGAGAAGTTAGCCGCTGCCAAAGCAAAGAGGGACCGTCACAATCTCATGATTGAGGCGCGCACCCTCCTCAAGAAGTCAACAATGGCTGAGATGAAGGGTGACCTTCAAACTTCCTAGCAGCTACGCCGCCAGCTAACAATAGGCGTGTGAATATTAGTTCGCACCACGCACCTACATCAACTACAACCTCGGCTGCACCTAAACCAAGTGTGCAGCATACTGAGGTAGAGCTACTCGAAGCATTGGAAGCTGTCTCTGGAAACCTCCGTAGACACATGTCTAGTGCTCGTCATGCATCTAGCCCTCATCCACTCCGCAACTTTAGGAGAAAGTACCACAAAGTGCAGCAGCTACATCAACTCATGAGCTCTCGCATCGCACAGAGCTCAGTTCCAGAAGAAGATTGGCCTCTTGATGTAAGAGACCTTGTTGATAAAGTGTTCTCCTATCCTAGTAGGTTGATGCCACCATACGATCTCTTTCCCGATGAGTGGGTGAATGAACCATCCAAGATCAAGGAACTTGTGCGGCGTTCGATCATGAAAGAATTTTGGAAGAGGCATCGTTCAAACAAGCAACCTAACCTTCCAGGCCCAACGGTCGCCTTCAACAATAGCAACATTGCTCCTCGCTGTTGCCAAAGTAGTTGGGTACCTTGCTTGCATATGTCAGCAGTGGATGGCTCATCCACTCCCAATAGCAACCGGTTTGTAGTCTTGCAACATGATTAGGCACCAAGTGGCGAAGATCTTCGTCGGGAGTTTCGTCAGCTCCAAGATGAAGTGAGTAGGCTACGACAATACCTCCAACGCAATAATCTCGAGTCATCAAGGGCTGGCACGAAAACCTTGCTTTTACCGTTGTCCACAACATGATTATCGTGCTTAGGCGCCTTGACGGAAGTTTGCTCCCGGCTCAACCATTGAACGGGGGCAAAGGACATTGCCACCACGTTGGAATCAATGGTCGCGACATCCAACTTCTTCTCGCCCTACTCAGCAGTGGTGTGTGAAGAATCCAGCTCAAGGGCAAGCTCATCCTCAGGCACCAACATCGGCAAGGCATGAAGATCACAGGATGAGACCGCCACCGCAAGAGAGGGTGATGAGACCAACCAACATAAGGCAAGTTGAACAATCACGTCACCGTGCTCAACCATTCCCAACTCACGCATATCACGCCCACGGTCAACCCGGTAGCGTGAGCGACGTCTGATAAACCGGGACATGTTGCATCAAGAACTTGAAGATTTAATCTTATAAAACACAGAAGTTCGCATCGGGGCAGATGGCGAAGTACAACGGGAGCATGATAGAGTCACGTTCCGCATCGCCCCTCGACTTGCACTAAGCGAGAGGTACAAGTTTCTCCTTAGTCGTTTAACTCCAAGGCCATGAGGTGCACCCCACGATGGTACAGTTAATAAAGAGGCGGTAAAGTCGGTTCGCCCTATTACTATTCTCTGACGTGAAGATAAAAGGTTGAAGCAACAACGGGTACCATGTCGCGACGCGACGTCGTGCATCGCCACTCCTATGGAGGGGGTTGAACAAGTACAAGCATCAACCTCCACTCCTCAAGAGACAATGCATCAAGAATAAGAGGTTGTGATTTTGAGTTCACCCATAAAACATGTACAAAGGGATGAACAAATGAAAGAAGCTACGTTGGAACCACAACAAGATGGGGAAGCTCGAGAGGAAGCTACTGACAATATAGCCATGTGCGGCACATTAGCCACAAGGATAGAGGATGAAAATGGTGGGAAATGGGTGCCTCCTCCGATTACCCATGATTTCACATACCCTTCAGATGAGGAGATCACCCCAAGTCCTAAGGCGGCTTTCTCAAAGGCAATCTTACCTCATTTTGGGCAAGTCTACTCCTGGTTCAAAGGAGGCGAAGAGCCGTTGAAAGAGGTCGTTACCATGTCAACGGAGGAAGCAAGGTCAACAACACCTTGTCTCCCTATAACCTCTGGCAATGGTTGGCTATCCGACGGAGATATCTATGCCCATAGATATGCTAACATCTCCTCTCGAGTATCTCAAGATCCTGATGAGCTACAACACATTGTGAGTCATCCTGGAGCCAACACTCGCCTTAAGGTTATGGCCTCGCAAAGGGCAAGAAGAACACCGGTGCAAAGGTAGAAGAACAAGAGAAGGAGGAGGAAGCATACTACTCCGACTCCTCTTCATTAGAAGGCCATTCACGCTCACCCGCATATAGTGAGTTGAATCATTCAATCCCTCGACGAAGAAAATCACTTAGATGATCCTAATATAGCACCGACACATGGCATCAACTGGAGGAGGTAATGCTCCTTGAAATAATATTAATAGGAGACCGAGTAGTGCACCAACCCTAGGTGCACAAAGACAAAGGGGGAATCGCAACATTGCAACACATGATGCAAGTTCGTCCGGGGCACAAGCTCGCACCCTAGAAGAACAAGTACAACAGCAAGGTCGGATGATGAGTCAACTTGCAACGAGTCTTGACCAGATTCTCGCTTTGATGGGCCAGGCTGGGCAAGGGATCCCAGAAGTTATAGCGACTCAACAACATGAAGATCCACAGATAGAGGAGCTTGGGTCAGCTAGGCATAATGACAACCCAATTTTTGGGGAACAACCACGTGCGAGGTTCTCACACTCAAGCACACATACCCCAAACTATTTCCGTCAATGCTCCACCAACTACTTTGAAAGAGTGCCATGACATCGTCGAAGAAATGGTCAACAAGAGGCTTAAGCAATTGTTGCTGAACAAGTGCCACGATCTTCAGAAAGTGACCTAGAGAAGCCTTATGAAGCATGGCATGATCTAGTATCCTTTCCTTCCGGATGGCACCCACCCAAGTTTCGCCAGTTCGATGGGACCGGTGATGCAAGGGAGCATTTGGCCTACTTCGAAGCAGCTTGTGGTGATACTGTCAATAGCTCTTCTCTTCTACTTCGCCAATTCTCAGGCTTTTTAACTGGCTCAACATTCCACTGGTATAGTCGTTTACCAATCGGAGCCATAAGTAGTTGGTCCGAAATGAAAGAAATTTTCAAGAGACACTTCGTGGCTATGAAGAAGGATTTTACAATGGTTGAGTTGTCTCAAGTCCGCCAAAAGTGAGAAGAAGCAATATAAGATTACGTAATTCGCTTCCGCAATAGTTATGTGCAACTCGCTAGAGAGATGCATGTCGAGGATGCCATTGGGATGTGCGTCCATGGGATGCAACAACATTGGTCACTTGAAGTGTCCAAAGTGAGCCAAAGACCTTCAAAGGTTTTAATTCAGCCGTGGTAGCTACTAAACTTGAATTTGAGAAGTCCCCTCAAATTATGGAACTCTACAAGAATGCTAGTGCCTTTGACCCATCCAAGAGATTTAATTGGACGATCAAGACGAATGGTAATGCGAGCAAAGGCAAAGCCGCTTGAGAATACTACAAGAGTATCAACCCAGGGAAATGTACCCATTCTGGGGGTAAAAAATGAACAATTCAATGGAAGGCAATGTAGCTCTATTCAAGAGTTACTCAGGAAATAATACGTGTTTAGGCGTGAATTGGTCAAAGACCTATTTGACCAAGTGATGGAGCATCATGCATTGAATTGGCCAGATCCACGAAGGCCGGAGCAAGTCAACATGACTTGCTACCCATTGTATTGCCCGTATCATAGATACGTGGGTCATGTAATAGAAGATTGTGTTGCATTCAAGGAATGGCTCCAAAGAACCATCAACAAAAAGCGGGTCAGCTTGGACCCTAAGTCGTTAACCCGTTATCACACATCAAATATGATCACATTAGGACCATGTCTAGATTCAAGCTAAGAAAATGGTGAAGATGAAGGGTTGTGGGTTCTGCTATCACAAGTGGAACAACAACTATCTGATATAGCGCTTGCGTCAATATGCCCACTTGTTCCTCATCGAGATGCGCGTCCTACACGGGAAAATCAGCCATGGATAGTTGTGCAAAGGAAAACCACCTCAACGAGTCACGCTCAACAACATCATCGAACGGTCGGGTTGAAGAACCCTTCACGGACGACTTGGAGAAAGTCTGATCCAAGTAAGAGGCACATGCATTCGAGATTCGTCCCATGGTTTGAGGGTAATGAATCCTTCCCACGACCAAGCTAGGTACATGTGACCCTTAAGCATTTTTTGCCACCAGGTTGGGGGCAATCACCACAAGATAAAGCAGAAGGAAAAAAGAAGAGTCGTGTACCACCTCATCACAAAACATTACTTCTTGCAATGCCATCATTGAATCTACCTCAAGCGCTAATGAGCTATTTACACATGAGGAACATGAGGTGTTCCGCACTAACACCTTGTCAAGAGAGCAACATGTTGAGGAAGTTAACATGAACTTACGAAGTGGGAAGATCATACTCGAGGGTGCTAAGCCTAATTCCCAGAAAACAAATAGATCAGAGACTCCAGAGGAAGTTCTGCGCCAAGACAACACCAAAGAAGAGATTGCTAAAGGCAAAGCTAAGGCGGATGTTGACTACAACGTTATTGCCCACCTCAAGAGAATACTCGTGATGCTAAGTGTCTATGATGCTTTAATGATGGTGCCCGAACTTAGGGAGGCCTTAGTAGAGGCACTTAGAGCTCCAGAACTTTATGAGGTGGCTATGGCCAATGGCTACACTTGTCACCAACCCATTGTATGCAAATGAAATCACGTTTGATGATGGTGATAGAGTGGTGAAAGAAGAGGACCATAATCGGCTACTATAAATTGAAGGAAACATTGGCAATGCACATCTTCATTCGGATCCTCATCGACCCAGTTCCGGTGAATATATTACCCGTGAGAAGCTTATTGCGGGCTGGTTTCTAGCAACAAGACTTGGAACCAACATAAGTCATGATATGTGGCTTCAACAATCAAGGAACAAGGACTATTGGGGCTTTTACGGTCAAGATCCAAATGTCCACATTCAGCTTCAAAGTGCGGTTCTTCGTCATTGAGGCCAACACATCATACTCGCACTTTTAGGAAGACCATGGATACACAAGTATGGAGTGGTTCCTCCACGCTGCATCGTTGGTTGAAATTCATGGATAGCAGTGGTACACGATAGTGTATAGCTGGCAATACCTCCCCATACACGATACAAGAATCCTTCCATGCAGACGCTAAGTATTACTTCCCAGCTGAAGGCTCCAATCAACAATTTGGGACGGTCGGACTAGCGATGTGTTGAGCACCTGAAAGGCACACCGTGGCCACAATGAAGCGCCTCGTCACGCCATGTGCCCCTGTTGGAAGGAAGGACTATTCCCTCGCAATCATGGGAGGCGTTGGCCAAGGGAAAGAATCCATGGCCATGCCCTATGACTACAAGCCCACATCATCTTCTAGATCAGGGAGCTCCAAAGCCCCAACCCTACAAGCAAGAAGGCCCTCTACTGCTACGACTACCATGCTGTTGGTATTGAATGCAAGAGTTCCAACAATGGCACCAATCATGGTAAGGTCGGACTCACAATCCTCATTAAAGATGTCTACGAGCATGAAATTGGAGCCCTCATTGACATCAAAAAACCTAACTTTCTAACGGTGGCAATATTGCGGTGTTCAAGGTAGCAATCAGCTTGCGAGCAGCAGTGATGCGCCCCCATGCCTCACACTATGAGTGCGTGGGAAAGGAACATCAGCCGTTACTCCCGCACTAAAAGAAGATGTTAAGAAAAGAATGCCTAGAATGGAAGAGGTTGCCAGGGTGCTAAGGCAACATAGCCCCCATCTTTGTACATTTCGGTAACTACTCCTCTAGAAGTTGTGGCCATTCAAGACTCTTTGAAGTCTGAAGTTCACACCATATTTTATAAAGTACCATGTGTACAACATTGTGAAACTATATTTGAGCCTCTCAATCCTCACCATGATACAGAAAAGGCGCTCTCAACGACTAAGGTGAACCCCAAGATGGTGCAATTGTTAGAGAGGGCGGGATTTACCCTTCAACAAAATTAGAGAATACCTAGCAGCACCTGCCATATGTGAACTGTGGTGGGCACAAGCGGAAGATTTAATAAAAAGAAAGAACAAGTCTCAACCAAAATACAGGCTAGGCTACAAAGCCAGCCCGTTCAGTGATGAAGATGAGGCCCATGACAAGTTGGAACACGTACACTGCTGCAATATGATCATAACCAATGACGATGGTGCAAGTTGTTCATACCAAGATTTCCACGCGACAACTTCCCTTGAGGCTATGCCGACTGAGGAAGATGAGTTAGTTGAAACAACCTCTGCACCCCAAGAAATCGAAGATGGAGGTCAGCCCACCGATGATGAGCTTGTGCAGATTAATTTAGGTACAGAGGAGGACCCACGTCCTACCTTTGTTAGTGCCTCACTTACCCCTGAGGAGCGGGAAAGTTATAGAAACTTCTTGATGGAATTACGAGATTGCTTTGCTTGGAACTACAAAGAAATGCCCGGGCTTGATCCCCGTGTCGCCACACACAAGTTGGCGATTGACCCTCAGTTTAAGCCAGTTAAGCAACCACCACACAAATTACGTCCTGAATTTGAAGAACAAGTCATTGCTGAAGTTGACACAACTGGATTTATCAAAGAAGTTCAATACCCACGGTGGCTTGCTACCATCGTTCGTGGAAAAGAAAAATGGATAAGTGAGAGTCTGCGTGGACTTCCGCGACCTTAATCGAGCATGCCCCAAGGATGATTTTCCCATACCAATCACCGAGATGGTCGTCGATGCCACCACCGGCTATGGTGCCTTATCCTTTATGGATGGATCATCGGGATATAATCAAATCAAGATGGATGAAAGTGATTCCATTGATACCGCATTTAGAACACCAAGAGGCAACTTTCACTACATAGTGATGCCATTCGGGTTGAAAAATGAGGGTGCAACATACCTACGGGCCATGACCCATATACTCGGAGACCTCATCCACCAATCGGTAGAGTTCTATGTCGATGACATGGTTGTAAAGACTAAAGATCGAGAGAAGCATCAAGAAGACCTTCGCGTTGTCTTTGAATAGCTGCGTCAACATCAACTCAAGATGAATCCACTCAAGTGCACCTTCGGTGTGCAGTCAGGTGTCTTTCTTGGGTTTGTCGTCCGTCATCGTGGGATTGAAATTGAGCCCAAGAAGATTAAAGCCATCCAGGATATGCCTCCTCCAGAAAACTTAAAAGAATTAAGGTCATTACAGGGAAAGTTGGCATGCATACGCCGCTTCATCTCGAACTTATCCGGGCGTGGGCAACCCTTTTCGAGGCTCATGAATAAAGGAGAACCATTCATATGGGATGAACAATGCCAAGAAGGACTCGATAGCATAAAAAGGTACTTTCTTAACCCTCCTATCTTGGCAGCACCTGTAAAAGGGCACCCACTAATACTCTATATCGCCACACAACCCACATCAACAGGTGCCTTGCTCGCACAACACAATGAAGAAGGGAAAAAGGTGGCGTGCTATTACTTGAGCCGCACCATGGTAGGCGCCGAATGCAACTATTCAGCCATAGAAAAGTTGTGTTTAGCATTGATATTTGCCTTGAAGAAACTACAACACTACATGTTAACCCACCAAATCCAGCTTGTTGCTAGAGCGGATCCCATAAGGTATGTGTTGAGTCAACCTGTGCTTGTAGGGAGACTTGGGAAATGGGTTGTACTTATGATGTAATTTGATATAACCTATGTGAAGGCAATCAAAGGGCAAGCATAGGCAAAGTTTCTAGCGGCACATCCAGTGCCAGATGACTCGCCCCTTATCACTGATCTTCTCGACGAAGAAGTTTTCACCACGGAGCTAGAGAACCCTTGGGACCTCTATTTTGATGGAGCCTCGCAAACTGAAAATGATCGTGATGGTGCTCCTAGATGGAGGCGGGAGGCAGGCCTCGTGTTCAAACGCCTGTGGAGAAGTGATACATCACTCGTTCTCTTTACTCAAGGAAGAATGTTCTAATAACGAAGCTGAATATGAAGATCTCATTTTTGGACTCCTCCTAGCGCTCTTAATGGAAGTATGTTCCTTACGAGCACACAGAGATTCCCAACTAATTTTACACCAAGTAAATGGTATATATGAAGTTCGTAAGCCTGAGCTAGTGCCATACTACAATGCGGCCCGATGACTTATGGAAAAATTTGAGCATATTGAAATCATTCATGTCCCGCGTAGCCGAAATGCACCAGCAGATGCTTTGGCAAAACTTGCAGTAGCATTGGTCTTACCAGAAGGAAAATCCACACAAGTAGTTGTCGAAGAGAGATGGTTGCTCCCGGCTGTTCTTGAGCTTATTCCGGAGCAACATGAAGTCAACACTATTACAATAGGGGTTGTGGAAGAAGACGATTGGCGAAAACCTTTCCTCAACTACTTCAACCATGGTAGCCTCGGCGATTCGGTCCAAAGATGCCAACCTACGGTCGCCCGTATGTCCATAAAGCTGGCATCTTGTATCGACGCGCTTATGGCCACGAGATTTTACTTGCCGGTCCAAGTGTTGCGAGAAATACATCATGGCGTCTGCGGAGGAAATCAAAGCGGTCCAAAGATGTACCACAGCGTACGACTCATCGGGTAATATTGGCCTGGAATCATGGCCGATTGCTTAAGGGTTGCCAAGTCGTGCCATAATTACCAAATACATGGTGATTTCAAGCATCGTCCACCGTACCTCTTCATCCTACAGTGCCGTCATGGCCATTTGATGCCTGGGGTATTGTTGTTATTAGGAAGATTGAACCTCCTTCTTCTAAGGGGCATCACTTCATTCTTTCTATAACAGACTACTTCTCCAAATGGGCCGAAGCTGTGCCACTACGAGAGGTCAAAAGTGACAATGTTATTGACTTTCTTGAGAAACATGTCATCCACCGCTTTGGGATTCCGCACCGCATCACATCTGATAATGGTAAATCCTTCACAAATCACAAGATGGAAAGGTTCAAAGCTAAGTACAATATAAAGTGGAACTACTCAGCTGGGTATTATCCACAAGCAAATGTAGTGGCTGAAGCATTTAACAAGACCCTTGGCAAAATACTCAAGAAGACGGTTAATAAATATCAGAGAGATTGGCATGATCGTCTCTCTGAGGCTTTGTGGGCATTTAACATGTCATGGTTCGTACACCAACACAAGCTACACCTTACTCCCTTGTCTTTGGGAGTGAAGCCGTCTTACCACTGGAAATCCAAGTCCCATCTCTATGAGTGGCCATCCATGAGGAACTCACACAAGACAAGCAGATACAACTTCGGTTACAAGAACTCGATGCCTTAGAAGAGGGACGCTTTCAAGCTGTCCAAAATTTAGAGTTATATCATCTAAACATGGTGCGGGCATATGACAAGCTGACACTGTGTCTTCAGGAAAGGTGAATTGGTTCTCGTGCTATGTCGCCCTATCGTCGTGACACACAAGACAAAGGGAAAGTTCGAGCCAAAATGGGAAGGTCCATACGTTGTGGAGCAAGCCTATGACGGTGGCGCCTATCAATTGGTTGACCATCATGGGGTCAGACCGATGCCTCCAATCAATGGGAGGTTCCTGGAGAAATACTTCCAATGAAGTGTTCCTTTTTCGTTGGCTGCCTTTTTTTCTCTTTTTCTTAAAAAAGACAATAAATACAATAAAATCCTAAAGGGGCTCTTGCTCTCGATGTGTGCCCCTTAGGAACCCTTCTTTTTTTTTGGGACGTCAAGGTCCTACAACAAAAATGGCTTTCCCTGATAATGTGTTGTGCTTGTGGCTCAAGATTTGGCTGCCTTGGGACTTGGTCGAGGGGAAAAGTAAGGCACTAACGTGAAGAACCCACACATTCATCGCACAAGACACTTGTCGATCGTTCTCTCACCGGGGAAGGAAGACGAACTCGGTCTATCTTTGAGCGGTGAAGTCACCATGCCATTTGTGCTTCTTGATTACCTCCGGGAAGACTATAGGAAAAGAGCAAGAAAGGGCTACAAGGCTCAACACAAGTTGTTCTTTAGTGTGCAACCGCTTGCCATACCTGAGGAGGTAAAGAACAAGGGACAAAAAAAGAATAAACATGCATGCGAGGGCTAATTTAGACACACAAAGACGGATGGTCATCCTCCAAATTCCAGAAGGCCGTACACATCAAATATCTCCAAGTTCCAAAATTCAAATAAAAAGAGAAAAAAAGGAAGAAGAAGAAAAGAAAGTCACCCATGGAGATAACTTCAATTCAAATGACAAGCAATCCAATTCCAAGCAAAGAGGAAGGGGGAGGCGGCCATTCGTCACCCTTGGCAAAAGTAATGGCAGAAATTCCCAGCCGTTATCCTATAAAACCCTCATATCAGATAAGCCTCACCTATGTCTCTGTGTCAAGGAGTATAACTGAGCTGTAGTGCTACCCGTCGAGGAAAAGCTGAAGTTTAAAGTTTCCATCGCTACCAGGTAGAGTCGAGAAAACATGCCGTCCCATACACAATCAAAAAAGAAAGGACAGAAATTGTTTTGCTGTTGGTATGGTTATTCGGCAACATTGATGCGAGTCCCCTGACAGCCTTGTCCTAAGCCACACCTATAGCCAATGCAGAATGGGAAAGCCAACATTTTCTCAAAACAACAAAACAAACTCTGTTTTTTTCTCTCCTCTTTTGCTTTTACACTAACTATTTCAGGGATCGTGATTCCTTCTAGCTGACGCAAGACATTCAATTCATGAACATCGTGCCAACTCTACTTAGCGATTTCAGCTTATCGCTTGATGATTATGGAACAGTTGGGCATACCATGGCGGCCGGTATCAAACTGTTCGAACTATTGATTTGATCAGCTGACACCATGATAGCGAGTAGTCGTGATCAAAACAAACAAAGTTCCTTCAAGGCGCTGCATGGAGTTTCGCGGCAAATTAAGGATGTCTGGGAGCAGTCGAGCACACCAGGGCGGCTAGTGTGAGGCTGTCAAACCCTTCGGTATGGTTGGCTGGCACCATGGCAGTATTTTTGGTCGCAACCAAATCGATAAAAGAAACCTTCGAGGTGCAGTATGTTATTTCACTGCAACTCGAGGATGACACTCTCGTGGGTGGTATGATCTTTCACCACAATCCGAGAGCAAATGGTGGCTCCTAGTTGGCTAATGTCGTATAAGCGAAGGCGACCCCAGCTGGCCACCTACAAAAATACTCAAGATTAATGGTTTGGGTTTTCGCTATGATCTTGAGAACTTCATTTTCAATCGATCACTATCTCACAGAGGAATTGACTCGCCGCACACCTAAATAATGAGCTGCTTATGACAAGTGACTCGCTAAGCTAAGCTTGACTTGTTGTACAGTCGCATTTGACTTAGCGAGGGCCCCATTTTGCCTGTTGGCATGGAGTGCTCG
>CP053466.1:65815803-65920080 GCA_022644695.1 Cenchrus purpureus | reverse complement strand
GTCATCAGCATTACATTATTTTTACACCAGTCACCGAACTACCACCCTTATAACTCAACACTTTACACCGTGGCACCCGCATGTGGGCCCACGCTTCTTCTTCCCAAGGGGAATTGTTACAACCCCTGCCACACCTTCAAGGCCGCCCGCCATCCTCTCTCGCCTCGAGCGCCTCTTGAGTTCCTTCTCTAACTGGCCTCCCCCTGAAGGTTCTCTACACCTTTGCGTGTTCTGCGCCTTCGATCTCTTGGACTCCCGATGCCTCTTCACGCGAAGGCTCTTCGCGCCTTCACGTGACCAGCACCTTCGACGCCTGCGCCACCTCCCAAGTCATCGAGCCTGCAAAATCACCAAAGAACTAAGATGGTCGCTTCTCCTCGACCAAGGCCTCAGAGACGAAATGGATAAAAATAGGGGGTTAGGTGCGAAATGGATTTCCCCAACATTAGCCCCTCGCATGTGAAGGTTTGTCCCCCTAACGAGCAAGTAGCGAAACTCACACGGTAGAAATATTTTCGCAAGCGCCTCCCCATTTCGGCTCGTCCAGGTCTTCCTTTTTTACACGTGTCCGGTTGTGTTGATTCTCCTGTTTTTTCGCGATATGATTTTCCGCTCATTTGTCCCTATTTTATCGGGATATGCTTCCGTGAATCGCCGCTTTGATTCCTCCTGTGTTTCGTGCCACATATTTCCTAGATTGTCGTGCGCTTGCGCTATATAAGGCCGTCGCCGACCCCCAGTGCCAAACCCCTCCTGCTGCTGCTCTCTGATCGCATAGCGCCTGCTCCCTATTGGTAACTTCTTGTTAACTTAGTTCTATACCTTCATTTTTGTTTCTTTACTTTTTTTGTACCTTCATTCAACTAGGTTATGTTTGTCATTATTTTGGTTTTAGGTTGCTGGTTGTTTCTCTTGTTTCATTCTTCTTGTGATGGCTCAAGTTCCGCTGGGTCAAGCTCAAGTCGACTACGAAGGTTTTGGGCGTAGTCGTGTGACACCGCGGCTTCTTGCTGAGTTCAAAAAGTTACTTTGAAAGTGGGCAAGCTAGAGCTCCTGGAAATGAAGTGACTCCTGCCCCGAGAGACGATGAGGTTGTAGTGTTCCGCGATCTTTTGTCCGGTCTTGATTTCCACTTGATCCTCGTCGTTGCAATTCTTCACAACTTCGACATGTACATTCATCACCTTACTCCGAATTCCATTCTTCGACTGAGCTTGTTCATGTGGGCGTGCAAAACTATGGGTGTCAATCCCACTGTGGCCAACTTCGTTCGTGCTCACACTATTCATCATCAGCCATTATTCATGGAGCGCGCCGAAGGTGATACATATATCAAGGAAGAGGCCCAATTTGCTTCGCTGAACTTTAGATATAGATCTGATGTGGATGTCCTTGTTGTCTGCTATAAGAACAAATGGAAGGATGATTGGAACACATTCTGGTTCTATCACAAGGTGGACGATACCGCTTCTGCTTTGGTCAGCAAGGAGATGCAAGATCTTCCGAAGGGTGTTGGCATAACTCTCGATGACTCTGATCAATCTCGACTTTTCTTGGTTGTCTTTCGGGAAATTGCAAAAATTATGGGTACTCGCGATCTCGTCGAAGAGTACTACTGCTGCAAGATTTTTCTGGTGAAAGCTGGTTGGTCTGTTGTCCCATGGAGCGACTTTACAAGCCCCATTAAAGTTCCAGACTTTACAAAAAGCTTCGGAGTAAAACTCGAAGGTTTGTTTTTGTTTTTCTCTTATATGCTTTTTGATTTCTACACTCTGTGTTTTTGTCTTATTTTTGGCTCTTTACAGATATTGATGTTTTGCTTGTCGAAGATGTCGCCAAGCGAAATACTCGCCCCGAGTCTCAAGGAAGAGCATGATATCATGAACTGAATTGGTGGTCATCGCGACGACCACGTTTTCCAATTCTTTGGCATTAACGCTGGTGATCGCTGTTACCATTACACGCGTGAAGCTGCCGCTAAGCGCATCCGAAGAAAGGGTCTAGCAGCACGCAACCTTCTACGCGCGCCTTCTCGTGGCCGGCAAAAGACGCCAAGGCCGCCAAGAAGTCAACCTAAGCGGCGCAAGCAAAGATCTTTCTCCTGAGACTGTGTCTTCTAGCCCCGATGGCAGCGATGGAAACCAAAGCGATGTTAACAAGAGCAATGAGAATATAGCTGATCCTGCGCTGTCCGGGGGAAGCACTCGGGCGTCTGACTTGGAGCGCAATGAGGAGCAAATTGATGTGACTTCGATATCACCGCGCCCAGACGCTGGTGCCAGTACCATTGCTCAACCGTTCGATATTGACATTAGCGACCGTGAACCTGAGAGCGATGAAGAGCTTGCTGCTCCTTCCAAAACAAGTGGTAAAGCACCCGCTGGTGCCGAAGACATTCCTAAAGAACATGTCCCTTCTAAAGGGCTGGTTCCTTCTTCTTCGCGCAAAGTTATTGATGCTTTCACTGCTGGTGCCGGCGACAGTGACAGCAGTTTTGACATAGAGTCTGATAGCGGCCGGCGAAGCAGTGGTGTTTTTGTCAGTGCTGATTCTCCCTCGGTTGTTGCACGTCGTCTCGGAATTTCTCAGAACTCCCGTTTCTTTGGTGATTGCAAGAGGAAATTACCGGCCTCAGAGTGATGATCGCGAACGCCGCTTTGCTCCAAGAGGTGGTCGGGTCTTTCAGCTTTCCTATCATGGAAGAGGATCTTGGTCGATGGCGATGATGAAGTTTTAACACGTGCTCAAGATCTTGCCATGAAAACCTTCGGTTCGTCGAGTTGCTCAAGACCGTCACCGCCAAGACGTTCAAATCAATTCAACCTTCGTGACCGGACTACCTCCTCCGCTCTTGAGAAAGAAATTGTCATCAAGAATCTTCAGAAGACAAGGATTTTTGTCTGCTTTGGAAAATGAGAAAAGAAAATGCTGCTCTATCCTCGGAAATTGACTCTTTCTCGAAGAAAGATAGTTCTCTCGAAAACGAAGTTACTAAGTTGAAAGAGGCAGTTGAAAACGAGAAAAAGAAGAGTGAAGGTTTGAAGGGCCTGTACGAAGTCAAGCTGAAGGAGCTCAATGAACTGCAAACCACTCATGCCGCTCTTGTGAAAGAACATGAGGGTTATTGTGATGAAGTTGAATACATATTGTTCCTGTTTGCAAGAAGGTTCATGATCTTTTGACGGACTTTGGCACTGCACCTGGCTCATACGTCATCGAAGGTCAATACATAGGCGACATTTTTAAGTGGCTGTCAGATGGCGTATCATCTCTAGCTTCGGCAGGCCGTTCTTTTGGTGAGCTTGTACCGGAGTTGCTGACGTACCATTTGCCACTCCGTGTACTCTCTCTTGAGCACTCCTACTGACGGGTTTGAGCCTGCTGTTTCCAAGACTGCTCTTCGCCAGATGCGTGATGGTTCCTTCGCCTGGCCTCAAGAAACCAATGTTGACCGTATTCCTGCTCTGCCGAAGAATATTGCGAAAAACTTTGTTAAAGAGTTTTATCGTAAGTTTGGTTTTGGCTATGCTGTCGCTGAAGCCCGTCATGTTCTGCGCAAGGTTACATTGCTGTGCTCTTTGCTAAGCTATTACTGTCTTTTGCCTCATTTTGCTTTTAACATTCAGCTTCTCTTTTCCAGACTAGCCCCAGCCCCGCTGCTTCTGGTCAAGTTGGCGTCGCCTCCGGTGTTGGGACTGCTCTGCCTTCTTTGACACCTTCGGCTGATGCTGCTTCTCGTGGCGCTTCTATGGCCCCTTCCTCTTCGGCTGGCGGAATACAAGGCGCTATTTCTTCTGCTGCTCCCACTACTTCAGCTGCTCCCCATACGACCGAAGAGGTGTAAAGATTGTTGCCGTGGTGACAAGTGTTAGGCTGGGAGTGCTGGGGCACATTATGTCTATGTAACTGAACTATTTTGCGAATCTGCTTGGTCTGTGGTTGTGCCTCTGCAGATGAGCGAAAGATGCCCACTTGTTATAAATCGTGGTGACTATTTTATGTTTGGTTCTATATGGTGAAAGTTTCATCTGAAATTTCCTCACGCGTCCTTTGATGAATTTTGGTCTTACAAAATTAACCGATACGATGAACGCAACAATGCATCTAAGGATTTCTTCGAGCAGTATAGCCGAAATCGGCTGATTCATGATTCAACTTCGCAACGACGACTGTGTGGAAGTGATTTTTCGGTTGATGTACAACCTTCGAGTAGTTCTCTGTATCGTGGCGATTCTTCTGTTGCTATCCCGAAGGTTGAGATAGTTGATCTTACCGAAGACGACATGCACGAGTACATCTACAAGCGTTTTAACTAATGAATCGCGAGACTACCTCTCGTGTGTTTGGTTGTAACTTAGCTATGTTGCTATGTCTGTAACTTTGCTATTGTTTGAACACTTTCTTGCTATAATAAACTACTATTTCCGCGAAGCTCTTGGTTTTGAAACTGCAAAAAGGGAACTCAATCTGCGAAGCGCCTCCCCCTAGTTTCCTTTTCCGCATTTCACAACCTGCATTGGCAAGTTTGATTGCAACTAAACATTATTCTTTCTCATGCTCTGCCTTCGCGCAGTTGTACGTTATGAATTAATATTGCGTGACGTTTTTGATTGCACTGTCACACAACGTTTTGTTCCTCGAGATGACTCGTCAGTCGAATCTTGCATTTGCTTCGCATGACACAAGGTCGAAGGTTTCTTTCCTTGCTGAAGAAGGAGATGATTTGCGACTGCGCCTTTTAACAAGTCGACTTATCCCTGCGAATTTTTCTTGCAGGTGCTTCGCGCATTAGCCGCCGAAGGCTTTTTACTGTTTTTGTGCTCGACTTCGATGCGAGCACCCTAAGTGAACCAATTACGTTTTTGCAATTTGCCTAAAATGTAATTGTTCACTTACGCTATATATGATGTATTTTTTGACCTGTGCCGAAAGTGACAACTCATTTCATTTGAGTTGCGTCACTTCGGACTTCCTGATGCGCACCGATGATATTTTTGGGGAGTCCTTGTTATAATTTCCAAGGAGATATTACACATGAAGACCGCCTCATTAAAAACCTCGCATCCCTGCAGCCGATGATTACACAACTAGAGACTCTCCCACGAGGAAAAGCCGAAAACTTAAAAAGAAATGTTTGTTACAAAAATGCGAAATGAAAAGAAACTACTAAGAAAAAGAGCTAAGATACAACGAAGCTTGTTCCTCTTTCACAGCCAATACTTTTGCAGCATATCTTGTTCCACGAGTATGGATCCTCCACCCTTCTAGGTTAGTTAACACGAAAGCCCTTGCCTTGTTTACATTGCGATGAATGGACCGTCCCATTTCTCTTGCAGTTTTCCCACGCCCGTGTGTTTTTCCTTAAGACCATATCTCCGGTTTTATATTCCTCCTTCGCACCTTCTTGTCCTTCCATCTTGGTTTCCTCTTGATAAGTTTCAATGTTACGTAATGCTTGAGCTTAGCCTCTTGCCGATGTCTAGGCGGTGCCATGTCCTCATTTCCAGGTGAGCCTTCGGATCGAATGGATCCTAGCTTTATCTCTTACGGTACCATCACCTCGCCAGATAGCAACTTGAATGGCATGAATTTTGTGGCTTTTGACTTGTGTTGTGAGACCATATGACTCTTGGTAACTCGTCGCCCACTTGCCCCTTGGCATTCTGTGATGTTTCTTTGGATGCGGTGAAAATTATCCGTTGGCCCTTTCAATGACTCCGTTGGATGTGGTGATACATCAAGCAAAGCACAACTTGGTGCCTAGATGAAAGCAGAACTTGCGAAAGTCTATTGAGTCAAATTGCTTGCCGTTGTCCACTGTCACTTCGTACGGGACACCAAATCTGCAAACCACATTTTGCCAAAAGAATTTCTATCACTCCCGGTTATAGTGCAGACGGCCTTCGCTTCAATCCACTTTGAGAAGTATTCAACAGCCACTATTGCATATTTATAATTTCCCGAGGCCGTTGGCAGAGGCCCCACGATGTCAATTCCCCATCTTGCGAATGGCCATACCGAAGGAAGGAGTTGTATCTCGTAAGGTGAAAACTTGGAGTAATTTATGTGCTTCTGGCAGTTGTCGCATGTTCTTACGATCTCTTCAGCATCTCGTACTGCTGTTGGCCAATAGAAAGCTTCGCGAAATGCCTTGGCCACTAGCTTTCTTGTTCCTATGTGGGAAGAGCACATGCCTGCATGTATTTCTCTTAGCAATTCTTTGCCTTCTTCGCGCGATACGCACTTGAGTAGTGGTGCGCACACGCCTGCCTTGTACAATTTTCCCCTCTCAACACAAATGACCTTGCTCTTGCTGCCATTCTTTTCCTGTCAACTTCGCTTTCTGGCTCGTAATACCCTTTTAGATATGCCACTATTTGTGCCCTCCAATCTTACCGATAATTGCAATCGATAAGCTTCCTCTGTTCCATGAAGTGTGCATTTTCCTCAATGTCTCATAGAACACATCAGGTGGTAATGGTTGCTTCGTGGCCCCTGCTTTTGCTAAAGCATCGGCCTCTTTGTTTTGCTCCCTTGGTATCTTCTTTACTGTGAACCCCAAGAAGTGTTTCTCCATTGCCTTTACTGCTTTCAAATACGAAGACATTTTGTCTTTCTTTGCTCTATATGACTTGCCTATTTGATTCGTGATGAGTTCTCCACCTGAGCGAACCGACCGAAGGGACTTTATTACTTAACCGAACGTTAGCGGCTTAAGCTAAGCCTATCACGAGCAGCGTTGCTGCTTGATCGGCGGGGGGCTTACTCTCTAGGGCTGCATGCAGGGAAAGAGCTAAGTCAGAGCGGATAGGCCAGAAGAGGATTTCTTCTCGGTGGATTTTTTTTCTTTACTAAAAGAGTTTCGGTCTAACTGTTTTTTATTTTTGAATCTGTGTTCAACACCAACCTTCGTGCTCCTACTGCTTTTGCCTTCCGAAGACCCAACAGCGATCCTTCAGATTCTGCGACATTGTTTGTGTACCCATCAAACTCCAACCTTACTACATATCTCATTTTTATTCCCGAAGGTGATGTGAGAATTGCCGCAGCTGCTGCACCATCATTACAGTACGCCCCATCACAAAATATTTCCCATGATTTCTCTTCTTTTGGCAACTTCTCGCCATCTTCCTCTGCTTGTGCCCATTCTGCGACGAAATCTGCCAGCACTTGGGATTTTATCGCTATTCTTGGCACGAAGGTTATGTCGTATTGAGACAACTCTGTTGCCCATTTGCCCATTCTCCCTGAGGATTCTTTGTTTTCAAACATTTCACAAAGTGGGAAGCTTGTTGGCACTATCACTTTGAAACTTTGGAAGTAATGCTTCAACTTTCTTGCTGCCATTACTACTGCGTATGCCATTTTTTCTAATTTTGAGTATAATTTCTTTGCTCCCTTGAGCACTTCAGAGACGAAGTATACTGGCATTTGCTTTAGATTGTTGCCGTTCTGCTTCTCCTCAACCAATGCTACGCTTACTGCATGAACTGATGGTGCCACATACAACAACAACTTTGCTTCGGGCCCAGGACTTGACATTACTGTCAACTTCTCTAAATATGCCTTTAGGTCTTCGAAGGCTTCCTGTTCCTTCTCTCCCCATACTATATTTTTCTGCCCAGCCAATTGCTTGAAGAATGGTAAGCTTCGTTCTGCCAATTTGGAGATAAACCGACTCAATGCTGCGAGCCTGCCTGTGAGCTTTTGTACCTCCTTCTTCGTTCTTGGAGGCCTCATGTTTCTTATTGCTTCTATCTTTTCTGGATTCGCTTGTATTCCTGACTTTGACATCATACATCCCAATAACTTCCCCCTACTGACCCCGAAGATGCACTTTTCTGGGTTCAGCATAAGCCCATACTTTCTCATGTTTTGAAAAGTTTCTGCCAAGTCTTCGATGTGACTCTCTTTATGCTTGCTGTGCACTACCACGACATCGACGTAGGCGGACACATTTCTCTTCAACTGTGGACCAAGAACTATCTCGCACCATTACATTAAAGGTGGGCTGCGTGCAAAGCCTTCGGGCATTCTTACAAAGCAATACACCCTGAAGGGTGTTATGAAACTTGTCTTGTCTTCTCTTCTTTTCTCATCCACACTTGATGATATCCCGAAAAACAATCAAGAAGTGACATCCTTTCGGATCCTCACGCATCGACCAACACGTGAATTCTTGGGAAAGGGTAGTCATCTTTTGGGCAAGCCTTATTGAGAGACATGAAATCTATACACATTCTCTGATCTCCGTTCTTCTTCGGTACCATGACTATGTTGGACAGCCAAGTCGTGAATTGCACTTCGCGTATGACACCTGCCTCTAGCAACCGCACTTCTCATGATCGCTTTTCTTTTCTAGTGATATCACTCTTAGCTTTTGTCTTCTTGGCATGATGTTCGGGTTTAAGTTTAGACTATGCTTGATAACTTCACGCGGTATTCCCTTGAGGTCTTTTTTGCTCCATGCGAAAACATCTTGGTTTTCACTCAAGCAGTTAAGCAAGTGTGCCTCTTCTTCTTCACTGAGGTCCTTCGCGATTATGATTGTTTTGTCATCCGTTTGTCACCGCTCAGCCTTCATTCTCTTCATATGCCGCATGGGCTTGATTCTATTTTCTTCTTCCTCTCCTCGCTTTATTAAGCTGCGACTCTTGTACATCACCTTCGCTTTGCTGGTTCCCTTCACGATTCGCACTAAGTGTACTGGCTGGTCAAGCCTATATTGTATTCTCTGTCTCATGCATCCTCTTGGTCCCCATAGACTGATAATACCCTATTGATCGTTGGAATTTTCATGCACAAAAAGGGCATGTGAATTACTGCTGCGAACTTGTTTATAACTCCTCTTAGAAGATGGCCTTGTAGGAATAAGGGATGTCTACTACATCGGGTTAACCATCTCGTTCTCATTAGTGCCCCTTCGCCCATCGTAACATTCATTTCGATGGTTCCTAATGCTTCAACTCGCTTGTTGCCGAATCCATATAGCGGTTTTGTGGATGTTTGCAACTGATCATCCCTGAACTCCATCTTTCTCGAACAGTCGTAGGTGAGAACATCTCGAACCGCCGTTGTCTACGAATTCCTCCCACATCATTTCCCAGAATGTACTTTGTGTTCTTCCCCAGTATTGCTCTGATCACCAGCGGGTCTTCATGTGGGTATCTCTTCAACTTCAGATCAGCCTGTGAATGTGATTGGGATATCGACCACCGTGCGAAATACCTTACTCAAGGCGGATGACCGACTTCCTTCCATCATCCTTCCTTTGCCTCTTCGATGGGAACTCAGGGAAACAACATCCCCCAGTTATTGCATTTATAACGTTCACCCTTTGATATCTGTCATCTGTGTCATTATTTATGACGTTGAATCTTTGGTACCTATCATCTTGCTCGACCTTGCTTTTTGGGATTGTCTTGGATTTTCTTTTGGTAGGGAGCACTTGGCATTGGGCCTTCGCTGATGTGTAAGCTAGGTGAAACGGTGGTGAATATGGTAGGGGTTGGAAATATTGTGGTGGCGGCTGAAACATGGGCTGCCAATTTGATGCTGAACTGTTTGCCACCGAAGGTACAACAGGCGTCGCTCTGTTGAGGAAACCAACTTGGTTCTGCGCCATTTTCTTCTTTTCTTCTTCCTCTTTTCTCTTGATCGCCACTGCATTCATATGTCCGGACCTTTGTTTCTTCCATGTATGGAGCAAACTGTTTGCGGAGGTGGTGTTGAGTATTTTGCAAACCCCTGTTGGTTTGACTGCGAAGGTGCCTGACTGTTATTTGCCCCTTGGATGATACATTGTTCACACTCCCCCTGTTGTAGTTTGAGTTGTTTGCTGTGTTTCTATTGTTCACGTTTGGCCTTCTGTTCCATTCTTCTTTAGCCTTCGCTGCATTTTTCCTTGCATGGTAATCTTCGATTCTCCTTTGCTTTCCACGATCGGATAAGCAATATGACTACTAGACTTCGAACAATTTCTTTTCCGACGGTGGCCTTCGCCTGTCTAGGTATTCCCCACAAGGCCCCCCGCCTATAACGGCGTCAATTACACTTGACTCCTCGACATGTGGTGCTTTTGCCCTGGCTTTTGTAAATCTCTTTATGTACTCTTGTAGTGGTTCCTTTTCCCCCTGTTTGATCTGATGAAGGTCATTGGCTGTGAGTTCTTGTGGCTGAAACCCCTGAAAGTTACTTTCAATTTTCTCTGTCGGCTCCATGAACTTATGCTTCCTGGCAATGACGCATACCATTGCCGAGCAGAGCCTTTAATGCCATGATCATAGCTTTTGCTTTCAGTTGTCATCACCTCCTCAGAAGAAATTGCCACACTGCATCAAGTATGAACTGCCTTGGATCGACTCACCATCGATTCTCGTAGGCGAAGATGGTAGTTTGAACTTGTTTGGCCAATCACCGCTCGAGCTCGAATGTTAATGGGGTGGATGGCTTGTCCTTGGAAGAATGTGAACTTTTGCTCTTGTGATGTGGTCTACGTTCCACAAACGCCTCTTCATCAGAATCGAACACCCATGATTCCTCGTAGTCGACGAAGACTCCTCCACAACAACCTCTGCTTCGCTTTTTTCCCTGAGGCGAAGTTGCTTTGTGCTGCTTTTCAGGCCTTGGCTCAGATCTTGCTGAATGTTCTTGCAGGGAATTAAGTTGTGCCTGCAATATTGCCATCATTCTTGAAGTCAACAGTTTCACTGATTGCTTGTTGCTCTTGCTCCTTGCGAAGCTGCTGAAGAATAGACTTCTTTTCTCGGATGTCTTCAAAGATCTGTTGGTACTTTTGTTGCTCTTGGCTTGGATCACCTACCTGTGGTCCTTAGCTTCGAGGAATGCCGCTTCTGCCTGAGCCCTTGTCCGGACATTGGACGAACCTGGCATTTGACTGAGCCTTGCCGCTATTGTTGCCTCTACTATTCTTAATGATGCAATGTCTTCGTCGAGGATCCCCGCATTCAAGAGGTCGACTTCGAAGTTTCCGTTTGCAATATCTTCCAGTGCCCCATCGCGACTGCCTGGTGCGTGGCTGAGCACTATGTCTCTATCTGCGTTTGCATTTACCCCTTCATTGACTGGGCCTTCGGACTCTGCTGCCGACGGGTCATCGGTAGCTCTCTGTGGATTGGTGTTGGTGTTCCTTGGTGCTCTCTTTGGTGCCATTGAACTGTGGTGGGACGAAACACGGTGGGCGCCAGAAATGTCGGGGCGAAACCCGTCCCCGAAGAGGGGCCAACAAATGCAAGCGTTAGGAAAACTCAAACCCACGAACTAACTGAAACGCGTCTTCGGGAGAGCAAAACAAATCTCCCCCCAGAACTCTCTCTCCCCTTTTCATTTCATTAGGGCTCGTTTAAATAGGCCCGCACCATCCACACTTTACATCTTTACCCTCACCTTTTTGCATCGTGCGAAGGATCTTTGAGGGCATTACAGTATTTTACACCAGTTCGCCCAACTACCACCCTTACAACTCAACACTTTACACCATGGCACCCGGCATGTGGGCCCACGCTTCTTCTTCCCCCTTCGGGGGAATTATTACAGCCCCGAAGTCACACGCCCGCTTCGCGTCACGTTCTTGCGTCGTCACCTTCGCGCGCCCGCCATCCTCTTTCGCCCCTCGAGCGCCTTTGAGTTCCTTGGTTAACCATCCTCCTGCGAAGGTTCTCTGCACCTTCGCGTGTTCTGAGCCTTCGATCTCTTGGACTCCCGATGCCTCTTCACGCGAAGGCTCTTCGCGCCTTCACGTGACCAGCACCTTCGACGCCCTATTGCGCCACCTCCCGAAGTCATCGAGCCTGCAAAATCACCAAAGAACGGAAGATGGCTGCTTCTCCTCGACCAAGGCTGTAGAAAATGGATAAAAATAGGGGTTAGGTGAAATGGATTTCAACATTTATATCCACACGATCGATCGAAGTGTAGAATAGGTTTACACCTCTGTTTTGCTCTTAATTCTATTTGATGCTTGTTTTATTTTATTCTATTATTTGTATGTATGTGAATGATGTGGTGCGTAGAGGACGATCGGTACTTGGACTACGCTGCAGTTGAAGAGTTTGAAGATTTTGAGCAGCCACCCGAGTTTGTGGAAGGCAAGTCCTTGCTGCATGCCCTTTTTTCTATACACCTGCATTTTAATTACACCGTTTATTTATTGCTTTGCATTAATATGATGGGTCCCTGTGTTTAAGGTGCGACTAGTTCTGATTTACCATGTTTCTTGATAACCTGGGTAATTTATTTATGTTGGGTAGTACATGCTTAATTGCTAACTATGGGTTGGTGGTGGTTTATAATGAACACAAAGTTAATTTGATTTATTTATGCTTCCTCATCATTAAACAAGATCACCCCCTTATTAATCGGAACATGGAGCGACCACCCAGAACAACAGTGCAACCACAAGACAAATGGCTCTGTCTTGGCCAAATATTAGAAACCTTAGTATGTGTATGCTTTACCTGATAAGGGCGAGGGGGTGCCGGTAGTTGGTGTATAGCAGCCTGGCTGATCTGCCTGGTAGCTTCAGCCTCTCGAGAGAGGGTTATGCATTGTCTTTGTCATGAAATCTAGCGAGCAGCTCATACTAGGGAATCTTTGTAAAGGCCTTGTAGTGAATTCCTAGCCACTCACCAAAGGAAGTGTTTAAGGGCCTTGCAAACCCGGGCAACATGGGAAACACGACTTGTGGGTAAAGATGTGACACCTCTGCAGAGTGTATAAACTGATAGATCACCTGTGCTCACGGTCACGAGCGGCCTGGACCCTCACATGAGTAACTTATGGAATATGGACTTAAATTTGTGCATTGCATCTGGTTCATGTTGCATTTATTAATCTTTGGGTTGGTATACACTTTCATTTGCTAGTAATTAGTTGCTTAATAAAATTTGACCAACTAAAAGTACTTACCGCTTTAATCATGTCAGCCATCCACTCAAAAGGCCTTGTATGTTGTTTTAGTTATATTTCCTTGTTGAGTATGGCATGTGCTCATGCTTGTTGATTTTATCTTGCAACTACACTACTCGGACCGCTCGTGACGGACGCTTTGAAGACTTCCCAGAAGACTTTGAGGAGTTCTAGGCACGTTCCCCAGTCGACTGCCTGTGGTGGACGACCATGTTTACTTTTTCCGCTGTTAGCTACTCGTATGGTGTGATAGACTATTTGACATTGATGGTAATAATAATTACGTGTGACACTGCGTTTTGGTACTTCACTATGTCATTTGCATGTGTGAACATGATCCCGGACACATGTAAAATTATTATCCGGTTTTGCTTCCAAAAGCGGGTGTGACAAATGTTAATTTCCTTACGATATCACGTACTCTTCTATATTTGCGTCAGATGTCGTTTCTTTTTATTCTAAATTCATCTTCTTATTTAACGTAATGAACTACTTAGAATAAGTTTTTGATATGGTCTTTTGGAATCAATCTACACCATTAAATCATCATAACATCCAATGGTATATTTATTTTTTCTTTTTTCAATCTGGTGGGATTAATCTGGACCATCGATCATCATAACTTCCAACGGTGTATATTTTTATATTTTTATTATTTTTTAGAATTAATCTAGACCTTTAGATCTTCATAAAATCTAACGGTGTATATTCTTTTCTTTTTTAGATTAAAGTGGAAATTTCTAGTCCCTCTTTAACGTGGTAGCTTCTTTTAACTATGTAGTATTAAGATATAATAGATAGATAGATGAGAGAAAACAGGTACCAAGAACACTTATTAGTGAATTAATACAGATAACCAGTTATAATATCATTCTTTTTCTCTTTATTTTTCTTTGTGTTTAACTAAATTAACCAATTAGCATATTTTATTTTTCTAACAAAATAAATTAAAGTACAAAAACTATTGTCAATGATTTCGATAACTAGATTGCTTATTCTCAATACATTATACGACTTGTGATGGGTATATGTTATTGTTGATATTTTCATATATGAACAATAACATATATATGAATAAAAGGATGCTAAGGAATGAAACACGATATTTGAACACAACACAAACTAAAATTTCAAAAAGAAAAATCCCCATTATGGCCCAATGATTGCTAGATTAATTTGCACGCAGTGCTGGTTGAGCAAATTCTAATCAAGGGTTGGTATTTATGTAGCCTTATACAATATCTTCTTCGTTTTATAGCCTATGTGGATAATCCATTAACTTGCAAATTCATGCATGCTAAACTCGAATAGTGGTAGTAAGTTATAATATTTAAACCAGATGTGCGATACGTTAGATGAGAGAATAAATTGAGACTCCACCAATAAAGATGCACCATAAACATTTAATTGTCTTTGAGTAGGTGTGCGCGCGCGCCCTAGGGAATAAAGGAGCGAACTGCCATTGAGCATACGTCGACTTTTGAGTAAGAAAAGAACACATAACAACGCACGAGCATTTATGCTAATTAAGATAATAGATACTGGTCATACTTGGTACATTTGTGTTAGTGTTAGTGGTAGTCTTTTTGCATTAACTAACATGTAACAAACTAACACCTTGGATGTTTGGATTCATGTGTTAGTTTGCATTTAATGCTACTTTTTCAATCATTTGAGGATGTAAAGAGAGAGAAAAATGAGTAAAAGAGGTGGGGTCTACCAAAACTAACACCAATTACCACCTCATGAGGTTGTTAGTATTTTTGAGGTGTGTTAGTCCCAACTAACACCAAACTAACACCTATGCTTAGATTTTTTGTGTTAGTTTAGTGTTAGTTTGCATTTAATGCTACTTTTTCAATCATTTGAGGATGTAAAGAGAGAGAAAAAAGAGTAAAAGAGGTGGGGTCTACCAAAACTAACACCAATTACCACCTCATGAGGTTGTTAGTATTTTTGAGGTGTGTTAGTCCCAACTAACACCAAACTAACACCTATGTTTAGATTTTTTGTGTTAGTTTAGTGTTAGTTTGCTACAAACTAACACTAACACCTTCAACCAGCATGCCACTGTAGATGAGAGAAAACACGTACGAAGAACGCTTAGTGAATTAATACAGATAACCAGTTCTAACTCCCCTCGTACAAGTGGCAACTGGACACATGGACATTACCAAGGATAATCTGACCATGAGATTGTCACATCCAATTCAGCACCATTGATACCGACAAGACGTTGCGTATGCTGGCCGTCGATCGCAGGATTGAACTCCAGAGCACCTCTAGCAATTTCATCGCCGGAAGAGCAACGCAGGTCGACCTCCACCGTCAGCGGCATGTGCAACGGCACGGCGAGCGCTTCCCTCGCCAGCGGGATCAGCTCCCCGGATCGCACGCGCACGCCCTCGCCACGTTGGTTGTAGAAGAGCACGCAGCCGACGTCGAACAGCATGCTGCGAGCAGCGATCCTCCCGAGAACGCTGCAGGTGGCGTCATCGTCGTTGCCGTCTCCGCCTCCGGCCCGGTGGCGAGCAAGCTTCACGGCCACCCGGCCTTCCACGCCTTTGCTCAGGACAGCGTAGGTCACGGTTGCCGGGCCGTAGCCCGTGCCGACGGTCTCGACTATGGGCCTGTCGTAGTTGGAGAAGTCGCTGCTAATGGCGTCGCAGATTATCCTCCCAGCGTTCCCGTCCTCCTCCTCCTCGTCGGCGGCGTCTCCTTGTGAGGAGGAGGATCTATGGCTGCCGTCGTGGAGGTCGAGGTTGAAGCCGATCGGACCGTATGCTGATGTGATCACTGATGGACCAGTCAGCACGAGGTTGCCCTGTCCAGGACAGAGAGGTCAGGTACTCTGGTTGGATTCGATAGATGTAAGTCAGTTCAAGCAATTATAGAAGACAGTTCTTGCTTGCATGATATAGATTGAACTTAATGATTTCACCACCTAGATTTATGCAATTAACAAGTTCTATGGCTTGTAAGCTAGAGATTGGAATCGATGTTTCCTCTGGTTTTGGACCTACAAATGAAATCTCGAGTTCTAGTGTGCTACTTTGTGATCTTGAAATCATAGTTTGATGGTTTGATTTATGTCCAATTGGTCGACTGACTGTTTCAAGTCCCTGACTGAAAGTCGACATGGGTCATATTCTTCCTCGACTACACTTGCAACAAACTTACAGTAGAGCCCTCTTCTCCCTTCTATAAAGACACAAGTAGTGGGGAAAAAAAATGAAAGCAGAGATGGGTGGGAGTGGGAACTTCACACCTGGTTGTCGCAGGTTGGCGCCGAGCTGTGTTCTTCCTCCTCAGGATTCCAGCTGTAAATGAAGTCGCTGCAGCAGTGGCCGCCGTGGAAGGAGATGGTGCCGCGGGGCGGGGTCCTGTCGTCTCCTCCGGCGACGGCGGCGGGGACGCGCACGGCGAACACCTCCGCGACGTAGCGGCCATGTCTGGGTAGCTCAGCGTACGCACGCAGCTGCTCGTCGGTCGGGGCGTCGCTGTAGCCGGTGGCGGCCGCCATGTATTGTCACGCTAAGAGAAATGGGATCTTGGACTCTGAAGACCGAAGAGAAGAGCTGCGAGAGATCTGGGTGAGGTTGTTCTTATCTACGAAAAATTCCAGAAGCCACCCTCAACTTTGACCCAAAACTCAAATCGCGCCCCTCGTACTCTACTTCTGGCGGCCGGCGGCAACAACGACCAGAGCTGGACGAGAAACTCGAAATTCGCTAGCTCGCTCGACTCGCTCGTTAATGGCTCGACTCGTGCTCGACTCGTTTCATAACAAGCCATCTCGATTTAAAACAAGCTGGCTCGATTTTTAACGAGCTAGCTCGAGCCAGCTTGCGAGCTGCTCGTTAGCTCGAACAAGCCGGGGTATTCACAAGCCTAAACAATAGCTCGGCCCATACATCACTCCTGTAGTCATTTTCCACGGCGAGTCGGCCCAGCCCAAACAGCCTAACCTAAAACCCTAAGCGTCGCACTCACGCGGTGAGCCCCAGCCGGCCAGCCGCCAGGAGTTGAGACGTCGAGTAGTAGTCAGCAGTCAGCACGCCGTTCCGTTTCTTTTCCCATCTCGCTCATTACTCTCGAGTCTCGACGATACAGGAGTACAGGACCGCCACCGCCCCTGAGTCCCTGACCGCCGCCGCCCGCCGTTCCTCTTCCTCGCA
This sequence comes from Cenchrus purpureus, assembly GCA_022644695.1. Lineage (NCBI taxonomy): Eukaryota > Viridiplantae > Streptophyta > Magnoliopsida > Poales > Poaceae > Cenchrus > Cenchrus purpureus. Next base: position 65,902,975 of record CP053466.1, on the reverse strand, counting down.
GCAGCCAGCAGGTAGGCCGCCGCCCGCCGTTTTCCCATCCCTCGCCACTCCTCTCTGGTCTCCCATAGTCCCGTCTGATCCCTCGCCCCTCCTCTCTACTTCTCGAGCAGGTCATGGAGGATGAGGAAGAGTCCCCAGTTCCGGTGGCCGCTAGTCTTGAATCGAGGAGCAACCGCAAGAAGATGCCTGCTTCGACAGGAATTCGTGGTGGCCGCGGCCGAGGTCGAGGATCCGCAGCCGCGACTGCGAAGCCCACTGCTCCATCTGCGTCAATAGACACGGTATGTATTCCCCATGTTTGATTGTGTGGCGATCTGTTTCTGGGTTAATTTTGTACAACCATTTTGCTTTTAGTCTGTGCATTTCATGTCTCAGGCATGTTAATGCATGGTTCTGGGGTAAGCCTTTTTATCAAGGTGGAGAATATGTAGTAGAAAACACTTCTGTGGATCTTATCTGTTATCTTTAATCCTCCTCTTGTTGTTTTTGGATGATTCTCTATGTTGTTCGTTGGGCTTAAGGGCAAGTTACAGCTCCATTTGAAACTGTGAAATTTCCTTTGTGTCTTGCATGGACCTTCATACTGTAAAATAGCCAAATGCCTACTCCTGCTTTTATGTGCTGAATGGAAGCTATCTATGGGGTTGTAATGTAGTATTAATGAAAGTGATTTCAGGATTTGGATGCATTGCTTGATATATCTGGGTTGTCTTCTGTCCAAATCACGGAAACACATCATCCAAATGCTGGAAGGAATGGCACCAGCCATACGAATATGTTCATCTTGCATAATTGATTTGTGACTACCTGTTTTGTCTTTCTGTGTAGCACTTGGAGCCTTTGGTGGAGGGTGAAGAGCATACAGAGAAGTTTGACATGAATGATATGAATGCTGAAATATCAGTAAGTGTGCCGACAGATGATGAAGCAGATGATGAAGCTGATGCAAGTCAGTTGGAGGGTGGAGATGCTGCAAGCGTGCTGTCAAATCCTTCGATGGCAACTAGAGGCGGAAAGGAAAGAGGGCTGGTGTTCATGTATCCCCTTCTAAGGTCAAGGTAAAGAGGGCAAAGAGGGCTGGTTGTTGGAAGTATTTCAAGCAGATAGAGGTTCCATCTGAGAAGGAGTTTGGTGTTATGGTGTCAAAGGCTAAGTGCAGATTTTGTCATAAGAGTTATGTATACCAACAACCAGCTCAATGGCTTGTCTTGTTTCAAGAGAATTTGAGTCATTTCTAGAGTCTAATGCTTCAGAAACTTCAAAATCTGAGTTGCTTATCTACCTGGATGAAGCAAACCATCCTTTAAATGATAAGAATTTCAACTTACTTCATTATTGGAAGGTGAATGCTCTCAGATTTCCTGTTGTGTCCACTATGGCAAAGAAGTTCTTAGCTGTACCAGCTAGCAGCGTATCATCTGAGTCGACATTCAGTTGTGGAGGTAGAGTTCTTGATGACTATAGGAGCTCTTTAAAGCCAGCGACGGTTCAAGCACTAGTCTGTGCATCTAGTTGGATACGAGGTTCTAAAAGTCCTCCTATTATTCTGGTATGTGATTTTTAGTCTATTTTGCAACTTTAATTCTCCCCAAGTTTGTGTATATAAATATGTAATGCTTAATTCCTTCTGTTGGTACAGGGAGAAGATGATGATGGTGACATTGAGGCCATGGAGCTTCCCAGCAGTGTGGTGGAGAGCAACTAGTGAGGCCGTGGAGACTCACCATGGAGCTGTTCATCTGTTGGCTATGCCTCGTGGCTGCTTTTGTCTTGCTTGTGGTCTATATATTATTATATTCATATATATTACCTGATGAGTGTAGCACTGAAGGAGTTGCTCATTTATTTTGCTTCGTTCATGAACTCTGTATGGATGAATCGGTGGTGTGTAAACTGCATGCGTATGCTTATTAAGTCTCATCGTCAATCGTCATGGCTGGACAAAAATTCTGGAATTGTGGATCAAGCAATCCGTGCATTATGCCATTATATTCTCCATTGTTAAATTTATAGAAACTTTGTAATCTCTGCATTATATTCTGGAATTTCTTTTATAATCAAAAATTATGTATTTATATGTTTTGGCTCGCGAGCCAAAACGAGCTGCTCGAGCTACTAAGCGAGCCGAGCCGAGCTGCACTTCTAGCTCGTTAGTTAATCGAGCCGAGCTGAGCCAATGTGTTAACGAGCCGAGCTATAACGAGCCGAGCTCTTAACAAGCCGAGCTGGCTCGTTAGCCACCCTGAACAACGACACCAAACTACTCTACTTCCCGTTCCTCACGGAGGCCGCGCCTCGCTGGAGTCACTCGAGCGAAGAACTCAATCGACTCATGGGAAGATCTGAAGAAGGTGTTCACTAGCAACTACGGCCTGCCCCCCTATCCTTCTGCCAGGAGCGTAGCCAGGATTTGATGATAGGGGGGCCAAGATGTCAAGTAGAAAAATTGAAAAAAAAATTAAGTAATTCTAGCTTGTTCAGTTTGTGATGGTGCATATGTATTTTGTTATATTAGCTTGCATTTCAACCATCTTAGCAACTTGATCATTGTTGACATAGGATTTTCAGAGGAAACAACCGAAGTATGCTATTACTAGGTATTAAAGGTCGTTAGACTGTGTCCAACAAGGGAAGCCAAACGCATTTGTGCCTCACCCCCGGGTACTATAGCGACGAGGAAACGCTCCAACAGAGGAGGCAAATGGGAGAGGCAAAATGCCTCGGAGGAGAGAGGAGATGGATAAATACATCTCCTCTCTCCTCCGATGCATTTGCCGCATGGCGGGAGGTGAGCAGAGTTGGACGACGTGGGAGGAGAAGAAGGCAGTAGGGGCGGCGGTGGTTCCCGACCTTCCTCGCCGACGACTGGGTCAAGGCAGCGGCGGGCGGCGCGCCCGTGGCCTCGAGGTGGGAAGGCGATGTGGTCGCCTCGGCTCCTCCGCCGTGGAGCTCCTCTGCTCCTCCGCGCTCCAACGTCACCAAATCAACAGCCTCCGCCATCGATTGACGCTCCACCACCACCGAATTGAGATCCGCCGGCGAGGCCTCGTGCTGCCGACCTGCCGTCGAGCTCCTCCCGTGCGCGGGAGCTCGACCCGTCCGCCGCCGCCACGGTGCGTGCGTGGGGAGCTCGACCCAGCGCTGGGCGAGCGCGTGCTCCTCGTCGCCGCGCCTCCACCGCTTCCGGAGCGGCGAGGACGCCGAGATCGGGAGCAGAGGGCGAGCCGACGTGGACGGGCGGCGAATCCATGGCCGCCCGCGGTGGCCTCCCCACCGCCGAATCCATGGCTGCCGCCCGCGACGGTCTTCCTCTCCGTGCGGCGACGACCTCCCCACCGCCCGAATCGACGGATGCGAGGTGGCGGCAAGGAGGCCGCCACCTGCTTGTTGGCGCCGCGCCCCTCCTGCTCCGCCTCCCTTCTCCCCTCTCGCCCCTCGCCGGTGCTCCAACGAGCTTCGTCTTTCACCGGTGGGCGCGAGCAGCCAAATGCGATGGGCGATGGCTTCTGTCTGTTGGAGACGCAGCTCGACGAAGGAGAGCAAAAACACTGTGCAGGAGAGGCAAAGCCCAATTTGCCTTCCAAATTTGCCTTTTATTGTTGGAGTCAGTCTTACCCTCTTCATCTTATTAGATGTAGTTCAAAGATTGAAAAAACCCATCATGCAATTTGAGAAAAAAAGAAATGAGCAAGCATGTTATTGAATCTAATCACAAAATAAATATTTGTGAATTTTAGTTAAGCCCTGCTGTCCTATAGTCTTTCCCACAAGATTAGACTTGTAGCAGCAGCAGGCTTGCCCGCTAGCAGTCTAACACGTGGGATAATATTTGCGTGTCCTTCTAAGCTAATAATTAGGGTAATTATAATTAGTAAAAGTATAAAACAAATACTAGGGATGTTACGGCAGCACAGGGGGGCCAGGCCCCTGCGCGCCCCCCTTGGCTCCGCCCCTGCCTTCTGCAACACCATATGAAATGTCTTAATTACTCTGCTAATTACCTTAATTAGCTTGTGTTAGCCGACTGACAAAGCTATAATACGCCAACATTAGCCCATTAACCCATATATTAACCTGCAGCTAGCTGTACCTAGCTTCCATTTTTTCTCAATTTACATGACGTTTTTTCACTTTGAGCTATAGTTGATTGTTTTAGCTAAGATGTTAACTGTTATAAATCGGTTGATCCTAATGTCAAATAATAATCAAGCCGCCAAACAGGTTAAAATGAACAAGCTTGAATTAGTAGAAAATGTTAGAAAAAAATTGTTTACCTACGTGATGCGTCTCGGCCCCCTTATGATCAAATCCTGGCTACACCCCTGCCCAATTCAATGATGCAAGTCTTCGTCGCGTCAAAGAAGTTGTCAACCGAGGAACTGGAGATCCCAGAGAAGAACTCAGGGGCAACCTAGGTCAAGCCGGCAAAAGACACTGATGTCAAAGCCATTGATCTTGGCACCGGGGACAACTCTAAGACGACTCTGATCGGCACACACGTGGAAACAAGCGGACATGTCGGGGGTGCCTAGAAGGTTGATTGAACACTCACTTAATGTTGACCCCAAAGCTATGCCCAAACGACAACAACTATGATGCTTTGCCTAGGACAGACATGAAGCTATCAAGAAAGAGCCAGCAAAACTACTTGCAGCCGGCTTCATAAATAAGTCTTTCATCCACAATGGCTAGCCAATCTAGTCCTTGTCAAGAAGAAAAACAACAACGAGTGGCGAATGTGCATTGACTACACAGATCTCAACAAGCATTACCCTAAAGATCCTTTCGGTCTTCCATGGACCGACCAAGTGATCGACTCTATAGCAGATTGCGCCCTACTCTGTTGTCTTGACTGCTACTTAGAGTATCACTAGATACCTCTCAAGGATGAAGACCAGATTAAACCGTATTCATCAACCCTTACAGGGCCTACTACTATACGACCATGTCCTTCGGACTGAAGAACAGTGCATCTTATCAACAAGCCATCCAAGAGTGCTTCAAGGAGCAATTGAACTGCAACGTCAAGGTATACGTGGATGACGTGGTCGACAAGACTAGAAATTCTGATAATCTCATTGCACATCTCAAAGGAACCTTCACCAGCCTCCGTGAGTACCAACGGAAGCTCAACCTCACAAAGTGCATCTTCGGCATACCCTCTGGAAAAATATATACTCAATTTCATCATAAAACCCATGGGATAGAAACTAATCCAGAGAAGATCATCACCATTACCAATATGCACGCCCCGACAACCATCAAAGACGTCCAAAAGCTATTTGGATGCATGACGCGGTCCAGCATTCATTTCACGCCTTGGAGAATGAGGACTACCGTTCTTCAAGCTACTCAAGTGGTAGGACAAGTTCTAGTGGTTTGAGGAGGCTGACAAGGCTCTTGACTAGCTCAAAGATTACCTATCGAAGCCACCAATCCTCACCGCTCCAACACCGAATGAAGATCTCCTGCTGTACATCACCGCGACTACTCACGTCGTCAGCATAACGATCGTGGTCAAATGACCAGAACCAGGCCATGTCTACAAAGTACAGAGGCCCGCCTACTTTGTCTTGTCAGACTCCAAGTAGGGTATTACGCAAATTTCAGTGACCCGAACCTGTCTAAATCATGTGTCTTTGTTCACTTTCAAGTTCCTTTTCATAAATATTATTATCATAATAATATCTATCAACTTTCATCCACAGTGGATAGCCAATCCGGTCCTCGTCAAGAAGAAAAACAACAACGAGTGGCGAATGTGCATTGACTGCACAGGTCTCAACAAGCATTACCCTAGAGATCCTTTCGGTCTTCCACGGATCGACCAAGTGATCGACTCTACAGCAGATTGCACCCTACTCTATTTCCTTAATTGCTACTTAGAGTATCACTAGATAGCTCTCAAGGATGAAGACCAGATTAAAACCGCATTCGTTAACCTTTACAGGGCCTACTGCTATATGACCATGTCCTTCGGACTGAAGAACACTGGCGCAACTTATCAACAAGCCATCCAAGAGTGCTTCAAGGGGCAATTGACCGCAACGTCAAGGTATACGAGGATGACGTGGTCGACAAGACCAGAAATTCTGATAATATCATTGCACATCTCAAAGAAACCTTCACCAGCCTCCGTGAGTACCAATGGAAGCTCAACCCCACAATGCATCTTCGACGTACCCTCTGGAAAAATACTCGGTTTCATCATAAAAGCCATGGGATAGAAGCTAATCCATAGAAGATCATCACCATTACCAATATGCACACCCCGACTACCATCAAAGACATCCAAAAGCTGACTGGATGCATGGCGGCGGTCAACAGATTCATTTCACGCCTTGGAGAATGAGGATTATCGTTCTTCAAGCTACTCAAGCGGCAAGACAAGTTCCAGTGGTCTGAGGAGGCTGACAAGGCTCTTGACTAGCTAAAAGACTACCTATCGATGCCACCAATCCTCACCGCTCCAACACCGAATGAAGATCTCATGCTGTACATCACCGCGACTACTCACGTCGTCAGCATGACAATCGTGGTCAAATGACCAGAACCAGGCCGTGTCTACAAAGTACAGAGGCTCGCTTACTTCGTCTTGTCAGACTCCAAGTAGGGTATTACGCAATTTCGGTGACCCGAACCTGTCTAAATCATGTGTATGTGTTCACCTTCAAGTTCCTGTTCTCGGTGAGCCCCTGCACAAAAGTCTACCTTGCGTACCCCCCTCGGTAGGTTGCCGAAACTAAACACGAACAATGTCCGCTCCTCCACCGGTTCGAGTATGTCCATCCCTTATTCCCCTCAGACTGGCCTTGTGATACAGTTCCAGCATACAATGGGGGGAGCCGTGGAGGATTGCAGGTAGGGTCCGATCAAGCGGTGTCTCTACTTCTGAGAAACCCCTGGAGATCAAAGTCCAAAGACAATAGTTGGTATGAGAGATGGGCAAGACCCAACTGCTAAGAGGAAAATGAAATCTTGTCCAACCGATCAAGCCCATTAGTTTGTCTTGCATTGCAAGCTTCCCATTTCCAACTAAAAAAACAAAACAACCCATTCCCAACAGGCCAACCGACTCCTTTTCCATTTCCTCTCTTTAGTTAACAGGCCAACCACACGCATCCTTGCTCGGCTGCTCCTTGCGAATGGTAGCAGCGGCGCCGCCGCGGACCTTTTTTATCCTGAATAATTACTGTCGGGGACAGCCGTAAGGGTCCCCTAAAAAACCGGGGGAAACCCATTCACTTTCGCAAAAACTAAAACACAAACGAATTCACAAACCTAAGGCCCACTAGGCGGTCGGCCCACCACCCCGGGCGAAACTCCGCTCGCCGAGGCGCGGAGCCACGCTAACGAGACCCCGCCTCGCCGAGGGTTGGTCGCCCCACCCTGTGAGACTCCGCCTCGCCGAGGGTTTGGCCGCCCTGAGGATTCCGCCTCGCTCGAGGCCCTCACGGGCTCGCCGCCCCCGCACCTGCTCCCCCGACAGGGGCGTTCAGCGTTCTAACACTTGCAGGCGCCCGGGTCAAAGACGAATCCGCGCCATGCCGTCCCTTCCGACACGCCCGAACTCTCCCGATGAGGCCATCCCCACCATCATGCGGCAAGGCGGTGTCGCCCGCGACATCGCGCCACCCACTGGCAAGGCGATGTCGCTCGCGACATGCGCCACCCACTCAGACGGCCAACGCGCCGCACCCTCGAAAGAGGACGGCAGAACCCTCGAAACGGGGACGGACGCCTGCTCCGCGCCACACCATGACGCCGGACCAGTGAGGCGTCACCTCCGCCACCGCCGGTCTGCGCGCCATCCTCGCCATCACGACGCCATCCCGCATCGCTGCGCCATCCCTGACGCTGTGGGAATGCGGGGCGACAAGACACCGCCACGACCGCGGCTGTGCCCCTTGCGACCTCCCGTCAGCCGCACCCTCGAGTCAGCGTACGGACGACGACCACACGGAAAGTTCCTACGCCGCCACCCTCGAAGCCGCTCCTGGACGGATACAGGGCACGCCACGACGCTCCGCCAGAAGCAAGATTCGCCAGGACGGCCGTCCACTCCGTTGCACTGTCCGCCATGCCATCACACGTAGCTAGAACAGTGCGGCACGCTACGCCGCCTCCTCCTTGGCCTATAAAAGGAGGGGCAGTCCCCTGGCCGCAGGGGGACGACGGAGGGAAAAACGAAAAAGAGCACTGACTTACACGCCTTCCGCCTTCACCACGATATTGGCACTCGCCTCAATCAAAACCTCAGGGACCCGGAGGCCCGGCCTCCTCTCCCGCCCCGCTTGTAGCTCCCCTCTGCAAGCACCACGGTAACGCAATAAATGCCTCGAGCACACCATCGGACGACGGCCCGAACCGTGGATAAACTTGTGTCCCTGTGTTGTCGTTGGCACCGACCATCGAGAAGCCGATCACAACAGTAATTTACTAGTTAGTGTCTGACTACTTTCCGCACCGGCGCTTGGCGCGCTGTAGGGGACTCGCTGTGATCGACTCCTCACCAGCATCCTCGATGGTGATTCGTACCGAGATGACGTCCCAGAGGTACGCCATGGGCAGCTCGGACCTCTCCCCCGGATTCGAACCGGTTTGGGAGCCTGAACTTTCAGGCTACAGGGAACGGCTACCTCATGCGCCTCACCAACTTCGACGAGCTCCACCCGTGGCGGTCGACTGGGCCGGGCCCAATGCCCGCCACGCCTGCATCGACGCCCGACCCACCCGGTGGCCGCGAGCGCCGACGCCCGACGCCGCAAGAACGCCCGGCCGCCGGCCAGCGCCGCCGACGAGCGACGCCGGCAACACGCGAGGCGGCCCGAACGACGCCCGCCACAAGCAGACGGTGGCGCACCGCGGGAGCACGGTCGCGGGCCGCAGCTTTCACGGATGCGCAACCCGCCGCGGCGACGCCATCCGTCAAGACCGATATGGCCGCTGCACGAGGATCTCCCGCCATCACTTGTCAATCCGAACCTCATCGCCACCACCAACGACGAAGTCGCATCACGGCTCGCCAAATAACCGCCGCCTCAACTTCGCATGGCTACGCAGAGTGGGACTTCTCCGTCGGACTCGACCGTGGTCTTCCCGATTCCTTGATGCCGCGGACCATCGGTTTGGTTGTTCGACGACTCCAAATGAGGGAGTTATGATCCTCGCGCGAGTGCTTCGTTGTCATCGCCAACGAGCAAGACGGCGCAAACGGAGCGGGCGACGGGAACGCGGCCCAGCATCCGGAGCCGAACCCGCCACCGCCCCACCACCGGCAATGCGCGACATCAATGCGCACCTGTGCACGTGAGCTCGAGGCAAGCTCGCGAAGAGTACCGCAGTGCGGCCCCGCAACTATCGCAGGGGAAGCCTGCCAGCGGCGAACGCGCGCTACCGAGACGCCGGAAGCAAGCTCGCGAGCGCATCAACGCCAACTTCAACGTGGACGACCACACACGCCACTGCGGCCCCAAAACTCATCGCGCGGAACACTTCTTCTGCCATGCCCGAGCCATCGACACCGAGGCACGTGAATCGCCGCGAGGCGCAGACCATTGAGCAAGCCGCTGCAAAGCCGAGAGCTCCGCCCGCATGCGCAACCGGGCCCAGCTGGCGACGTGGCGCAAGGCGACCAGAGGCATCCGCCCACGCTGACGGCGCGCGAGCCCGCCAAACTGTGGCAAGACGCCGCCAAGGAGCGGATCCTTGACACGCGCGAGGCCCACGACGGAGACGCCCGCAACGCCCCGAACGCCAAGCGAAAGGGCGACGCGAGGCGCGAGCGGCGGGTTACCACCTCGACGAGGTGGTCGCCACGACTGAGAGGACCGCCGCCAACGCCGAACCCCGGAACCCGAGTGTTCACTGGAAATCAGGCGGCGAAGTTTCCCCAGCGCTTCCGCCACCCACCACCATCGACAAGTACACGGGAGACGGACCGTGGTGGCTCAACGACTACCGTCTGCTTGTCACCGGGCGAGCCACCACCGATGCGGTGATCATCCGCAATCCGCCAGACTCTTGCGGACTCGCCGTAACATGGCTCGAAAGACTCACCGCCCAGATCCACCGGGATGACTTAGTGTGCACGCTCGGGGAACTCTGTGGCACATATGTGCGCCTGGGAACTCCTCGGGACCTACGGCGCCTGTGGCCCGCGAGTCGCCTCCGGACTTCATACGGCGCCAAAGCGCCAGATCGAGCTCCCGAGCGTTGCTCACCGAGATCGTGCACGCCTTCCTTGAAGGCACGACTGTCGGGACCTCGTGCGCGAGCTCGGGAGGAGCCCGCCGACTCCAACGAGCTGTTCGACATCGCCACGCCTTCGCCTCCCGAGAGGAGGCAGGGTGCCATTTTCGACCAAGAAGAAGGGCAAGCGCTGACGACGCGCCCGCGAGGGCAGCAAGTCCAAGGAGCCCCAAAGACAAGCACAAGCGGGCAAGAAGGGCAAGAAGCCGCGCACGAGGCGCGCGCAGGGGCGCGAACGTGGGGACGAGGCCCTCGAGCTTGACCCGGCTCGAAGGGCCCTCGAGGCCCCTCGAGGCCCCGCCAGATTCGACGATATGTTGAAGAAGCCCCGCCTGTACCACAAGTGACCCCAACAACCACACACTTGAGCAAAGGCGACATGCTCAAGAAGTACTACCGCTGGCCGCCGGAAGGAGGACGAGGCCAAGAAGGACGGGGTGGCGAGACGCCGACGGCTTCCCCCGCGGTGTGGAGAACGCCTTCTTCATCTTGGGACCGACGGTGGACATGTCCACCAATCGGCGCAAGCGAGAGCGGCACAAGGTCCTCGCCGCCATGAGAGGGCACCTCCTTCCTTCCTCGATTGGCCTGAGGACGCCATCACCTTCACCGCGAGGACCACCCGAACCGCATCCCCAACCCGCCAAGACTGCTGGTCGCCGATCCCATCATCGGCAACGCTTTTCCAAGGTCGATGGGCCGATGACGGCGCAGCCTCAACATCCTCACGCCCACACCCTACGATCGATGGGGATTGGGTTGGACCACCATGCGGCCAAAGACGGCGCTTGCTCCATGGCGTCGCGCCAGTAAGCTGGCCCAGCCCCTGCAGATCGATCTACCATCGTTCTAAGACACCGGACAACTTCCGCAAGGAGGTCCTCACCTTTGAGGTAGTGGGGTTCCGGGCGCGTACCACGCCATCCTTGGCCGTCCGCTATGCCAAGTTCATGGCGGTCCCGAACTACACTTACCTCAAGATGAAGATGCCGGGCCAAAGGCGAATCACCGTGGCTCGCCGATCGAGCACGATTCGACCGTGACGCGACGCCGAAAAGGCCGAGCACGCCGAGGCCCTCGGCGCCGACGAAACGCTTGTCGCGACATGGAGAAGCTGGCCAACGAGGGCCCCGACCTCCGCCAAGCACGCGGGCAGCTTGAGGCTGCCGAACAAACGAAGGAGGTGCCTCGACCGCAGCCCCGAGGGCAAGGTGTTGAGGGTCGGCCCACCGACCCGAAATAGGAAGTGGTGCTCGCCGACTTTCTCCGCGCCAACGCCGATATCTTCACAGGAGCCCCTCGGATATGCTGTGCATCCCGAGGGAGGTCGCCGAGCACTCCTTGATATCCTACTCACTCCCGAGCCGCTGCAACAACGCCGCGCCGCTTTGACGAAGAGCGGCGCCGCGATCGGAGTAGCTGCGAAGCTCCTCGAGGCCGGGTTCATCAAGGAAGTTTTTCACCCCACGTGGCTAGCTAATCCTGTACTAGTTAAGAAAAAGAATGGGAAGTGGCGGATGTGTGTAGATTACACTAGTTTGAATAAAGCATGTCCCAAAGTTCCTTTCCTTTGCCACGAATCGATCAAATCGCTGACTCAACCGCAGGGTGTGAACTATTGTGTTTCCTCGATGCCTATTCCGTACCACCAAATAAAGATGAAGGAGTCCGACCAGCTTGACTTCGCTCATCACGCCCGCTCGAATGTTCTGCCACGTAACGATGCCGTTTGGCCTCGAACGCGCGCCTACATACCAGCCGATGTATGCAGACGCGGAGACCACATCGGGCGAACCGCTGAGGCTTACGAGATGACATAGTCGTGAAAACCGTGAAGGCGACGACCGGTTAGCGACCCGCGTGGCATTTGATTGCGCGAGCCAACGGGTGAAGTCTGAACCCGAGAAGTGCATCTTGAGTGTCGGGGCATGCCGCTGGATACATAGTTTCAGTGGGCATCGAGCCCAACCCCGAGAAGGTCGCGGCCTCGAACGGATGGGCGCGATTCGAGACCTCAAGGGGTCCAAGGTGTTGGGGTGCCTCGCCGCCTTGAGCCGCTTCATCTCGCGCTCGGCGAGAAGGGATTACCCTCTACCGACTCTCGAAGAAACACGAGCGCTTCTCCCGGACCGCCGAGGCCTGTGAGGCGCTTGACAAACTCAAGGCGACGCCGCCACGCCGCCAATCTTAACGCCGCCCAACCACGAGCCTCAGATTTTCACGCCGCCGCGACCACCTGTGGTCGGCCACATCGTGGTGGAGCGTGCATGCAGAGGAGGCACGCCCGCCACCCGAGGCCCGTGTACTACATCGGCAAGTGCTATCCGAGACCAAGGCACCGGTACCCACAGCATCCGAAGTCGCTCCACGCAAGAGTGCTCGCGCGCAAGCTCCGACTACTGAGGCCCACCCGGCCACGGTGGTCTCCTCGCTCCCGCTGGGTGAGATCATCCGCAACCCGGACGCCGACGGCGTAATCGCCAAGTGGTCTGTGGAATTGATGGGCGAGACGCCGCCTATGCGCCGCCGCAAGGCAATCAAGTCCCAAATCCGGCGGATTGCCGCCGAATGGACGGACACACAACGCCGCCGCAAATCCAGCCGAATCGGACCTCTACTCGACGGGTCGGTGATGAAAAAAGGGTGCGCGGCCGCTCTTCATCTCACCCTCGGGAGCACATGAGATACGCTGACGCCTGCATCTTCTCGCCGAACAACATGGCGGAGTACGAGGCCCTTCTTTGCGCCTCCGAATCGCCATCGAGACAGCATCAAACGCCTTGACGCCGTGGGGACTCGCATCGTGATTGACCAAGTTATGAAGAATGCGAGTTGTCACGACAACAAAATGGAGGCCTACCGCAACGCCGTGACGAGCTCGAAGACAAGTTCTCGGCCTCGAGCTTAACCACGCACCGCAGTACAACGAGGAGGCGGACGAACTCGCAAAAATCGCGTCGGGCGAATCACCGCCCCCGAACGTTTTTGCACGAGACGCCGCCAGTCAGTCCGTCAACCTCGAATCGACACCCTCGAGTCAAGAGGAACCCTGGGGCTCCTCGAACCCAGCGCGGAACCCATGAATGAAGACCCCACTAACGAGGCGCTTTGTGCTCTCCTTGCTCGAGGGCTACGGTGCGGGCCGAGGCCATGGACATGAGCCAGCCGCGCGAGGATCGCGGCTGGGCCAAGTACCTCGCCTCGATGGAGCAAGGAGCTCTCGGATCGGTCCGAGGCCGACGCATCGCCAGAAGGCCAAGTCGCTCACCCTCGCCGACGGCGAGCCGCATAAGCGCTGGCCGCGTCAGCGCCCCGCAGCGGTGCATACCCATCCCCGTGGGCGCGAGCTCGGACATCCACGCGGCAGTGTGGCTACCACGCGCCACGCACCGTGGGCAACGCGTTTCGCCAGGCTTCTATTGGCCTACCGCGTTGCCGATGCCGAGATCGTGCGCACCGCGCGGTGCCGCGCTTTACGCCCAGAAGACCAATCTCCGGCATGCCCTCCAGACGATCCCCATCACGTGGCCTTTTGCCGGTGGGCCGGACATTGTCGGCCCCTACGGCGGGCGCCCGGGGCTACACGCACCGCTAGTCGGCATTGACAAGTTCTCCAAGTGGGTCGAAACGCGCCCAATCACGAATCTCAGGGCAGAGCAGGCCGTAATATTCTTCACCGACATCATCCACCGGTTTGGGGTGCCTAACTCCATCATCACCGACAACGGCCCCGCTCACCGGCAGAAGTTCCCGGAATTTCGCGACAAGCACCACATCCGCGTGGATCGGGCGTCACAAGCACCTACATGCACCAATGGTCAAGTGGAGCGGGCCAATGGCATGATCCTACAAGGCCTCAAGCCCAGGATTTTCGACAGACTGAACAAGTCCGCCGAAATGGCTCCTGGAGCCGCCGGGTCGAGTGGAGCCTCGTAACCACTCCGGGTGGCCACGGATTCACCCTGCTTCCTCGCCTATGGCGCGAGGCCGCCCTCCCACGGATCCGGAATACGGTCGCCCAGAGTCAAGAGCTACGACGAGGCGCCAACCAAATGAGCCCGCGAGGACTCACCGGATCGCTTGGACGAAGCCCGCCTGTGGCCTGATGCATTCAAAGAAGATACCAAGAAGCTCGAGGCGACCAGCCCTAAGATACGACGCCGAGACTTCGACGAAGGGGACCTAGTCCTAAGGCTGCGCCAAGATAATCGAGGCCGCCACAAGCTATCGCCCCCATGGGAGGGACCCTACATCGCTGTCAAAGTGCTCAAGCCCGCACCTACAAGCTGGCCAACGAGGACGGCGAGGAACTCACCAACGCTTGAACATCCAATACCACGCCGCTTCTACCCTTAGAAAGAATTTCCAAGTTTTTCTTGTCATTACATACCCAACACCCAGCTGGCTGTAATTTCCATCAAATTAATAGTCGAAGGGCGACTTGGTTTTCTCCCGAAACCAAATCCCCTGGCTAATCTGGCCCCCCAAAAATGGTCCCATTTTTTCGCAAAATTCGCCGCAAATGTGCTAAGTATGCCTCGACCCAAACTTTGGGTGAACCCACGCGGGACGCGAGTGGCCAAAGGGCGAAGACGCGAGTCGGGATAGCCCACGCCCGGCAGATACGGCCCTTCCCTCGCCACTTTGCCTATGAGCTACCCGGAATCTAAAACCTTCCCACCAAGGTTCGCCTAAGAAAGCGGGAGGCGTAACAACACAATTGCCGAAATAAACAACGAGTTTTTCAACTTACAAACATTGAAGTGTTTTAAACAAGCGAATGTTTATTACAACAGCCGCTGCTCGAATTCTAACATCAAAACATAAAGGGCACAAACGCCCAATGGTCTTCAGGCTTGGGGGCCGCCAGCCGGGGGAGCGTCCGGGAAGAGGAAGTCCATGAAGTCCTCGGCGAGGATGTCGGCGGCAGGAGCAGCGATGCGCATCCGCGACGGCTTCATCGCCACCGCCGCCGACGCCAACGGAACGACGAGCCCGTGGAAACGGCCTCGAGGTCGACCTGCAGTGGGAAGCCACCACGCCAAGAGCTCAACTCCTGTGTGAAAGGGCGCGGCGCACGGCTGGTAACATGCCCGCCGAGGGCGCTGGAGGCGACTCGCCATCGAGCTCCCACCGCACTTCGCCTCGACCCCCCGCACGCCTGAGGCGGCGGCGCAGCTCCTCCAGCCTCCGCTGTGAGGAGTTGTAGGTCCGCCCGAGGGACTCGCCTGGTCGTCGAGTTCCCAAGAGCGTTCCGCAGCCGAAACCCGTGAACAAAAACAAAAATTGGGAGCGGATCCTGCAACCAAATCGACACAAGCAAATGCTAAGAGAGGCGACTCACCTTCAACCTGCTTCTTCTCCGACGAGGGCCTTGCGCGACTCGCCTCCCGCTGCAGCTAAGGACCGTAGCCTCGCCCACGACACCGCGCAGTCTCGTAGAGACGCCGAGCCGGGTTCAGCCTCATCGAGCCGCGAGACTTCTTCGTCCTGCTTTGAGGGGTTGCTCGCGCCTCGAGCGCGCGCGCCTCGGAAGGAGGCCTGGCCTCTTCGTGCCAGCGCCGCCGAGGGCGGCCCGAGCCTCGCCGAGGGCGGTTCCTCGCCGAGCCGAACGCCCGCTCCGCTGGGGCCCCGCCTCCCGCCCAAGCCGCCTCGCCGAGGCAAGGGAGGCGGCCCGGTCCGCCAGCCGGCCTCACCGCCGCCTCCTTGGCCCTTTCTCTCGGCTGCTCGCCAAGACCGTGCTCCTCGAGGGTTGCACGTCCTGCTCGAGCTGGGCGCGAATCGAGGCCACCTCCGCCTCCCACTGCCGCCACGGCCGCATCGCGGCCGCCTCGCGCGCCTTCGCAGCGCCTGCCCCGCCTGTGAGCGCCGCCCGCACCTTCGCGATCGCAGAGACACCTTCCGCAGGGCGCCCCGCCTCCAGAGCTCGCCCGCAGACCGCCGAGTCGGTACTCCAGCCCACCCGCTGTCGGGCCCGCCAGGCCTCGACAAGGGCGCCAAGAGCGTCAGATTGGTCCCGCATCACTGGCGCCGGAGCTCAGGCCGAGGCGGCCGCATTTCTCCCGGCTCGACCCTCCACCCCGCCACCGCAGACAAGGCGGAAGAGAGTTTGAGTCGGAAAAAGCGCGAACGCCGGAGAGACGAGGGGAAGAAACTCCAAAATCCAATGTAAGAGACGCAGACTGAAAATCCACCATGGATCCGCAGTTGAGCGAGGCGCCGTGGTCGCGAACCTTGCCACAGCCGCCGCCGCCCGTGGCCTCGAGGCAGCAGGGCCGACGGCGGCTACCGCTTGCTCCCGCCTCCGCCCACACGCGCCACGGCGCCATCGGGGGGCAGTGAGGGCCGCACGAGACGACGAGGCCTCGCGCCATGCGCCGAGGGCTGCATCACGCAGCCCATCCTCCCAAGATTACTAACACCCCGCGCGGGCTCGGGTCGGGCGCGCTTCTCCCATTGGCCCCATCCAGCGGCGCTGCCGCTTGCGGGATCTCCACCACGGCCGACCACCCGCCGCAGAGACAGTGCAGAGGTCGACCGTCGCGCGGTGTTGCCGTCGTGAAGCCGCCGCCGCTGCCGCCGCCTCGCCGCGGCCTGCCACGGCCGGCGGTGGTTTCGCTTCGCCATCGCTGGCCCGGCCGCCTGCGGGCGCCGACGAGCGCCGCCGTGGGTACGGACGATCCGACCGAGCGCTTTAGCGCGCGAGGGCGGGAACGGCCGGCGCCACCGCGAACACGGAGACAAACAATCGAGCCCAACCTCGAAACCGAACGTCTGAGGAGGGATCGCCACTCAAGGTGGAGAAACCTCGCCTCTTCCTCGAGGGTTCGGCAGGCGCCGGGCGCTGGCTGCCGCCACCACGGCGCCCCAGACGCTTCGCTGCACGCTACCGGCGCTCGCAACGCGCCGCCTGCCCACGGACCGCCGGGCGGCGGGCGCTCGCGCCACCACGGGCGCTGCTTCCTCGCCGCCCGCGTTTTCGTGAGGGGTCGAGGATTCCACCTTCTCGGGGCCCGCCCATCGCTTCCTCTTCTTCCTCCTCTCCCGACGACGAAGTTCCCCGAGTCGCCGGGAAGAGAGTCCGCCGCCGCGCAGCCGATACTCGCCCCGCCGCCTCCCGACGCCCCCGCCGGATTCTCTTCTTCCCGCGCCGCCCTCGCCTCCCCCGCCGCGGGCGCGGCAACCGCCGAGCTCGGGCGTATGGTCCGACCGCGAGGCATCCACGGCCACCGCTAAAAGGCGATCACAAACCATGCCGGTACGCTGTAAGGAACGAGAAAGGGAGGAAGGTTTACCACCGCCGGGCGCCGGGGAGCATAACGAACGCACTGTGAGGTCGCCGTTGCCGTGGTCGGGCCGGCCTTGAGGCCGATGGCTACCGCCTCGCGGGTCACAGATTCCCGAGCGAGGCGCCATTCAAGAACCGCGAGCGCCAACGACGAGGGGTTGGCCGCCCGCTCATCTCGTGAATACGAGCTCCTCTCCATGAGGGGAACGATCCGCCGGTGGTGGAGGTTCGCGAGACCAAGCCGCCCAACCCGCATCCGCCAGCTCTTCAACGCGGTTAGGAGCGAATCCAACCGCTCGGTGCGAAGAAGGGACACGCCTGGTGCTGTGAGTCGGCCTTTCCTTCAAAGACCCTTGCCGTGTAGGGGAGGCCGCGCCGCTGCTATGAGGTAGAACCACCCCGCCTCCATTCCGCTTGTTGGATGTCATCGCGGTGGGATGTATAACTCCTCGCGCGAATCCCGCAACGCTCGGGCGTAGCCGCGTGCGTGCGGCTCCGCGCTGAAGAGATGGGACCCAGAGATCCCGCTCACCGATCCCCAGAATCCTCGCAGACGCCAACGGCGGTGGCCGCCCGCGAAATCGCATTGGGGCGAGCCCACCCGTAGTGGTGGCATCCGCGATGGCGAAGCTGGCCGGCGCGCGGCCGCGTCATCATGGTGCCGGATGAAGCCGACGACGAGCGTCGCACGGCGGGTTGGGCTCATCCGCCGCCGTGAACGATCCACGCCGGGGCTGCCCTCCATCGCTCGGCGCCACCGGCCGCTGCTCACGAGCTCGCCAGGCGAAGCCACATCCGCCGAGCGGCTCCACGGCAGCGGATCCAAAGACCGTGATCGGCCGGGGAGCCATTGCGTGATAGCGGCGCATTTAAGACGAAGCTAGCGGCGGCGAAACGAAGGGCGAAAGGAAGCGAAGGCAAGGAGCCAAGGCGGCGGCGGCTAAGTAACGAGGTAAGGAGCTCCGCCTCCTCTACTTGGATTTATAGATCTAAGGAGCCACGCCTCAAACCGCTGCGCGAGATTAATCGCAGCGGCGTGATCTACCATCGACAAGCGGGCCCACCGCACCGGCCGGCCACAAGACGCGCGATCATTACGGCCGCGACAATCAAGAGCCGCGGCCGCCGTCCACGCCGCCCCCACGCCGCACGCGCCGCGCCGACGCTGAAAAGGCGCGCCATGACGACGACGACTTAAGCCACAATGGTGGGCATTTAAACGCCCGTCCCTTACTACGTAAGCGTGACCTCGCGCCCGAGCCCGTGCTCGAAAACCGCACTGGCGGGTGCGACATCGACCAAAGGGCCTCGAGACCCGCCGGCGTGAAAGCGGGCGCCACAGTGTGCCCTCGATTCTAGAGGATTACCGATCGAGCCTCGGCTCGACCGACCAACCCACGAATCTCGCAGATGCAATCGAGACGGGGCACTTAGCCGCCACCCCGCAACGGCCCTACTAATCGTGGGGTTCAAGCCCCGACCGGGGTCCGAACAGCGCCCCTGCATCAACAGAGTCGTGACCACGAGGCGCTGCGATTCGAGACCTATCCTCGAGCTCACCACCGAGGGCGCCCACATGTCGTATTCAAGAGCCAACGAGGGCAGCTAGTCGAGGATCCCATCGAGGGAGAGCTTTCCGCGCCTCGGCCCCCCGAACGGGACCGAGCCCGCCTAGCAAACCCACGTAAGCGCTTTCATGGACGAAGTCTCCGACCACGAGCCAACCCTTATCGAACGGGCATGGGCGCCCACTTGAATCACCCGATAACACAAGAGGAACCCGCACGCGACCCGCCGATGGGAGTTGTGGACACTCACCCCGGCCCCGCGGAGGGACGGCGAGGAACGACAAACAAGTCGGAGAGCCCGCCCGATCGCCTCGAACGGGCCCAGTGCTCGGGCTCGACGCGGGCTACACCTCCGGATATGCACCGAACGCACGCGAACGCCGACATGCGCACGGCACCGCCAAGGTCCGGCTGAAACACCGCCGAGGCCGGCTGAAATAAACGCCGCACAATGACGACGTCCAGAAAACCTTGAAGGAGTACACACACCTCCAAGGCTGGTTAGACTCACGGGTTCGCTTAGCGCCGCCTCACGAATAGCACAAAGAATCGAGGGAAGAAGGTCCCATCAAGAAGTTGCCAAGATCTCATGGATCCTAACGGATACACCCGCAGATGCTGGGGCTACTTGGGATGTACCGTAAGGGTCCCTAAAACCGGGGAAGGAAACCCATTCACTTTCGCAAAAACTAAAACACAAGCGAATTCACAAACCTAAAACGCTCAAGATAGTCACGGCCCGGTAGGGGCCCACGACCACTGGTGGCCCGGCAGCCCACGGCCGGCCACCCGAAACTCCGCTTCGCTCGAGGCGGCCACGCACCGAGACTCGCTCGGGGTTTCCCCACCGGGTGAGACTCCGCCTCGCTCGGAGGGTCGCCCCTCGGGATTCCGCTCGCTCGAGGCCCTCACCTCGCCGCCGCCCACTGCTCCCGGCGTTTCTAACACTTGCGGCGCGGGTCAAAGCGAATCCGCGCCATGCCGTCCCTCGACACGCCGGGAATCATATCCGGCTGTGCCAACTCTCCCGATGAGGCCATCCCCACCAGCATGCGGCAAGGCGGTGTCGGCTCCGCGACATCGCGCCACCCACTCGGCGGTCGGCCGCGACCCACCCACCAGGCCAGCCGCTCGCCACTGCGCCTGACTCGCACGGCCAGCGCGCCGCACTCGAAGAGGACAGCGGAACCCTCGAAGCGGGGCGGGCCGCTCGCGCCACACCATGCGCCCGGACCGGTGAGCGCGTCACCTCCGTCACCGTCGGTCTGCGCGATCCCGCCATCACCGCCATCACGCCATCCCGGCATCACGCGCCATCACAGCGTGGGAATGCGGGCGACAAGACACCGCCACGCCGCGGGCTGTGCCCCTTGCGACCTCCCGTCCGCACCCTCGAGTCAGCGCGGCGACCACGGAAAGTTCCCTCGCCGCCACCCTCGGCCGCTCACTGGGCGGATGCGGGGCACGCCACGACGCTCCGCCCGGAAGCAAGATTCGCCCGGCGGCCGTCCACTCTTACCTTGTCACCATGCCATCACACGTAGCTAGAAACGGTGCGGCACGTCTGCCTCCTCCTTGGCCTATAAAAGGAGGGGCGGTGGGGCGACTTACACGCCCGCCTTCACCACGATATTGGCACTCGCCTCAATCAAAACCTCGGGGACACGGAGGCCCGGCCTCCTCTCCCGCCCGCTTGTAGCTCCCCTGCAAGCACCACGGTGCGCCTGTCTGATTGCCTCGAGCACACCATCTTTGGGCGTCTGACGGCCCGGAACGGGATAAACTTGTGTCCCTGTGTTGTCGTTGGCACCGACCATCGAGAAGTCGATCACAGCGTAATTTACTAGTTAGTGTCGGGACTACTTTCCGCACCGACAATTACGGTAACGTACACACAAATACACACACTACACCCACCTCTCAACACACCACAGTGCGCAAGTCAACAAAGCCATACAAACAAGCAGTGAACCCAATTCTTTTAAGTCGGAAGCCTCTCCTCTCTCTCCCGTCCCCCAAGCCGCTCACCTCGGGCGCCGGCCCTTCCTTTTCTCCCCGCTGGCATCCTTGCCAATGGCGAGAGGGGTAGGGAGCCCCCCAATCGATAGATCGTGTTCTCCGCTTCCTTTTAATAGTAGTTTTTTTTCTTCTTTGCACCCTGTATGGCTTCCTCCCTTAGTGGTCGCAGTTTCCTCGCCTTGGCGCCGCCGCCGCCTTTCGTCGTCGCCGGGGTACTGTATGTCGTAATAGAATAAACTCCACTCTGCCGCACCCTCCAGCAGCCCCTCCGCCACCTACCCCTTCCCTCTGCTGCTGGGGTTACCGCACCACCGCCCCAGATCTGGCTGGAGTTGGGGTCAATTTTGGAGCACCTCTCGTGGATCTGCTCCTCACTTGCGAGAATCTAGTCTCCGGCCCGGCCTCCGGCTGACTCCTCCTCTTGGCCGCGATCTCCGCCTTCACCGACTTCACCTCCACACCGCAGCAGTCTATGGTCCAGAAGCTCGCTTTCCTAACTTGGTGGCTCAGATCCTGGCGCTTGCTCGTCTGCGCCGCCTCCCCCGGGGACCCTGGTTCAAGCCGCAACCACCGAAGACGTCTCCAACCATATCTACAGTCATCGGTGTCCTCCTTCCTCGACGACTTCACCAGCCCGCTTACAACTGATGCTCCGCGCGGTCAACATCAGGGTGTATGCGTCCTCGATGTCCCTGCGACCTTGCGCCGGCGGCTCCTTCGTCCTCGCCGCCATGGATCGCTTCGCCTTGTTCTTCTCTAGTTTCAGGACCTTTGTGTAAACCGACTGCTGTAATATCCTTATATATATATATATATATATATATATATATATATATATATATATATATATATATATATATATATATATATATATATATATATATATATATTGTGTGTGTGTGTGTTGTTGTTAACAAAATTTCTTTTAAGTCAGGGTGCATGTGTGTTTATTTTACTGGTCTCCCTAATATATCATAATATTACGTACGGAAAATAATGTTGTATGTCTGTTAAACTGAACTATATATACTTGCTAACTGAGCATACTTCGCCTTGGTATATCTATGATTGCTAACTAATAATATTTTCTTTTGTATGTGCGTACATCATTGTCCGCCCTTTCTTAACTACTTCCTCAATTCCAAAATTATTGTTGATTGTTTTAGCTTTTATAAATTCATAAATTTTATTATAAATTTGAAACCAGAAGAGTATATGTGAACCAGAAACCCATGTCGAGACTAATAACAAGCAGCACGCTCAACTTGTTTTTTCTTTATTTGTTTGCTTGTTGATTGGTATTGCATGCACATCATTGATGATTGCGTGCACCAGTTGCCAGCTGTTTTCTTTATATAACTTGTTTTTTTTATATATGTTTACTTGTTGATCGGTATACTCACTGTCTTGGTACACGACGTCATTGATGAGTGCGTGCACATTGCCAGCTGTCTCCGGTAGCTTTGTGCGTTTTGTTGTTTTACCTCACTGTGAAACACGTTTGCCATCTAGCTATCTCCTGAAGCTAACTGCATTGCCAACTACTTTGATTTTAAAATTCAATATAATGTCTGCATAGACTGTAGACTATTTTTTAGCGTGAAATTTATTTACCTTATGTTTATTGTATTGACTAAAAATTAAAATTTTACTTTTCCTTCTCTAATGTCTAAAATAAATAAATGCATAATAACAATAAATGAAAGGAGAAATAATGCATAAAACAATAAATTAAAATTATATTTTCTTCATATCTTAAGCATAAAACAAAGCTTAATAACATCAAATGAAGGGAGCATGAAGAAACTAACCTGACAACACTTTGGATGAGTGAAATTACCTACGAATTGACTGGAAAAAAATTACAACACCTCCCTAAGCTTTGCCGGACACCATGGAGAAGAAGATCGAGCTCTCAGTGATGATTGGCTAGGGCTTGGGGTGGAATAAGGAGATTTTATAGGTGGGCCTTTGTGTCCCAGTTGGTAAAACCACCAGAGGTTAAATCGTTAGTCTCGAGTGGTATTACCAACCGGGACTAAAGGGTAGCCATTTAGTCCTGACTGGTTACCAACCGCGACAAAAGGACTTCCGCGGTTGTCGCACGCCGATTCAAAGAGGCCTTCAGTCTTGGCTAGTGTTACCAATCGGGACTAAAGGTTCCTTAGTTTCCAATGGTATTTGATCCAGAGCCTTTAGTCCCTGATCTAAAAACATCTGGGCTAAAGGACTTGGATCTAAAGTCGGTTCTCTACTAGTGTTAATTAGGTTAAACTTGAAAATTTGGTTAAGCCGGTATGAATAGTGAAGATATGCTTATGTTTGAACATTGGAATCCCATCCTCGAGGCAATTCACCCTTAGTACACTTTCCTTTTCCTTTGCATTGCTTACACACATACATTCATCAAAATGTTGTTTAAGGATGTCAATGATGAGTAACATAAGTACCCTTCTATCACAGAAAGAGTCAAATTACATAATTTTTGACTAAATCTTAAAAATGCCAATATTCATGATACCAAAAGACTATCATTAGATTCATCTTTATATATATTTTTTTAAGTATACTTATTATGTGGTGTAGTAAATGTATTAAATGTTGATACTCTTCTTAATTAATTTAGTCAAACTTGAAACAATTTGACTTTAAATAAACTAAAGAAATAATCTTTTTACAGAAAGAATAGTATTTTTGCGCCAATTCCCTATATGCCATCGGAAATTATACTCATCCCCTATATGTTATTGGTCCCACATGTCATAGACACAAAAATCCCCTACATGACATAAGATGGCATACAATGGATGGATGAGTTAGAATTCTCAATGGCATACAATGGATGGATGAGTTAGAATTCTCAATGGCATACAGGGAATTTAATCTAACATTTTGGTCCCTTGATGGTTCATGTGGAAGACAAAGCCTATAAAAATTCTTGCACGGAGAGAATAACACTACTAGGGAATCGACCTTTGGTCCTGGGTAGGTTTTGACATTAGTACCGATTTTTTTGCACCCGGTACTAATGTGCACATTGAAAGTGCATCTAGGCCCCTAAGTGGATTTTGGTGAATTGAATGACAAAGCGATTAAAGAACTAACTTGTTTGTTTAAGAATGTGAGCATGTTTTTATTTAATTATTCATGGGTTAATATTGCTATATATTTGAGGATGAATATTGTATGGCTCACATGAAGAAGACAAGCAAGTGTGTGGTCCTTTGATAAAAGGTGATAAATGTCAAGCGATCAAATGTAGATAAATATTAGAGATATTTTACAAAGACCAATTCCGAGGCTGCAATGATTGTGGTAGCTTGATTAAAAATCAATGGGTCATAAGAAGAGAAATGGTGTTCTCTACTAAATAATAAATGCAAGGCTTCATGTGGTGATTGCGAAAGGATATAAGGATGAGTGTATATTTGATGATCATAAATTGGAAGCTTGCATATTCGTTGTCAATCAAGAACAAGCATTTGAAGCGGTATTTCAAATGAAAGATCAAATATGGATGAAGCAAAATCGAACTCAATGTGGTTTGGGTAAGTGATGAAGAGATCAACCGAGATGACTAGGGTGAGGGACTAAGCAATATTTGGGGTCCTAGCTAGGCTGTCATTTGTGTTTTGCTAAGGTGAAGTTCTAGTATCCGTGGGATCTCCAAGTATCATATCCAAGCCTTAACCGAGAGAAGTAATGCAACCCATCTACATGTTATGTTTGGCAATATGGAGTGACTTAAGGATCTAAGTGTGCATTACTATGCAATATGAAAAGATCTTAAGTTGCTAGCTCAAGTATGGATGTGGTCATGAAGATAGCAATTGTTGGAAGCCCTCAAGTTCAAGTTGTTCAAGTATGGAAAGATGAAAGATATACAAGCTCAAGAGGTTGACTAGGTATTTACTTTTGTTTTTGAGTATAGGAATGCCGTACTATCAAGAGGGATGCAACATTAGCTTTATGACAAGTATCAAAAGTGCTCATTAGTTGACCTATGTGAGAAATAGCCTTGAGAGAGTCCCTGAGTGATCTAACAAACCTCTAACCCAACCTTAGCCACTTCAACACGTCTTGAAGTGTTTGTGAGAAGAGAAAAAGGGTTTTGGGCTCAATCGCCGTGGCGATCTAATCGCCTGGGGCGGTCTCACTGCCTCGGTCGCCAACAGCTAGTTTTTCAAAGCGGGGGCGGCCTAACCGACTGGTCACTTTTCTAACGGCTAGTTTTCCTTGAGAGAGGTATAACTACCCCACGAGCTCCACTTGTTGGAGCTGCTGATTTTAGGGTTGCTGGTGTGCTTCCCTGCTTTCACGAGCCAAAGCCATAGAACCTCTCCCCAACCATCTCTTTGTGAGATTTGTGAGATTCAAGCTCTATCCTTGAGTTGGGTTGAGAGAGTGAGTTTGTGTGAGCTTTGTGAGCTGTCAAGAGCCTTCCATAGCTTGAGCACTTGTGATTCGCGTCTACAAGCCTTGAAGCATTTGTTACTCTTGGAGGTTTGCCTCCTAGACGGCTAGGCGTCGCCGGCTAGCTCCCAAGTTGTGGTGAGCAGCGGCAAGTTTGTGAGGGCTGTGATCTTGCCTCTTCGTGGAAAAAATCGCCTTAGTGGAATCGAGGAAAGTGGTTGAAAGAGACCCGACTTGTTGTGGGAAGGGTTAGTTGAGAACTCGAATCCCTTATAAGCTCCTCAACGGAGACGTAGCTTCCTTGGTGGAAGTGAACTTCGGGAAACAAATCTTTGTGTCTCCATTGTGGTTTGCCTCACTTGTGGTTTTCTAGCATATCACTATTTGCTTCCGCTTCGATCTACTTGGGTGTGCTTGTCCTTGTGTGCAGGGATCATTACCCTGCTTGTGACCATCTACCAAGGCCACTCACCAAGTTTGGTTCGTGCTAGAAGTCAAGAGAAGCTTGAGCCATTGTTTGCTGGCTTTCTGCGTGGAGGCGGTCTAACTGCGTCAAGGGGGCGGTCAAACCGCCCTCCCCCAGCAGTAGCAGTGTCTAACTTAGCAGGCGTGTGATCGTGCCTGCACGAGGGCTCAAGTTTTTTGGGAAAAGTTTTATTTGGTCGACTCGGCTATTCACACCCCTCTAGGCGACATCAAGGTCCTTTCACACACTAGTACCGGGTGGGAAGGATGGCCCCGTCGAGCCCCCTTTTGGCACATATTAGTACCGGGTCGGGCTAGACCGGGTACTAATGCCCCACATTAGTACCGGGTGGTGTCTAGGCTCGGTATTAATGTGTTGCGAACACATTAGTACCTGGTCTAGACACCACCTGGTACTAATGTAGGGGCACATCAGTACCTGGTGAATCTTGTACCGGTACTAAAATCCAACACCGTCGCCTGCCTCGATTCCCGTCCCGCGCCTGGCCTCATATCTCTCTCTTTCTGCTCGCCTCTTCTCTTCTTCTTTTTTCTCTCTTCCTACCTTATCTCACCCACCTTATCTCTATCTAGGCGTGCATCCGGATCGGGCAGGCGGATCGGAGCGTGGCGTTAGCTGTGGCCCAGGCGAGGCGCACGACCGGCAATCTCGGCTCGCGGTGACGCCGCCCGTGGCGTGGGCATGGTGGCCACCCGGCGTGGGCACGTACGGCGGCCACTCGGCCGGCACCTGGCGGCCACCCGGCGGGCCGGTGGCGCGCCGAGGCGGGGCGCTGTCTAGATCTTGTTCTTCTTCTTGTGAATCTTGTTCTTCTTGTGACACGGGTTCCCGTGAATCTGTGAAAATGTATGATTATGCTTGTGAAAGTGTATGATTGTGAGATGAGTTCCTGTGAATCTTGTTCTTCGTGTGAAAATGTATGATTGTGCTTGTGAAAATGTATGATACTGCTTGTGCTTGTTGATTGAGAAAGAAATACAAGAAGAAAGAAATAGAAAAGAAAAAGGAGAAAACGGCAACGGACGGGAGGGAGAGTGTGACAGACGATGACAGTAGAAACACATTAGTACTGGCTGGCTAGTACCGGTTCCAAAACCGGTACTAATGGGGTGTGAACCCGGTACTAAAGCTCGTTTTCCTAATAGTGTAACAACACCATCATCGGTACGATGCATTGTACCAAATGTTATTACAGATCGACTTGCGCACACCGGCACACTGTGCAGTTTATTACACATAGATCGACTTATCACTACTAGGGAATGGACCTTTTGTCCCAGCCAAAAAAACACATTAGTCCCGGTTTGTATTGGAATCGGTACTAATGTGTACATTAGTACCGGCTCGGAATGGGGGTCCCCTAGCCGCCCGCCAGTGTGACACATTAGTACCGGCTCCTGGCTGGAGCCGGTATTAATGTCTTATCGTCTCGATGAGCCGTACTAATGTGCGGCAGCCACATTAGTACCAGCTCCTGTCCAGGCCCGGTACTAATGTAGCGACATTAGTACCGGCTCCTTCTTCCTCCCCGAGCCACTCCTCCCTCCACTCTCCAACTCGAGCTCTCACTCATCCATGGCGCCCTAGGGGAGTTTTTGCCCGATTTGCATGATTTCTCGATTTGACTATTGAAGTGGTCTAGAGGTTAGTTACTTCATCCTCCCTTGATTCATGCTTATTTTGTTGAGTTTTATCGGTTGAAATTGGAGTATTTTGGCACTTTATAATGAGCTAGGAATGAGATTTTTTTCTATTTATATGCATTGTTTATACGTTTTATATAGTTGATTGGAAAGGATGTGCCGTGTTAGTTGGATGAGATGTTGTATGTGACAATTTATTTTTTAATAATAATTATTTATTTGAGCATATGTCATAATTAAATATATAAATAGTATTAGAATTACTAGAAAGGCTAGGAATTTTAGAATTGATTTTAGAATTACTAGACATAGTTTTAGAATTGATTTTTGAAATAATTTTTATTTGAGCATAAGACATAATTAAATATTTAAATAATTTTAAAATTACTCAAAATGCTAGAAAGGCTAGGAATGATAGAATTTGTTTTAGAATTAGTAGAAATAGTTTTAAAATTATTACAAATGCTAGAATTTCATAGATGGGTCAAATAATTTATTGTCATTAGTATAGATGTCATCTGTAAGGAATGGAGATGACGTAGTGGTGGTCGTCGTTTCTTCACACGGTGAGAAAACCAAAGTAGGACCTCCCGATAAACCAAGAAAATGAGCACGTTGGCTAGAGGAATGCTTCGTTATTTGCAAGGAAAACATATAGATGTGCAGTAGCAAGGGAACCTCCTTTTGGTGGCATTTATGCTCCACCAATAGACCACTGTTGGAGATCCACCGATTAGTACTAAACCATAGGGCGATTCCAAGAAAGCTAAACCTTCGTCGTCACGTCACAAGAATGGCTAAAGTTTCTCGTATTGTATCATGTATTAGTAGTGTTTCATATGTCGTACTTTAAATTTATGTAAGACATTGTCTTAAGTTTCTCTATTTATGTTTGTCATATTGTATAACGTGGATTGTAAATGAAGACTTTAAATTTGTGTATGACTTTTGTTACAAAATACTTAAAAATTGTTTGGTGGTGCTTTATAGATGAATCGGCAATGGATGTACCCCGACAAGAGAATTTCGAGTGAATACATTAATGGGTTGCGTGGATTTCTAGATGTCGCGGAAGCAAACAAGCAGCCGTCTGGTTTCATTATTTGTCCATGCAAAATGTGCAAAAATGAGAAGGATTTCTCATCGATAAAGAGTCTTCACGATCACCTATACAAATGGGGATTCATGCCAAATTATTTTGTTTGGACAAAGCATGGGGAAAGGGGGTTATAATGGAAGACGATGAAGAGGAAGATGATCGTATTCCAGATTGGATTCAAGAAGGTGCCTTTGCAGATGATCCAATGGGAGAGGATCACATGCAAGAGACTCAAGAAGCTCCAACAACTGCAGATGAACCTCTCGACGATCTAGGTCGGGTGTTGCACGATGCAAAGGGAGATTGCGAAATGGTGAAGGAGTCAAAGAAGTTTGAACGTATATTGGAAGATCACAAGAAACCGTTGTTCCTGTGTTGCAAAGAGGCGCAGAAGAAGTTGGGTACCACTTTGGAAATGCTGCAATGGAAGGCTAAACATGGACTTTCAGACAAGGGATTTGATGAGTTGATGATGATCGTCAAGGACATGCTTCCCGAGGGGAATGAATTGCCGGAGTCCACGTACGAAGCTAAAAAGGTTATGTCTCTCTAGGTTTGGAGGTAGAAAAGATACATGCATGTCCTAATGACTGTATCCTCTACCGAGGTGATGAATATGAAAATTTGGAGGCTTGTCCTGTGTGCGGCGCAGTTATAAGATCCCATGCAATGAGGCTAATGAAGTTCGTGGTGGGCGTAAGAAGAAGAAAATTCCTCACAAGGTAGTGTGGTATTTTCCGGTGATACCATGATCAAGCGTTTATTTAGGTGCAAGACCAATGCAAAGTTGATGCGTTGGCACAAAGAAGAACACAAACAAGATGACCATATCAGGCACCCCGCTGATGGGTCCCAGTGGAGACTAATTGACAGATCTGAAGAATGTAAGGAATTTGCAGGGGATCCAAGGAACATTCGGTTTGGTTTAAGTACGGATGGATTCAATCCATTCGATTGAGTTTAGTAGCGGTCATAGCACTTGGCCTGTCACCTTATGTATGTTCAACCTTCCTCCCTGGTTGTGCATGAAGCGGAAGTTCATTATGATGCCAATAATCATCCAAGGCCCAAAGCAGCCAGGCAATGACATCGATGTGTATCTAAAACCATTGATTGAGGATCTTAAAACATTATGGAAGAAAGAAGGTGTACCGTGTGGGATGAGGACAACAGAGACCTTCAATCTACGAGCATTGTTGTTCCTCATCATCAATGATTGGCCGGCACTTGGTAATCTATCAGGACAATCAAACAAGGGATACGGAGCATGCACGCACTGTCTAGATGATACTTGCTACGTGTATCTAAAACACAGTAAAAAGGTAGTGTATTTGGGGCTATCACTTTCTTCCTCTTAAACACCGTTAAGAGAAAAAGGAAAACACTTTGAAGGTGTCGGAGAAAAACGTAAGAAGCCCATTCACTGTGGTGGTAAACTCGTATTCGCCATGGTGCAAGATTTGAAGGTAGGTGTACAAGTCCCAAAGGACGCCGTTGGACATGCACCTATGTGGAAGAAGAAGTCGATATTTTGGGAGCTACCTTATTGGGAAATTCTTGAGGTTCGCAATGCAATTGATGCATGCATGTGACGAAGAATTTCTGCGTGAACTTACTTGGCCACCTAGGTGTATATGGAAAGACAAAAGATACAGTTGAAGCACGTAGAGATCTGAAAGCTATGAACCAACGAAAAGGCCTACATCCCGAAAAGAGAGAAAAAGGCCTACAACTTATTACCAAGCTAAGTAAATAAATTTGATAATATTCAGATCTAACTTCACATTCTATAATGTATAACTAAATTTAGTATAATAGGATTTGTTCAGTAAGTTCACAGTATTCATATGATTTATAATAAATTTAACAGCAATTTGAAAAAGATTTGGAAATTTAAAAAGAACAAAAGGAAAAGCACATTAGTACCGGGTCTAGATAGAACCTGGTACTAATGTGCATTTCGTTTTGGCGCCTAAGTGTACGCTCATTAGTACCGGGCCTTCTCTGGCACCGGTACTAATCCGCATATTAGTATCGGGTGGGCGTTGAGCCCCGGTACTAATGGGGGGGTTGGTATATAAGCCGCCTTCTTCTTCCCCTCTTCGATCTCTTCCCTTAACCGCCACCGCCCTCCCTGCCGCCCGTCCCGCGCGCGCACGCCGCTGCCCGCCTACCGCTGCCCTACCGCTCCCTCTCGCCGCCCGCCGCGCATCTCCTCCTCTCTGCGCGCCGTTGCCGTTGCCCCGCTGCGCTCGCCGCCGCTGGCCGCCATGCCGCCGCCGTGTCGTCCGGCCCTGCTGCCGCGCCCGACCGGATGTCGCCCCTCCTCCGCGCCCGGCCGCTGCCCGCCATCGCCGCCCGCGCTGCCCCCGCCTGCCCGGCCAGGCAGCGCGCCAGCAGCCCGCTCCATCCACCGCCGCGCCATCGCTGCCGACGCTGCCGCCTCCTCCGCCGCGCTGCTGTCGCCCGACGCGCCGCCGCTGCCGCCGCACCGCCGCGCTCGCCCGCACCGCCGCCACCAAGACGCGCCGCCGCTGAGTTAATATTGGGTCTGCCGACGTCACCTGCAGCCACGACGCCAAGACCTTTTTAATTTAATTATTTTTTTGTTGTAATTAGTGATTTAAGTTTTAATTAGTGATTTAGTTTTAGTTAGTGATTTAGTTTTAATTAGTGATTGAATTTAATTAGTGATAGTAAATTAATTAGTGATTTAATTTTAATTAGTGATTTTTGTTGTAATTAGTGATTTTAGATGTAATTAGTGATTTTAGATTTAATTAGTTATTTTAGATTTAATTAGTGACTTTAAATTTCTGTAGTTATTTTAGTTTTAATTAGTGATTTTAGATTTAATTAGATGAAATGTGTATTTATTGAGATAAGAAATATGTATTTAGAGATGAATTATTTATCGCTCAACACTTAGCTAGTATCGCCTAAGACGTGTATTCTCTCCGACTAGCTCGCCGACACGCCTATTCTCGCTCGACCGCCGCCGACACGATCTATTCTCGTCCCGACACGATCTATTCTCGCCCTACTCGCCTCGCTCGACCGCTTAGCTCGACACGCCTATTCTCGCTTCGAAACTCGCCGATTCTCGACACTTAGCTAGTATCGCAGAAATTCATTTATGTACTCAAAATTCTTTTATGTTCTAAGAAATTCTTTTATATACACAGAAATTATTTTATATACACAGAAATTCATTTATGTACTCAGAAATTCTGTGGCCCAAGGATCTCATAGAGATAACGGAAGTGAACACAACCGTAGTCCAAGATCAGGTACCACCTTCCCCCCTAGAAGGGAAAGCAACAGTCCGTAACATGATGCAACCGACAAGGCACCTAACATGCTACTCCTCCTCCTTCTCCTCCAAAGAAGCAGGGTTCGAAACGAGGACATCCTTCGCCTCCTCCAAAGAAGCAGGGTTCCAGACGAGGACATCCTCCTCCTCCTCCTCCAAAGAAGCAGAGGATACCCAAGGAGAAGCCACCTCCACCGAAATTATCTTATGAGAAGACGCAAGAGGAACTATATGTGTCGGCATGAGGAGCCGGACAAATATTCAAAAGAAGACGCCTGCACCTGAGAAACCATTTGACATGTACAAATTTCACCGCTTCACGAAAAAAATAGAGGAAGAAAAAAGGAAAAAGCCGGAGCGACCTACGTTGTCTGACTATGATCGCACGGCGCTCAAATTCCACAAAGCCAATAAGGCTCAGAAAGTTGGGAAAACTGTTCCACAACTAGGGACCCAATCAAAGCAATCTGTCCCGGACCTACGGGTGCTCTCAGATGCGGAGCGTGGATTGCTTGAATTCGGTTTGGACGCAAAACTGACACCTGCTCAAATTCTAGACATTGCTCAAATTGAAAAGCACCTAAGGTCAGGTAGACGTGATTATGTGCCTGGGATGCCGCTTCTCTGGGAGCGATTGTTGCAGGACCTTCCAACTAGGATGTATGCTCTGCACAAATGGCACATGCAAACGGCGGGACGAAGGGTTGAATTTATCGAAATTAGAATTGAAGACCATCATTTTTCCGAGGTCGCACCACTTTCCCTATTCCCATGAAGGAGTTCTGGTTCCTATTCAATATGGATGCAGTGGACGTCTCCTTCGTCACTTGCTGGGTTCTGTAAGTATTTGTTGTACCATAATCTTAGAATCACCGCTCTAGCCATTTTAGACTGTACCTGAACTTCTTTATTTTGTATCATGCAGCATGGAGATGCAAGCTTGCCGGAGGCTTGGAGTGCATGGCATCGGCTTCGTGGATCCTCAAATGCTAAACGAGACGCTTGTCCGTGATTTCCCTGCGCCTACTGTGGAGACCTTATTCACATTTCTGGACCTTCAACGCTTCAAGGACTGCATACTTATTCCATACAACTGCCAGTGAGCAACGTTTTTCTCAACTGTTTATCTTTCTCAAAATACATTCAATATTTCAATTAACTGGTTCTTCCCTAAAATGTTTTGACAGCTTCCACTGGATTCTCATTATTATTGTACCTGATTTAAGTCTTGCCCACGCCTTTAACTCTAATGGCGGATATAGTGAATAGTACGAACCTCTAGTAAAATTGTTGAATGTTGCATGGGATATGTTCCGAGTAACTGAGAATACTCCGCGTTGGTGTCCGTGTATCTTTGCTAATGGAGCATATTTTCGCTTAGTATGCGCGTACACTAATTATTTTACAACCGTCCTTATCTACGTGCCAACCAGCTGACATGCAAGTCTCTGGTAGTGGTAGCCCTTGCGATGAGCCCAACGAGAAGCACGCTAATCTGGTCCACGTCACTCAATTATTTTTTTACATGTTACTTGGTTATCTGTACGACATGCATGCATCTTATTCTGAGGTAATGGTAGGTTTCCATCATGTGCATGCATGTATCTTAATTATTCTAGGTCGTATGGTACATTGTGTTTAGTTCAAAAATTTCTCCATAATACACCCATCACATCTAATCTAGCGATACTAATTAGAAGCATTAAGCGTGAATTAATGACAAAATCTATTTTATAACCCTACCTCAAAACTCGAGACGAATCTAATGAGCATAATTATGTCATGATTAAACAATATTATGCTACAGTGAATAATCTCTAATCACAGATTAATTAGGCAAAATGGATCTGTCTCGTTCATCCGTGTAATTAGTTTTTTGATTAATCTATATCTAGTCCTCCTAATAGGGGTTGTTTAGTTCCCCAAAAATTTCTACCCTGGGAACTAAACATGTACTAATTATTCTGGGTTGTATCATACATATGTTAGAATTGAACTCTTCATGGGATGGAGGGAGTACATATTGTGCATGCATCATGTATATATGTTGCCAGCTGTTGAATCAAAAGAATTCCTTTTTTGAAGTTCAATTTTTATTAGAGGACAATATGAATATTACACCATGTTCCATTAAAACACTCAAGGGTACCAAAGCCGAAGTAAGTAAGAGTACTATTATGAAAAAAATTCAGACCTCGAGTTGGTAGCGGGTAGCCTGTGCATTTTGTTTACCTCAACGAGGAACACACGTTAGCTGTAGTTGCACACAAAACGTCAAATAAAGGGTTGAGTTTGGACATATGTGTATACAGTACAGAGAGGCTATAGAATTATAGCTTATTTTATAGCTAGGTCAAAATTAAAGTTAGCCATGACACTAATATATGAGCCTCCCCTCTAATTATATATGGTAGCCAACCAATCAACGTGTTAATAATTAGGGAGCCAATGCCAGCCGAGATGCTGCAGTGTATACTAGGTAACCACGCGATGAGCTGTCGATGATTTCGGAGAATCCAATCTAGCTAATTCACAAGACGACGTGCGTCCAATCTCAACGTGGCTCTTATTATACACCGACACCTCAAACGCCTCACTTTACTATTCTCAGAAGTCAATTTTACGATGAAAGAGTTACAAGAATCTGAATCTCTCTCGTGTCCAATTTAATTTTATTGGTAACTCAGACATTTGAATTATGGTAAATGGTTTCTTGGAACATGCATGTAATCACAAAAATTGTGGTGAAATCCCCATCCATTCTTTGGAGCATGTTATCACAAATTTGAGGTAAATCCAGTCCCATGGCAATCAAATTCTCGTGACAATATCATAGCAATTTCGTCTGAACATTGTCGTAATTTGTTTCCACCAAACTACGAGAGAACTAATTTTGAATTACGCCGGAACGTGGTATTTACTTCAATATTCTAATTTTGAATTTATAATTCGTTGTTATAATGATAACAATGTTTAGTATTTGTGTTATTATGAAACTGGTTTCAACAATCCAATGATTAGAACAAGTTATATATAACGTGACTAGGCAAGCTCCTATGGTGTGGTTCATTCACAAACGAGTTCTACACGAGGAAGCTATATGGTTTCCTCTATCAATTAATTGTGCTGGCATGCGAGAGTAAAGACATGGTGAAATAGTTATTATTCATGTCAATTCTTTTGCTGCACAACAGCCACATGTTGCTACATCCGATGTTGTAAGGAGAACACTTATCCAAATAGAAGGTGAAACAAGACATCTATACCCAGACTACAATTCAAATTTGATTTGATTCAAAAAATACTTGAAATGTAATTAACTAGTTAAATATAGCCAACAAATACAAAAGTGTTCTAAATTTTAGCATGTAGTGCCACATGTTGTATGTGGAGTGAGAAAAAAGTTTGGAGGGTAGAAAATGATTTTTTTTTTGTCTGCTTTGCCTTGTGCCTCCAAAAGGTACACGGCAAAGCCACGCTTTTGCTGTGTGCCTCTAGAAGGCACACAACAAAGCCTAACGTACTTAACAGCCGCAGAGGCATGTGGAGGATAAAAAATTATTGATCTATCGTGTGCCAAAAAGAAAGCACACCACGAAATCATAGTTTTCTGTGCATCAAAAAAAAGTACATGACGAAGTAGGACTTTGTCTTGTGAAAAAAAGCAGTTCGTCGTGTGCGAAAAAAGCACACGATGAAGCATGACTTCCCCGTGTGCAAAAAAAAAGCACACGGCAAATTCTTGGACACACGGTGAAATACAATTTCCCCCATTGGTGTCCTTGTATCTTTGCTAAGAATACTCCACGTTGGTGTCCGTGTATCTTTGCTAATGGAGATATTTTCGCTTAGTATGCGCGTACGTTATTTTACAACCCACTACAAGCGAACAAGGCTTTCGTCCCAGGTCAATTTTAACGTTAGTACCGGTTTTTTTCCCACCGGTACTGATGTGAACGCAAATCGGTACTAACGTGAGGTGGGAAGAAAAAGCTCAGTTGCGCTCTCGTGGGAGGCACATTAGTACCGAATGAAAATTAGATCCGGTACTAATGTTTATTATGTCGAGAGTTCTCACCCGGTACTAATGTGGACTGACCACATTAGTATCGGGTGGGAAGTCCACATTAGTACCGGGTGAGAACTAGCCCCGGTACTGAAGAAATCGCATTAATACCGGTGCATAAAAATGCCTGGTACTAATGGCACACAGCTCTCCAAAGGTCTTTTCTCGCTAAGTCTTGGCCGCCCCTCGCCTTTCATTTAGTTGTAGTGCGCCGGCCCTTCTCATTCTTCATTTCCTTTCTTCTCTCCTCATTATTTCCTTCTTCTCTTCTCACATGCATCTCTTTCTTCTTCCAGGGGCCGGGTCCAGATCGAGCGGAGGCCGGATGCCGGCCAGCGCGGCCAGAGGCCGGGCGGTGGCTCGGCCGTGCCATGAGGCGGGCGGGCCGCCGCGGCCCGGGAGGCCGGCTGCGGAGGCGGCGCAGGCTACCGGGGCCGAGGCCGCTGGCGCGAGGCTCGGAGGCGCGCCACCGAGGCTGGGCGCGGAGGCCGGCCGGGCGCGGCACGGAGGCCTATGGATTTTTGATGTATTTGTGATTCTTGTTGTATTCTTGTGATTCTTGTATGTTCATGTGATTCTTGATGTGAATCTGTGATTGTGAGTGAGTGAATGATTGTGGGTTTGTGTGATTATGTGATTGTGAATGGATGATTGTGAATTTGTGTATATGAATATGTGATTGAGAAAAAGAAAAAGAAAACAGAGAAAACAAGAAAAAGAAAAAGAAAAAAGAGGAAGGGGAACGGATGGGGGACTGCATGCAGGTGTGCTGCCGTATTTAGTACCGGGCCTCTATTCCACCGGTACTAATGTTCCGATTGAACATTAGTACCGATTGAACAATACCAGTTTGGAAACCGATACTAAAGGGAGTTATGTACCGGTGCAAATGAGCGTTTCCTAGCAGTGACCGTTCTTATCTACGTGCCAACCAGCTCACATGTACGTCTCTGGTAGCCCTTGCGATGAGCCCAGCGAGAAACACGCTTATCTGGTCCACGTAACTCAAGTTGTTTTTTATATGTTTCCTGGTTATCTGTACGACATGCATGCATCTTATTCTGAGGTAATGGTAGGTTTCCATCATGTGCATGCATGTGTCTTAATTATTTTAGGTCGCATCACGTACATTGTGTACTAATATCATTCTAGGTCGTATCATACATTGTGCATGCATTATGTTGGCACTCGTTTCTAATTTGGTGGTAGCGGGTAGCGGGTGCATTTCGCACTTCGGGAAACAAAGGCGTTGGCGGCAAAGTCTGGAAAGCGCATGGCAAAACTTTTGGCGTACGTTTTTAGCCGACGCGCACGACAAAGGCCGCACGACAGCTTTTTGCACGGCAAATGATCTTTGTTGTGCACTTTTTTTCGCACGCACGACAAAGACACTTTGCCGTGTGTCAGAACCAGCGCACGACAAAAAAGTGGATGACGGCGCGGGTGGAAGAAACGGCAGTTAGGGAACATTTGTCGTGCACAGTCCTGGAGACGCACGGCAAACAAAACTAAAAAAACAAAAATCCAAGGTAGGCCGGAGCCCGCCTCCGCCGGGCCACCACCGCGCCGGACCCGGCCGCCGGTCCTCCACCGCGTCGGGGCCGCCGCCGGTCCTCCACTGCGCCGAGGACGCCGCCGGACCTCCACCGCGTCGGAGTCGGCCTCCGCCACGCCGGGGACGCTGCCGGATCTTGCGCCGGAGGAGGATGGGGCGGTGGCGCCGTCGGAGAAGGAGGAGTTCGCGGCGCTGTTGGAGGAGAAGGCCGCCGCGCCGTTGGCAGAGAAGGCCGCGGTGCCGTCGGAGGAGAAGGCCGCTGCGCCATGGAGGTCGCCGCCGCACCGACGGAGGAGAAGGCCACGGGGCCGTCAGAGGAGGAGGCCGGCGTGCCGTCGGAGGAGCAGGGAGGGGCCGCATCCACCGCCACCACATTCCCGCGCCGGCTACATGCGCCGTACCCGGATGTAGCCGTGGACGAGAAGGGCCCGCCGGCCAAAGTCGAGTGTAGCGCTGACCGACCCTCCGCCGCTAGCCACGCGGAGGTCCCCAACAAGAGCTAGAGCAAGAGATAGTAAATCTAGCTATGAATTTGAAGAACAAACACCCAAACAACCTTGGAGCACAAGGAGAAATTAGATCTAGAGCACACCCTAATAGATCTAGAGGTTAGCAACAAGGGACAAGCAAGCAAGATATATATATGAAAGTAAAGTACAAGAGACACCAATTTATCTCGTGGTTCGGCTCGCCACAAAGGCTGGCCTACGTCCACGTTATTGAGGTAAGCCACGAAGGCTTTGAGATCTCTTTCAATCCTCTCCTCTCTCACACCTATCACCAAAGTAATAGGTGGAGTGTTCCACAAGTCACAAAGGGGTAATACAAACTTGGGGCTACCACACAAAGATTGGAAGCTCTCAAGTAACATCTAGCCGTCTAGGAGCAAGACTCCAAGAGTAAAAGATCCACCAAGTAAGCTAGGGTTTCACCAAGTGCTTAAGAACACAAGAGAGAGATTGGATTTGCTCTTTCTCACAAGGAATCACTCCAAACTTGAATGCTAGGGCTGGATTTTGGATTCAAGTAGGTGAGAGTCAATGCTTGAGTGAGAGGGGAGCAAATGCTACTGTTTGAGCATAGGGAAGAGAAGCAGACCATTGGGGACAAAGGGGGGAATAAATACCCTCAAATCCAGATCTACAACGGCTCTTTTTGAAATCTCGGAACCTCCGGAAATTTCCCGGAACTTCCGAGACATGGAAGTCTTCAGCAGGCTGTCAGAAAGCAGTCCGGAACTTTCGAGAAAAACTCGGAGCTTCCGGGATATGTGAGTGAAGGTGTAAAGCAGCTAGCTGATAGGACTTTTGTGGCTGAGAAGATTTTTTTGGTTTGAGATGAACTTTTATGCACTTGGTTCCACCCAAAACCACTATTAGTATCCCTGTTGATAGTACGGCTTGCCCTATACTCAAGTTTAAAAAGAAAATGAATTAAACTTCCATCCTTGAGCCATAGCAAGCCACCCTTTTGAAATAGGGGTCTCTTTTCATTCCTTTGCACCTTACATCAATTATAAACCTGTGACATACATTTAAAAGTTCATTAGTCCTTTAATTGGGTGTTCAACATCACCACAACCTACTTAGGGCTTGATTGCACTTACACCACGCTCCCCTCATTCAAACAACATCTGCATACATTCTCCAATCTCTCCACGACCATACGCGTTGAGCTTGCTCATCCATGGCGGCCTCCTCCTCAGCAAAATGCTTCCTGCTTCCATGCATACTCCTCCTCATGGCCGTCTCCCTCAACGGCTGCTTGTCATCAGCAGCAACGGCCAACAACCTTGCCACTGACGACAACGATGACGGTCTGATGCTAGCAAGGTTCCAGCAGTGGAAGGCGGTACGGCAAGTTGTACGCAACTGCCGAGGAGGAGCGCCACCGCTTCCAGGTCTTCGCCGGCAACGTGCGCTACATCAAGAGCACCAACTGTTGAGTTATGATCCAAATTAAGTTGCACATGAGAAAGGTCGACTTTTGACGGCTGAGCGGCGGCGTGGCGGTATCGGTGCGCCCATTGCCCAGGTCGTGACTAGGCAGGGGGGCACCGCGAGGTACAGTAAGTGTCAGTTAAATCTTGTGTCTCCTTTGCGGTTTGATCATTTACTTTAGTCAATTATTATCCATCATTTATAACACCAACGCCGGCGCCGAGGCGGCCGGCCTCACGTACGAGCTCAGCGAGACGGAGTACACCGACCTCACCAAAGACGAGTTCATGTCCATGTACACTGTGCCCCCACAGACGCAGCTGCTGGCTGAAGAAGACGAGGACGACATCGTGGCGCTGATCACGACATGTGCTGGGTCGGGCGATGCCACTGAGCACGCGGCGGTGTACACGAACCTGTCGCCCGCCACACCGGCGAGTGTGGACTGGCCCAAGAGAGGCGCCGTGATGCCGGCAAAGAACCAGGGCTCGTGTGGTAATAATCACAATATATTGTTAATTTCTAATACGTAACAAATAATCGCCTGGTCGTTGCGTTAACGAACAAGATTGGTCGTGCTGGGCCTTCGTGACGGTAGCCACAGTGGAAGGGATCACCAAGATCCGGACGGGAAAGTTGTCGTTCCTGTAAGATTGGAAGTTAGGGGGGCTTGGTTCTTCTTTCATGTCTATTATCACCATTTTCTTCCTTTATTTCTCTAATCTTCTTATTTTCTCTCTCGATCTTAATGGTGTCTTTGTGTAGGAGGGGGGGGGGGCTAGAGCCCCCCTGGTAGATTCGGCACTGGCTGCAAGGGCAACATCTACTTCCACACCCTGCAGTGGATCACCTCCAACGGCGGCATCACCACGGGGAAGGACTACCCCTACAAGGCCCGCCAGGGCGAGTGCAACCGCTCCAAGCTAGGGCACCACGCCACCACCATCTCCGGGTACCGGCGCGTGTCCACCCGGAGCGAGGCGTCGCTGAAGAATGTGGCGCGGTGATGCAGCCTGTCACCGTGTCCATCGAGGCCGGTGGCACCAACTCCCAACACTACAAGAAGGGTGTCTACAACAGGCCCTGTGGGACCAAGCTCAACCATGCCGTCACCGTCGTCGGGTACGGCAAGCAGGGCTGGGACAAGTACTGGATCGTCAAGAACTCGTGGGGAGCTAAGTGGGGCGACCAGGGCTACATCAAGATGAAGAGGAACATCACCGGCAAGCCGGAGGGACTGTGCGGCATCGCCATCCGCCCTTCCTTCCCACTCAAGGAGTGACATGTTTACCTTCTATATGGTGGAGTCAAACTTTGTATTTTCACTTCCTTTTCAATTATCATTACTTAGCTTGTTAACTAAACTTGCTTGTCGGAAGTCCTATATGTGTCATAATGTGTAATAAGACTCGCCATGTTTGAAATTGGTATGGATATTAATTAAGATAAGATATTATTTATTATTTGAAGTGATATATATGCACGGTGTTTATGTATCAAATATCACTTATGTAGATAGAAAGAGTTAGTCAGTTGATTGTGAAATATATATTATGCACAAAGTTAGTCAGTTGATTATATATATATAATGCACAAAGTTAGTCGATCAGGGTTCTTTTGGGAATAAAAAAAGTCGGGTGCACAACCCTTGCTCCTCTGGCCTCACAGTACAGGCACCGGACATATGCTCTGCGTTGTACATAAAACAAATGGTAGAAATTATTTCACCAAATATGCATATTATGCAAGTAACAAGATATCAATAAAATAGTTTTAAATTCAGTGGACCATCAGTTTGCAGTGGCCATCGC
This sequence comes from Cenchrus purpureus, assembly GCA_022644695.1. NCBI lineage: Eukaryota > Viridiplantae > Streptophyta > Magnoliopsida > Poales > Poaceae > Cenchrus > Cenchrus purpureus. The sequence continues at coordinate 65,861,522 of CP053466.1, read as the reverse complement.
TTTAACCCGCATCCACATTTTTGTTTTCATTTGAATAATTTAGGTGAGGGATGACACACACATGCACTTCCTTATACCTATAACTTCCAATCAAAAGAGCTCTTGCGCTCACAATACATACGTGCAGCTGAAAATCCATGACTACTTTCGTTTCATGTCGAACAGAGGAATATCCTTCTTTTGCAATGATTTGCTGCTTTTGTTCAAGGCACAAGTGGCTAAATGCACAGGTGGTACAATATTTTTAAAGAATCACATGAGTTTTCAGTGCATATGCATGGTTAAAAAATATTCTGTAATATTTGCTTAAAAACAAGAAATGCGAAGAAATGTAGTGTTTGCTTAAAAACAAGAAATTGCTTCTACTCTACCCTTAGCTATTTTCAGACCACAAGCCACATGCAACATAATAATTTGACTAGCGTGTTCGCTCAATCCTCCACTTGTGTTAGGCGTTTCTTCTCTTTTGCTAAGGTTGGAGCACATTTCATTATCGTTTTTTACATTGTCAGTATTCAATACATGCATTTTGCTATTACTAGTCAAACATTTATTAATGTAAATAAAATCATCTGAAAGTATTTTCCATGAAAAATCTACCAATAAATTTTTTCATAAAAATTCTTCACTTTTGCCAGTTTTGTGTACACCATTAGTAAAGTTTCTGAAGTTTTGACTCACGCGTCCTACGCTACAGACATCTATATATGCTTGCAGCTTGCTGAAAGCCTGAAAGGCATTGATGTTGGTAGCTATCAAAAAGATCATCTGACAGTAAAGAGCAAAGATGAGAGTGTACGTTCGATCATTCATACCGGTAAATGGTGTTGGCTCATCCACTAGGCAGCAAAATAGGGGTGCACCACCATCCTCTTCATTATCAAATTCAGCAAAGAAAAGTATTGGACTGGAATCACCGAACGGAGAACCCTTCGGAATCGCCAAGAAGTTGACATGAGAGTACTGGTATTTGTAGACAGGCAATCTTCCATGTCCTTGCAATACTCTGGGCCACATACTGACATACTCACATACATCCTCATTCACACAACAGACGATACGAAGATCAAATTCAGGTTCCTACAAAACAGAAAAGGAAAAATCAGCAGAAGCTATATGATGTATTGCAGAGTTTGTTTGTAAAACAATATAATGGATATTGGAGAGCAGAGTTACTAAACCAACCCCATCACGCAGAAGGTGTCTGTGACTCTGTTCAGCGCAGCTATCACCTTTCTTGATATCCTTCTATGCTGAGCTTGGGAGCGCATCTTTCTAGCTCTCACATGGTATGACGAACTGCAAATTCCCATGAAGTGAGGAACATTGCCTGCTGCTCAGGATATGACGACCACTCGCTCCCCATGAAGCGAGGAACATTGCATGCTGCTCAGGTTTGGGGTGCCATAGCGCAGTGGCTGCAGCTTCATAAGCCTCTTGGATGCTAGCAGATGGGATTTGCTGCTCCACTTTCTTGAAGGGTCTCACGTGCGTATTGGGATCGGCAGCAGACAGCTGATCGCAGGTGCTGACCTGTACTGTACAATTAGGCTTTGTTCGGCAGATTTTGTGATGATCTTGTGCTGATTTATACGGTAGATTTGTTCGGGAAGAAAAATACTGCTGACTGATCCGTACAGCAGATTTACTCGGAAAGAAAAATTATAATGGAATGCACTTATGCACCGTCTTCATTGTATTGCCACTTTTGCTATTCAATTACCTCACACACTTACAAATTTAGCTGCGCGCATGGGCACGGGCAAATTACTAGTGTGTAACATGCAAATTTAAATATATTGTGGGCATCTAGGAACAAGTGTAATTTGGAAAGCCAATAAGGATTTGAGAGTCTAGATATGCATGCATGCAAATTTAGAACTCATCCAGTAGTGCTCTTTCTGTTAGACGATGAGATACTTATCGTTTAGATATGATCTGTTGTAAACGTGACTTGTGAGTCACGGTGTGCGTGGTAGATAGATATGTAGTTGGTTAAGATGTGTTCTTATTGTACAAGCCTACGGGCATATATAATCTAACACGTACCGAGAGCTGTTGCATCTCGTTCCATTCATTCTCACATGGTATTCAGAGCTCGGTTCATCCATGAGCTTCACCATGGCCTCCTCCTCCGCGCTATCTGCTGTCCCCTCTCTCGGCTTCTGTCCACCGAGCGAGAAGCTGACCCGCGCCAACTTTCAGCAGTGGCAGTCCCAAGTTGTCTCGGCAATCAAGGGGGCCAGACTCGCGAGGTTCATCACGACTGACGCCGAGGCGCCGGTGGAGTTCATGCCGCCAAAGCAGGGGGCCAAACCAGATGACCCGCCTGTCTCCAATCCGGAGTATGAAGATTGGGTGGCCAAGGACCAGCAGGTCCTCAACTACCTCCTTTCCAATCTGTCGAAGGAGGTGCTCGGTCAGGTATCTCATGCCGTGACCGCTTCAGAGGCGTGGGGGCGATCAAGGCAATCTTTGCCTCTCAGTCCCGTGCCCGAATCATCACCACCCGGATGGCGCTGGCCACAGCGTCCAAGGGCATGTCGACCGTCGCCGAATACATCGCCAAGATGAAGTCCTTGGCGGATGAGATGGCGTCTGCAGGGCGCAAGCTAGAAGATGAAGAGCTTATCTCCTATATCCTAACCGGTTTGGATATGGAGTTCAATCCTGTCGTGTCTGCTATTGCGGCAAGGGTTGAGCCCATCACGGTTCAGGAGTTGTTCACTCAGCTCACGGCGTTTGAGCAGAGGATGGAGTACCATGGCGGAGGCTCACAGTCGTCCGTCAACATGGCTGCCAAGGGCGGCCGTGGAAGCGGGGGAAACAGAGGTGGCCGCGGTGGTGGCTGTGGCAATCGTGGAGGCTTCGGGCGTGGAGGATCCAGAGGTGGACGTGGCGTAGGAGGTGGCTGCGGGAGCAATTTTATCCTGGGCGCAATCTGCCAATTGTGTGGCAAGGAGGGCCACTATGTTGTCAAGTGCTTCAAGCGATTCGATCCATCCTGGACCGGACCGCCCCAGAAAAGCGTTTCTTCTGCGACAACTTCATATGGTGTGGACACCAATTGGTACATGGACTCGGGGGGCTACAGATCATGTGACCGGCGAGCTGGAGAAGCTGTCAGTTCGTGACAAGTACCATGGAGGTGATCAGGTGCACACAACATCTGGTTCAGGTATGAGGATTGATCATATTGGTCATATTATTTTGCATTCTCCTATTCGTGAGATTCATCTGAAAAATATCCTCCATGTCCCTCACACCACCAAAAATCTTCTTTCTGTCAATCGTCTTGTCCATGATAACAATGCTTTTTTGGAATTTCATCCCACTTATTTTTCTCTCAAGGACCAGGAGACGAGGAAGACACTCCTCGAAGGCCAATGTGAGCGCGGCCTCTACCCTTTGAAGCCTCATCCCTTTGAGCATCTTCCACCGAATAAACAAGCGCTTGGAGCTTTCAAGCCCACGGTTTCAACGTGGCATAGCAGGCTAGGTCATGCGTCCAATAATGTTGTTCAGCAGGTCCTTAGCCGCCATAAACTTTCTTTTTCTAGAGATCAGGAGAATAATGTGATATGCGATGCATGTCAGTGCGGGAAGAGCCATCAATTGGCCTATCCCAAATCAGATAGTGTTTCATCTAAACCTTTTGAGCTTGTGTTCTCTGATGTGTGGGGGCCGGCACCAACCTCGGTTGGGCGGCATGATTACTACGTAACCTTTATAGATGATTACAGCAAATTCACGTGGATCTACTTGCTGAGGCATAAATCTGAAGTTTTTTCGTGTTTTAAAGACTTCCAATCCATGGTAGAACGGCAGTTCAATTCTAAAATTCTAGCTGTTCAGTCCGATTGGGGGGGGGGATATGAAAGCCTAAACACCTTCTTTAAATACCTAGGCATTGCACATCATGTGTCTTGTCCGCATGCTCACCAGCAAAACGGATTCACTGAACGTAAACATCGGCATATTGTTGAAGTAGGTCTCTCCCTTCTTGCTCATCCACACATGCCGCTCAAATTCTGGGATGAAGCTTTCCTCACGGCTGTCTTCCTCATAAACTATCTTCCCTCACGAGTCATTGAGAACAACACACCCTTTGATCACTTGTTTGATAAATCTCCTGATTATAGCTTCCTTAGAACTTTTGGCTGTGCAGTTTGGCCAAATCTAAGGCCTTACAATACCAGAAAACTCGAATTCAGATCCAAGCGCTGCGTTTTCCTCGGATACAACAATTTACACAAAGGGTTTAAATGCCTAGATCCATTGACTGGTCGCGTCTATGTCTCACGTGATGTTGTGTTTGATGAAACTATCTTTCCTTTTTCCACTCTTCATCCAAATGCAGGCGCCCGTCTTCAGAAAGAAATCGATCTTCTTCCTGATATCCTAAAGAACTCCTCCGAATTTGGGAGTGCAATTATGCATGATCAATCTTTGGCTAATCCTCTACCTGCTAATGCTGTGGTGAGTTGTGGTGGTTCTGGTGATTGTGCAGGAACAAAAATGGTGGAAAACGGTGAAGAAACGACGCAAAACAGGCCTCATTTCATGCAGCTGGTACAAGATAGCGTCGGCACGGAGTCCAGAGCTGATTCGCTCGCCTCGATCGACACGCCAGCGACGCCTCGGGAAGCGTGGAGCTGATGCCTGTGCCTGGGAACCTGACGGAGATCCTGATGAGTCCGGCCGGAGCGGGATCCTCTACGGCCGCAAACTCCACCGCATCACCGGGACCACCGCGGTACGCACACGGTGATCCGCGACCGGGGAAACGATCGCCGATTCTGGAGGATCCGTGTGGCGCAGGATCCTGCAAGTGTACTCCTACCGGTGGTTCCGTGTGTCGATTCAGAGGAGATGTTCATGCACCCATTCCGTCAAGACCTGTCACTCGACTACAACATGGGATCACCAAGCCAAAGACGTATACAGATGGCACAGTACGCTGGGGAATGATGAGGACCATACAGGGAGAAGAACCGGCAACAATTGAAGAAGCACTCGGTGATAAAAGATGGGTTCAAGCTATGGATAGTGAGTATGAGGCATTGATAAAGAAGAAGACATGGCACTTGGTACCGTTACCTAAGGGTAAGAATATTATTGGCTGCAAGTGGGTGTATAAAGTAAAGAAGAAGGCAGATGGGAGTATTGATCGCTACAAGGCACGGCTTGTTGCCAAGGGATTCAAACAACGGTATGGCATTAATTATGAAGACACATTCAGTCCCGTTGTTAAAGCAGCCACTATTCGCCTAATCTTGTCTATAGCTGTGTCAAAGGGGTGGTCACTCCGACAACTAGGTGTACAAAATGCCTTCTTGCATGGCATTCTTGATGAGGAAGTATACATGTATCAGCCACCTGGCTATGAAGACAAGGATCGGAGGAACTTTGTGTGTAAATTGGACAAGGCTCTTTATGGGCTCAAGCAGACACCTCGTGCTTGGTATGCACGGCTCTGCAGCAAGCTTATTCAGCTCGGGTTCAGACCTTCCAAAGGAGATACGTCACTGTTTTATTATAGTAAAGGAGGGGTGGCTGTCTATGTATTGGTATATGTAGATGATATCATCGTAGCAAGCTCTTCAGTTGATGCTACTAAGGCCTTGTTGAAAGATCTGGAAAAGGAATTTGCTCTTAAAGATCTTGGAGATCTCCACTACTTCCTTGGGATAGAAGTGAAGAGAGGATCAGATGGGCTGTTACTATCTCAACAGAGGTACGCAACAGATATAATCAAGCGAGCAAACATGGAGAAAAGCAAGGCAGTCGATATTCCAATCTCAACGACAGAAAAGTTGAGTTTAACAGATGGTGCAAGGCTTGGACCGGTGGACTCTACACGATACAGGAGCATGGTAGGGGCGCTACAATACCTTACGTTGACCAGACCCGACTTATCCTTTGCCATCAACAAGGTTTGCTAATTTCTGCATGCCCCTACCACTGTGCATTGGAGTGCGGTGAAACGAATCATGCGCTATGTTCAAGGTACTTTGAGCATGGGACTTAAAATCAGACGATCGGCCTCAACAATAGTCGCGCTTTTCGACGGCCGGGCGGTCGATGATCGACGCTCAACAGGTGGTTTTGCGGTGTACTTCGGATCAAATCTTGTCTCATGGTGCGTAAGGAAGCAGCCAACCGTGTCTCGTTCGAGCACAGGAGCTGAGTATAAAGCCTTAGCAAATGCGACAGCTGAGACGATGTGGATACATTACTCATTCACCGGTTGCACGGCTATGGTGTGACAACATTGGAGCAACATATCTCTCAGCCAACCCAGTTTTTCATGCAAGAACGAAGCATATAGAAATAGACTTCCATTTTGTGAGAGAAAGGGTTGCTCAAAAGCTTTTGGAGATTCGATTCATAAGCACCAATGATCAAGTGGCAGATGGGTTCACCAAGCCAATCACGGTGCTGAAGATGAAGGAATTCAGACGCAATCTCAACCTTACAAGTGGCTGAGATTGAGGAGTGTTAGACGATGAGATACTTATCGTTCAGATATGATCTGTTGTAAACGTGACTTGTGAGTCACGGTGTGCGTGGTAGATAGATATGTAGTTGGTTAAGATGTGTTCTTGTTGTACAAGCCTACGGGCATATATAATCTAACATGTACCGAGAGCTGTTGCATCTCGTTCCATTCATTCTCACACTTTCTTGGTTTCTTCAAGAATTTTTCTCTACAGCAAAGGGGTTCACGGCCCACCTTAGCCCAAATCGTGGCTCCGCCGGTGGGGGAAATCCTATATATCTTCCAGAAGATGATATGATATAAAACTATAAATCCAACAGTGGCGCAATAACAACCCAAAATACCTCAAACCCTACTTCTCAGCCCCACATCTTTCTTCTCCCCCGTGCGCCGCCGCCCCCTTGCGCCCGCTAAGCCGCCCTCGTGCGCCCGCTCCGCCGCCCTCCGATGCCATGCACCCCCGTCACCTCGCCATCCGGACCTACCGCGCGCACCCCTGCACCGGCAAGACTCCCTGACGGGGTTGAAGCGCCTCTTTGCACCCCCCCCCACTATGTAAGAACCAAAGAAAGACGCTTGTTTGTAATTTCTGTTGTCTTTTTTTTTGTTTTTTTAATTCATCAAAGGAGACGATTGTTGCCAATAAGCGTCTCCAATGACTTTCTCAAAGGAGACGCGGGTTGGTAAAATATGTCTCCAATGACTCACATAGGAGACACGGGTTGACAACAAGTGTCTCCTTTGACGGGGGTCAATGGAGACGCGTGTTGGTAAAAACGCGTCTCCGTTGACTCCTCTCAAAGGAGACACATAAAAAACGCATCTTCTAGGACTTGTCATTAGAGACACAAACTTAGAGATGTATTTTTTACGCGTCTCCTTTGACTCTATATAAGCGTCTCCAGAGTCGATTTCTAGTAGTGCGCCCCCCGCAGAACTGTGAGCTCCCACCGGGTGCGGCAGCTAGCCCAGGCGCCCACCATGGTCGCGACCGCGCGCGTGCACTGATGCCCTGGCCGCCGCCTCCCGCGCTTCCCTGCCATGACCGCTGCGGTGGGCCACGGCTGCGGTTCTCCGATGCACACCGGAAGCTCGTCGGCCGCCGCACCGGGATATCACCGGCCGCCATGCGCGGCCGGACTTCACTCCTCCTCTAAAATGTTGGTCTAAAAACTGTTGGTCCCAAAAATGTTGCAGCATCTTCAAAAATGTTGTAACAATTTGAAAAATGTTAACAAAAAAATAACAAAAAATGTTGTAAAAATGTTGTAATATTTCTAAAAAATGTTGTAATATTTCCAAAAAATGTTGTAATATTTTTTATTTAATAGTCATGAGGTGGGATGGCTGAAAACAATTAGCTAGTAATCTTAGATGAATTTTGATGAACTAAAAGTTTTAACTCTTATCTTTCTTCCGGTAGGCATATAGAACTCCCCAGTGGTCTAGTGACGATCGGCGACGCCTCCGTGCAAGGTAGTTGATTTTAAGAACCATTGAGAGAGAAAGGTACGTACATAAAGCAAGGAGGTATACAGTTTAGTTCTTTCACGATCTAGTAAATGGAGAAAGAGAAAATAAAATCATTAAAAAGGTAAAATGTCAGATAAATCACGTGCCAGTGTTGTGGATGTCAAATTTGCGAAGTCGATCTTTGGAGTGTCAAATATGTGAAGCTACATGTTTGAAGTGTCAAAAATACAAATAACTCGATGGTCTCGAGGTGGAGCTCAAAGTTATTCTATCCCAGGCAGGCCGGCAAAGAAGAATAGTTGGGCTATGGGCCGGCAAAAATGTTATTCTAAGCGGTCACAGGTTTTATCTGGGCTATGGGCCTAGTGGCCCTACTAGGCGCATTAGTTAAAGTGGGTCCTCCTACCACCCATTACAACCAAGCAGCCAACACAAATTCTTACAAGTCAGGGGGGTCTAAAAAAAACAAGTCAGGGTGCATATAGGGACTTGTCCAGACTCTTCCAACCCTATCCTCTGCTACAGGTGCCAGCGGCGAAAAGGAGGCAACTCAGACTTTTCGACAGCGATTCCGCCGGTCCTCTTCCTCTCCGGCGACCGAGATGAGTCGGAGAGGGAGAAAGACTAGAGAATCGTTGTGGGTGTTGTTGGCACAAGTGTCCGGCCAACAAGCACGCGGAGGGGCTCGGTGCGGACCTCTGAAGCAGTCGACCGGTGTGTGTCACCGGCCGATTTTGCTCACCTGGCCAGTGAAGGTCACCGTCAGACTTTGCCGGGTGAACCGTGAAAGACCTCCGACGCCGCCGGGTAGGATCCCGTCGGGGCGGCACACGTAGGGTTGCTCTAGGGTCGGCAAGGCCACCTAGAACGCCCTCAAGACGAAGGAGGAACAGCAAGTAATAGATTGGAAAAGTATAAGGCAAAGGGAAAAAGTAAAAAATATATAAGTAGATTGATTTGATCGATTGGATCCCTCAATCGGCCGTGGCCCTTTATATTTATAGGGTGGGGAGGTCTTGCCCTGCAAGGAAATCCTTTTACAAGCCTAAATCTATCAGGACTCCTTGTTTCGGTTCGACAGGGGCACCGGTCACCGTCGGTGCAAGTCATATCTCCCTCATCCGGACTCCGATTTGGATGTTCCACATATGAATCTTGATCTACTCGACGAGACCTATCCAATGGTGAAGTCCAAATTGTATTTTGTGGCCTTTGACCACACCGGTCTGACCGGTGGGACCCAGTGTCCGACCGGGTCAGCAAGCGTGCCAATTTTGGGTGCGAACATATGCCCCTGCTCGGTAAAGCTTGCGTAAAACATTCACTAAATATCAAAATTGGCTAAAGACGATGATCAACAATGCATCGCACCCATATTTGCTCTAAGGCGATAATCGCTTTATCGGCCATAAACTTGCTCTCAACTCATGGAACAACTTGTTTCGCTCTCCATACCGCTTAGTAATCAGCCGACCTTGCTTGTATCACCGCCGCTCGTTGCTCCATTGATCCTTGCTTCCGCATCCGCTGTAATCTTCTTTTTTGTATGTGTTAAGCTTGAGGGACACCACCCTACCGTGAGTATTTTGATTCATTGTTGTCCTTATGACCTCCTTTAGAGTTAATGGATGGATGCACTTCCAGATTATTATCAAGAACAATCGGTCTTTGCATTGAACCATGATTTACATATGTAGGAGGATATTGAATCATATATGAGCATATGTAAATTAGCATAATCCAAAGGTGAATAATAGCAAGGATATGACCAGACCATGGTGAGGTCACCCAAAGATATGAATAAGGTGCAACAACATAATTTTCTTGAGATTTGCAAGAACAAGGTATATTTTGATTTTTTGTTGAAAGTTTCGAATTTTTACCTTTATTTGGCCGACCCCCTTGCTTTTGGCTTGCTCCTTTCTTCTTGTACTTGGCCAAAAGCTCCTCGAAAGTCGGCTTCACCTTTTCTTGACCTTGGGACATCTCTCGGGGCACCTGGCCGGTCTGCGGCCGACCACGACGTGTGCCGGTCTTCTTCGTCTTGCCTTGCCCCCCGAGCGTTGAAGCCTTCGCTGCAACCTTGGGGGTATCCTCCAGTAGCTTATTCTGCACTTTCTCTTCAGGCCTTTGCTCACCAATGATTACATTTTTTCCTTTAGCTTTTTCGGCTTGATCCGGCCGAATTAGCACTTTTGGATTGTTTAACTCAAGAGTATTTATCGGAAAGGGATTATGATCGACTTGCATAGCATGAAAAGTCAAACAACCTTCATTAATGGCCGATTGCACTTGCCGACGAAATACATTGCAATCATTAGTTGCATGAGAATAAGAATTATGAAATTTACAGTAAGCACGTCTCTTTAACTCTTCTAGTGGCGGTATGGTACGATTTATTTTAATTTTTCCGGCTTTCAACAACTCATCAAAAATCCTATCACACTTGGCTACATCATAGGTGTATTTAATTTCTTCTTACCGATTCTTACGGATCGGCTTTAAAGACTCACAAGTGCTAGGTTTATCTTTATTTGACCATACAAATTCAGCAGTTAAAACATCATTGCCTTCATCGTCCGAATAATCAGATGCATAATAAATAGGATGATTAGACTTTTCATTGGCTTTTTGTGAATTCTTAGATTCCTTAAGTCGGTTTTCATTAGCTAAAGCTTTTTGCAACAACCGACTTACATCTAAGAAATCTTGACCATGTAGCTTCTCTTTATGAATATCAAGCAAACCGTAATAAGCAAGATCAGCTAGATCTCTATCATTGTCAAACTATAGCATCGGTTTCTAGTGTCTCTAAATCTTCTAATATATTCAGTCACAGATTCATTAGATTTTTGCCTAACCGATACAAGATGTGACAATTTCAACTCGCCACCAAGAAAGAAATAATCATGAAATTTATTTTCTATATCGTAAAAGTGTAAACCGAGTTGGGTGGCAAAGAAATAAACCAATTAAATGTCGCACCCGATAGAGATAAAGGAAATAATCTCATTTACAAATATCATTAGAAGCTGCACCACATTGTATAGTAAATTGGCCTATATGCTCTAATGTACTTCTACCATCATCCCCACTAAATTTAGTAAACTCGGTATTTTAAATCCTCTGGGTATGGGATATACTCATAATTCTCGTGATACGGTCTTTGATACGACCGACTCTTAGTTTTAGGCTCGTATCAAAAGTTTGTCTAAATATCTCAAGCATCTCTTCTCTAAATCCCTCCATCCCCAAAGCGCTTCTAGGTCTAGCCGATCCGTGATGTGGTGCTCGATTTGTAGGTTGTGGTGTGCTATATGTTGATGTTTGGTTCGGCAATGTGTTAGGTACATGCCGCAACGAACTATTAGGAACATATGCACTTGGCTCGCTATATACAACCGTATGCGCATCATTGCATTAGTAGCGGCCATTGTACTCCCTCCACCAGCCGAAGCACCAATAGTGGTACGACTATGCATGTGGTGGATTAGAGGTACACCAATGGGGACTTTCGGTATATGCAAATCTGAAAATCATCTAGCGTGGTATCTTTAGAATTTTATTAGAAGTAGATGCATTAATATCATTACAGAAAATTGTTTACCAAATTTGGCCTCTATATGATCTAAACGAGAATTAATCGATAGATTCAAATTTTCACTCATGGCAACAAATTTGTTATTTAAGCTAGCACTAACAGCCCATCAATCATATTAGCAATATCCGAATTATCTTCGTGGAGGAGCATCGATTGTACCTTGAGCGGGAATATTGATGACGACGTCCTTGTCCTTCTTGACGTTCCTTGTCGATCCACGGAGAAGTGTGAGATGTATTGCTTCATGGCTTCTTCTTCCAACTCGGGATCTCCCGCTCCTTTTGTTCACGAATCTTCCTCCCGACTTGACAAGTGCTTTCGCTCTTTAGCCGATGTTTGCTCAACATTCGGCCTTGCAATGTTTTGGGGTCAACCTCGTGAGGGTATAGGTAGTTTACCACCATGGTAGCCGATTGATCTTCCTTCTTCCCCGGTAGTCGCCAATTTGTTGGCACAAGTGTCCGGCCAACAAGCACGCAGAGGGGCTCGGCAGACTGCGTAGCACCGGTCGACGGTGTGTCACCAGCCGACCTTTGCCCACCGACGGTGAAGGTCACCGGTCGACCTTTGCCGGTAAACCGCGAAGACCTCGAACGCCGCGGGTAGGATCCCGTCGAGCGCACACGAGGGTTGCTCTAGGGTCGGCAAGGGCACCTAAAATGCCCTCAATCGACGAGAGGCGAAGGAGGAACAAGTAATAGATTGGAAAAGTATAAGGCAAAGGAAAAGTAAAAATATAAAAGTAGATTGATTTGATCGATTGATCCCTCAATCGGCCGTGGCCCTTTATATTTATAGGGTGGGAGGTCTTGCCCGCAAGAAAATCCTTTACAAGCCTAAATCTATCAGACTCCTTGTTTCGTTCGGACAGGGGGCACCATCGACGGTCAGTGCCGGTCGGGGCGTGTGCTGTCAGCGGATCTTGTATAAGTCATATTTCCCTCATCCGGACTCCGATTTGGACGTTCCACATATGAATCTTGATCTACTCGACCAGACCTATCCAATGGTGAAGTCCAAATTGTATTTTGTGGTTTTGACACCGGTCTGACGGTGGGACCCACAGTCGGCCGGTCAGCAAGGTGTGCCAATTTTGGGTGCGAACAGGTGTATATAGACTAGGTAGTTACTTGTGTACGTCTAGGTTGTGCTTCCTATCGGGTGTCGATGGTGAAGCTAGGGTTCATCGGGGGACTGGGGGAGTAGTGCTCCACTGCGGCTTGCTTTCCAAGCAGCGTCAGCAAGGCGAAGGCGACGACGACTGCGATGTAGGGGAATAAGGAATTCTGAGCCTCTTCCTCGCCATGAAGATGTCCTATTCTGGTGTCAATAGCGAGGCCGTGGACATCTGTACAGGAGTCCGAGGCCAACAATTCATCATCTTACCGAGGTGATGTGGTTGTTGGCCTTCTTCTTCTTCTTCAAAGGTGCAGAGCTAGTTGTGGGTGTTGCGGATGGCGGTGGGCTGGATCTGACAAATTCTCCATCGTTGACGGTGCTCGTCGACGACGAGCCCAGATCCAAGAGCTGGAAGAGTTGGGGCGCGGCCTCAGTCAATGGACGACTGCCGAGGGCTTCGTCTACTTCGACTTTCTACCATAGCTAGTGTGCGATGGCACTTCTCCAGCGAAGTTTGGCTTGAACGGTTGTCTTGATGTGTATCCTCTATGTACATGTCTGTACTTGTACGCATATGTGTACGTTCTTATCTAGAAATGCAGCTACGTTTTATCAAAAAAAAATCAGGGTGCGTATGTATTTTACTGTGCTCCCTAATATGTCATAATATTACGAAAAATAATGTTGTATGCCTATTAGTCTCTTTTATTATACTCCCTCTGTTCTTAAGTCTATAACGTTTAATTTATGATAAGAAACTTAGTTTATTTTGAACTAATTTTTTTGTCCTAAACGTGATATATTTAAGTACGGAGGTAGTAATAAATTGTACCTTGGTATATCTTTTCTTGCTAACCGAGCACACTTGGTATATCTATGATTGCTAACTGAGCATATTTTACCTCATTTTCCACCTGTACGTTCTTACCTACCCCTCCATTCTAAATTATAGGTCATTTGACCTTTTCGACTTTAAGTTTGACCGCTCATTTTATTCAAAAGAATTGTGTAGACATTGTAAAATTTAAGTTATTTTTTAAAAAACTTTCATAAATAAAGCAAATCATAATAAAATATATGATATTTTGCACCTTTTTAATAAGATAAGTGATCAAATTTGGAGACAGAAAAGTCAAACGAACTAGTATAATTTAGAAATTTAGAACGGAGGGAGTACGTGGGAACCAGAAACACGCTTATCTGGTCCATGTCAATTCATGACAAGCTAGCACGCTCAACTTGTTTTTCTCTATATATATATCCATGCATGTTTGCTTGTTTGATTGGTACTATGCATGCAGCATCTTTTTCATCAATGCATGCATCACGTGCGTGCGTGCATGCATTGCCAACCGTCACGTACGGACGGACCACATTAATGTGATCACCCACCGTACGTCTGGTAGTGTGTTGGACCGCGGCACGACGGAGCTGATCGATCTATCTACGTGTTCCACGTTATTCTACGTTTTTTTTTTTTGCGTAGAGACTAGCTAGCTAGAAAGAACACGGACCACACATACGTTGTCATTCATCACTACTACGTACTCGTTATTATATTGTACGTTTTTTTTTTGCGTTGAGAGAAAATAAACACTAATGACTGCACTAATGACTGCATGTGCGTACTACCTCCATTCCTGTTCCTGTTTATAAGATGTGCATGCATAACAAGATTCAAACTTTACGATGTTTGACCAATAATTTATCTATCAATTTTTATGTTTTGTCATGTAAATTTGACATGGTTAGATTTGAAATAAAATGTACTTTTCAATAAGTATAAATTCATAACCATAAATAATATAATATAAAAAATGAATGGTCTGTTTTTGAAAAAAATGAATGGTCAAAGTATGATTTGGAAGACTGTGCCATGTTACCTTGCGCATTATAAACAAAAACGGAGGGAGAACTTATGAAATATGAGCTGAAATTCATGAAGTTGATAATATTTAGGTCTAAATTTTCATTTTTTTTAATACCGCTAAAGGCTATGCTTTCGCTATATAGTGCAACTTTTTCGGAAGCACGTACTCCACTAAATTCTGTAACCTACGATTTCAATATTAATTCTTTAAGAAAAACTTAAAAAAATTTGTTGTTGAAAATGAAGATTAACTTTGGTTCTCTTTATATTAGGTTTAAATTTATCACATGTATACAAGTTCTTCGTGCATAACTGTGTATACCACGTCTGCTAGTTTATAAGAATACTGCAGAATTTGAAAGTGAAATTAAAACGAAGGAATTGGTAGGGGTAGAAACGTTGAGGATTGAGTCCAGTGCTTTATCCAACACTGCTGATTGACTTTGGTTCCGTTGCAATAAGTTGCAACCATGCATGCAAATCACATGTGCTGGTCCTGCTGGCACCTTCTTCTTCTTGGGTTTTTTTTTTTTGATCCAAGGTTCGAGGACCACATCATTTGAATATGTGAGCACTGACGTTGATCTTTGTTAAGCTGGTGAGGTTTTTGCATGGTGTTAATTTCTCTCCTCGTGATTATTCCGGTGATCTGCATAAGGTCATTGACCGTATTGTATTGTAGCAACTTATATTTAAGCATCCTACAATGAATTTAGTTTTTCAGATCTACTGGCAACTGGAGGTAAACTTTATGGCCAGTGTTATCCAATAATGAATTTAGTTACAATGTGAAAAACATTATATTTATCTGATCTCTTATCAATCCATTTCTATTCACCCAGTTGTCCTGACTCTGGTCATCCAGTACGCCCTGTGTTCTACAGTATGAAAGAGAAGGTCAAGTGGCGTTCTAGCTCACAGGAGGGTAAAGTATGTACGGAAGAAGAGGTCGAGTGACAAATGAAGGAAATTATTGAAACTTGTGATAGTTTTAATTACTTGTTTATAGGAAAATCTCATCTCAAAAGGTTAATAGTTCCACCCGCAAAAAAGTTAATCAGTTTGATAGTTTTACTTATTTATAGGAAAATCTCATCTCAAAAAGTTAATCAGCCCAGTGAGTTATTAAAGAACCATATATCTAGTAATTATGGTTTAATCCCAAAACAGATTCAGCATGAATGCATCAACAGCACGTGCGTTTCAATACTCTTAAACACTTCATTCACCACTCCGACACGTGGGACCAAATAGAACCCTAATTCTTTACCAGTTTACCTCATCTCCGCTGCCTCGACTATATCCTCCTCCACTTCCTCGTGCCTTTCCCAAATCAACGACAAGGAGGTGGCAATGTATCGCGCACACAGCCATTGTGACCTAGCTGCACGACAGTGGAGATCGCCATAGTAGAAGTGATGGATGTGAGAGCTCTTGTGTGTCTCTCAAGACAACAGAAGCCACAACATGCCTAGCAACTACTCCCTCCATCCACTTTCATAAGGTGCATACATATTCAAGATTTAAACTTTACAATTTTTTACCACTAATTTAACTATTATTTTTTATGATGTAAACTTTACATGGTTGGATTCGTAATCAAATATCCCAATCTTCTTCACTTGGTAGAAATACCACCACAAGTCAAAATGTGGCGGCAGAAATACCACCCAAGTACGCTTCGCAGAGATGGATGAAAGACGACACCGCAAGAATCGAATTGGGGACGAGGTGTACCATTTCGATGCGGTAGTAGTGGAGCAACCCGCATAGGAAATCTCCAGTAGGGTTTCTGAATCCCCACTTGAAGTATGACGTGAAGACCACCGTCTCCTTGTCGTCCTCTGTGGGGAACGCCTCACCGGCGGCCGCCTTCCACTCCAGATGGGCCTTCGACCCCAGTAGCTCGCGGTCCAATAAGGCTTGGATCCGCTCCTCCGTCATCTCCGACGGCAACCACACCGTCTCCGGAATGGGGATCTGCGGTTCCGCCATCTCCTCTTCGTCGAAACTGATGAACTTGGATCTAATCGGTGCTAGGGTTTTGATGTGCATGCAGTGTCGCGCGCTACGACGGCAGTGGTGGTGCTCGAACCTATTATGGCGGCATTGTGGGTGGTTGCAGGGCGAGTGGGCTTCAGCTGCGGTGGCGGCGGGATAAACCCTAAGGGTGCGGTGAAATGGTGAATGTGAACGGCCGCCGCACCCCTCACTCTATTTTATAGTGCTTTAATGTTGCGGCTTCGTGTCGCAGGATGCGCTGTTACCCCAACGGCTCTGGGCCAAAGGGATCGTTCGTGGATCATTATTCTCTATTCGACCTCCTTAGGTCGGCATGGCCTTGCCTCTACAATAGGTGTGTTGTAACTCTGGTTCCAGACTTGGATCCTTTCCTGAAAGAATACGACCAGCATGCTTTGGATTGTGCTTCCGGTCTCTCGACCTTAAGGTCTCCTTGAGGTCGGCGAGCCTCTATGGTCCTATCATGGACGCCTGGACACCTCCGTACTAGCTCAGTTGATCAAAGCGTATGGGCCGTAGGTTCGATTCTACATTGTCCCCATGATTCAAATCAGGTCGGCCGGTCTACGTGAAGGCAAAGCACTGATTTTTTGATTGACGTGTACTCTTTCCGACCTGTCGATGGTGCCAAGACTCCAGCTTCATCCAAGCCTCATCATGACTTCATCTGGGTTGCTTCGCCTACACATCGCTCGGGGCTTGAGAGATGGGGCTACCCTACGGGTCCCCACCGGGTCTCAGTTGTCCTTGATATGCGGGTCCGACATGCCAGCCGACCTGCTAGTGGGCCCAAAAGACCTTATCCGCGGCTCCGAGAAAGAAGGGAGACTTGGAGTATATGTCAAGACGTCGGCTGCGCCACCAAGCAGTCCGGATATCGCGGGATACTGTTTGTAATCCGTAGAGATAGACTTTCATGATGTAACCAACATGGATTCTAAGTCCACCAACCTTGTAAACCCTAGTCCGCCAGACTATATAAGGCGGCCTAGGCCATCTCGTCAAGGGCATCTAAGCTCTTGCACACAACAATACAAACACCACCAACAACTGAACGTAAGGTTTTACACTACAGTGGCATGAACCAGTATAAATCCCTGTGTCCTTGTGTTCTGTGTGCTCACCGCATATCCATCACGTTCTTAGTTTCCGATCCCTCTCTACCTCCAAATCAACCACGGAGGGTACCCACGTAGACTGGTCTAGATCTCACCATCTGACAATATGATTATGAACTTATAATCATGAGATATAATATATAATAAATGAGTTGTCAATGTGTTATATGGAAGATCATGACAAGTTCTACCATGCCTTATAGAAAATGGAAGAAGGGAGTAACTACAAGATGTGATATTGCCATTGTGGACTCCAGACTTTCTACTGCTGTCTATATGAATTGCTATGCGATGATGATGATGAACTAGTTTAATTGTGATGATGGTGACACAGCTAGGCCTAGCTAGTCGTCGTTGAGTCGCTAATTGTGATTCAAAGAATTGCCAACATCGACTGACTCACCCTATCCATGTCGTCTCCGGTCTCTCCTATAGTGTGGTGTCGGTTTGATAACCGATACAAATGAGGGTTATAAACCGGTACATATGAGGTTTCTTACATTAACCAGGATCTGTTCGGTTAGTTATATAGGAATCAATCCAGCTTATCAAAAAAATTATACAAATTAGGAACCATTTCAACCAGGAATCGCCAAGGACTCATTCTAGAGTAACTGAATGAGCTCTTAGTTGGTTCTCTGTGGTGGGCCCTTTAGGTCAAAGATGCCATGCCCAAGCCCAGCATTCTGGTAAATACTGTCACTCTCAAATTAGTTACTACACTGACACCCGTGACCACACAGCAGCTCGTGTATTTAAGCACGCCCACCCCTCGCTAGCTGTTGGGTGGATTTTGCAACGCCTCACTCAATTAGACTCACAAAGCTAAGGTATGTTATTAGTCCGTGGAAACGTCCTCAAATATGTGTTGTTTAATTAGTTAATGATTAATTCTAGTTGGATGAAGTTGTTGCTGCTGGCGTTTTAATTTGATTTGGAAACTGCATGCAGGAGGTTCATCAGCTACAATGGCTTCAGATCAGCTTGCCCCCGTTCAGCTAGTGACGTTCAAGGTCATGTCGGAGCCATACGAGAGGACGTTCTTGACGGCTCTACGCCGTGCTCTGGTGGGGGATCGAGCTAGCAACCCAGATAACACAGTGGTAGGGCCGATATCCAAGATACAGCGCCCTGTGCTGGCCAAGGAGACGGCGACTAAAAAGGAGCCTTACAAGCAGCCGCCGCGGTGGATCCACGTCGTGCTCACCGTCGTCGGCGAGGACGGCAAGACGATCAAATCAGCACCAAAGGTGGCCATCCGGAGCGACAACGCCTACATCTGCGGTTTCACCAACAGCAAAGGGGACTGGTTCCAGCTCAGCAAGACGGGGACCAAGGTTAACCTCGTCAACGACAAGAATGTGACGATGGTAGGGTTCGGCGTCAGCTACAGCGAGCTAGTAGACAAACAACAAGGCATCAACGCACTGCCGGTCCTGAACCTCAGCAAGAATAGCACGGCGAAGGCCGCCGGCAAGCTCTGGAACCACACTGCCAAAAAACTCTACGACGACGACGACATGCTCGCCGGCAACCCCAACGACGACCTGAAGAAGGCAATAGCGACCCTCTGCGTGGTTCTATGCGAGGCCGCGAGGTTCACCCCTGTCTCCGAGGTCATCAACAAAGGTTGGGGCAGGGATCGGGTGTCCATCACGGCCAAGGAGATCAGCTACATGAAGGAGTGGGGTGACTTGTCCACAAACCTGCTGAAATGGAAGGAGGCCGGTTACAAGGGCGATAAGGAGCTTTTCAAAGACTTCGCGAAAATCGGGATTGACGATGGAGAAAAGGCCTTGGCTGTGGTGCAGCTTGTGAAGCTAATCAACCGAAGCAGAAGCCTCTTGGCCTGGCTCAAGTACTTCTTGGGGCTTCTGGTGAAGAAGCTCCAGCAGGTGGGCACTACAGTTTACGCGAAGCCAAAGGGTTCAGCCCTAGTTAGCCCTCTCTAAATCTCTAATGATCAGTTGTTGCACGCCGCTTGCATTGTCAAGCGTGTAGTATTTTCTTAATTAATTCCATGGAAAATAATCGTTGCATCCATAATGCATGTGACAAGTTCGTCATATATGATATATAGGAATAAGAAGGTCTAAGTTGCATAGTGTGTGTAAGTCTGTGTGCAAGTTGCACAACGTGTGTAATAAGTATGTGTAATATCATTTGGTTCAATGGCTGGTACCCATGATTATTCTCTCCATGCAAGAATTACTATAGGCTTTGTCTTTTCGGCCAGAACCAAGGAATTGAACCAAAATACTATTCTTTCTGTCCAGGAAAGAGTGTTACTTCAGTTTTGTTATATATCATACTATTTCAAGAGTTTAACCAAATTAATAAAGAAGAGTATCAACATTTGGTACAATTACTACGCTAAATAAGTATACTATAAAATATGTTTAAAGATGAATCTAGTAATAGTCTTTTGGTATCACAAATATCGACATTTTTTTAATTCAATCAAAACTTATGTAATTTTACTTGTTTGGGGGTTAAAGGGTTACTTATATTACACCCCTCATTGCTGTCCGTAAACAACACTTTTTATGAATGTGTGTGGAAATACAAATAAAAAGGAAGTGTACTAACGGCGAATTGTTGCCTCGACTACTATGGTATTCCAATTTCCAGACGGAAGCATATCTCCACGATCCCAGACAAGCTAATTATATTTGGAAGCATAACATGGTATTTGTTGATGGTTACATTTCATGGTGACGACAATTATTATCTAAGATAACTCTCTCATCACCATTTCATATGAATGAAGTTGTTAAAGTTCTTCGGCACTCCAACATGCGATCTCGATCTACGATCTTGGTCTCGTGTGATGCCCCCGGAGGCCCGAACCACTCCACCTGTGCTTATTTGCGATAATAATAAGATTTTTTTCGCTTTATTTGACCCTGGTTGGTCGAAACTTTTGATGATTATTTATGCATACAAATGACTTCGAATGAAAATAAGATGTTGAACCAGAGTTGACCATTTCATTCATAGTTCATTGAGGAAAACATGTTGCACTTATTTGGGTGCAAGACCAGCATATAACTTAACATGTTATTTCAATTTATACTAGCATCTTTAAGAGATCAGTTGTTAGAAATTACTGGCAGTTCTTTAAGAGATCTGTTAATAAAAATCGTCTTCCACGAAGTCTAAAATGAAAGCTTATCCTAGTAGCCCAGCTCGGTTTACAATTTTTTTTAGAAATTTGAAATTTCAAGGTGCTTTAATTAATGTGACTATCCATCCGGTGAAATCTAGCGGTGATAGTACCAGTTAATACCTAGTACCAGGTCCACCAAACTGGTAATACCCTATTTGTACTACCTTGTACTATCCAATTAAATTAGCTGGTGGAAAAACATTAGTACAAGGTACTACCTGGTACTATCAAGCACCAAAACAAAGCTCGTTTTTAAATAATAACCATTGTATAAATCATTTGATCATGTCACACGCAAGTGGAAATAAGTTAATTTCAATTATGTCGAACTGTTTGGTGCGCGGCTCGTCAAATGCCATTAGAAACATTTTGTAGTACTGATTTGTGCTGATTATTGGCAGCAGTATATTTCTCATTAATGCATATCTAGGTTATTAATATGTAATTTATAGAGCACATGATAACCACTAATTTTTCACTCACTGGATCGAGATAATCTAGAGCAAACTTATACATATGAGTATGTAGGGCGTACGAAAATAATGTTGTATGCCTATTAATTATTCCATTAATTACTTCGCGTTGGTATTTCTTTATTTGCATGCATGCTCAACTCATGTGCATGCATGCATTTTATTTTAGGTGGTACTACGTACATATCCCTGGTGTGTGTTGCCAGCTGTCTCTGGTAGCTTGTGCGTTTACTTTTGTTGGCCTCAACGAGAAACACGTTTACCTGTTTGTCTCTTTGTAGTAGCTGTAGTTGCCAGCCGTCACGACGGACCACATTGTTATATCACGGTTGTGTTCCACGTTATTTGTGCGTTCTGTGGTGGAGAGAAATAAACACGGCAGACCAATGGTGCAAGCAATCAAGCAGCTCCGATTTACCAAAAGATCACGAAGAATAACGCTCCGGCACTACCGGAAATCGCAAGGCTGCCGTTAGCCTTTTAGTTGCCGTGAGCCAAACATCAGGCTCACGGCATACAGGCCTGTTTGCCGTGAGGCTCCGAGGAGGCTCACGGCACACAAGTAACACACGGCGCCAAGCCTTTATGTCGTGAGCCGGTTGACTAGGCTCACGGCAGCTAGAAAACACACGGCGAGGGTCGCTCTGTGCTGTGAGCCGGCTGACTGGGCTCACGGCACACACAATACACACGGCAAGGGCTGCTCTTTCCCGTGAGCACACGGCCACGGCTCACGGCACACACAACACACACGTTGACACCATTGCCCGTCACGTCCGTCGGCCGGGCCCGTTAGTTTTGCCGTGAGCCAGGTCCACAGCTCACGGCACAGTGCGGGACACACGGTGCACGTCGCTCATGTGCCGTGAGCACATGGCAGCTCACGGTAACACATCATGAAGCCGAGTGTATTTTGTCTTTGCCGTGAGTTAGTACAACGGCTCACGGCAAACAAGACAAAAAAAAATTTGTTTTTTGCCCTCTAAAATTTTTCACCCTTAAACCACATCTCTACAAACTACATATTCAAATTTGGGATAATTATAACTCAGTTTGATATATTTAGTCATTTTTTTCTTTCTTCGTATTTTTTCACATACGTTGGATTTGAACTGGAAGTGCATAAAATCATAGAATAAAGTTCGTGCAATAATGATATTTCGTGTTCTTCATTCCTTTTTCATACATATACCATGAAATTAGAGAGAATTTCAAACATTTAGACTCGACACATGATTCTGAAAGTTTCGTGCAATAGTATTTTAATTGTATAAAATCCATACAAATTTAAAATATCATGAAATTTGTATGGACATCATGATATCATGTATGGAGGTGGTGAAGAATTGAGATGGTTTCAATTACTCAACTTATACATCTGTTTACAAACCAAGCATCTCACCGAAGTTTCGATGTTTACTCATGTGACTAGATTTGGTGGTCTTTGTGATGTTCGATTCAATTTTGACCTTGGAACTTTCCCTAGGATCATTAAACAACTTTGAGTGACTTATGTTAGTTAATGGCAAAATTTTTGTGTAGTTTTATAATTTCGAACATTATTGGACCGCATGAAATGATAGAATTTTAGTTGAAAGTACAATGAAACTAATGTTTTTCATTCATCAAAGTTTAAAATTTACATTGTAGAGTTAGCTTATCTGGTAAATATCATAATGCACTCAACTTGTTTTTAAGGAAAATCATAAAAAAATAAGAGGGAAATAAACAAAGTTGATAAGCGGCGGTTTCTGTGGGTAGCTCACTAACATACCGCATTACATACGGCTGCCCTTTGTTGCCGCGTGAGCCGTTGATCCTGCTCCGCCACGGCAACGCTGCTCTAGTGAGCTTTAGACTGCTCACTCACGGCAAAGCCTTCTCCTCGAAACCCTAGGTCTTGGTGGCGTGTGGGACCACTGATCTTTGCCGTGAGCCCTAGATCTAGCTCACAGCAAAGTTTACATGGGCCCACTCGTCACCGCACACACTTCACACACACACAAACACTTCACACACACGCACCACACACTCGGACACACACATGCGCACACACACGCCAAGACACACCGCCCGCCGCCCTACCTTTTGCGCTGTTGTCCTCTCCCTGCCGTCGTCCTCTCACGGCCATGTCCCCCGCCGCTTCATCCTCCCACGCCGTGGCCGCGGTCCCCGCCGCTGTCCTCCCACGCCGCCCGCGCGTCCCGCCATGACCGCCCCCGACGTCCGTCTGGTCCCGTCGTCCGCCGCCGCCCGCGCTCCTCCACCTCCTCTCCTCGGTGTGCGATCCGGCGGACACCTCCTCTCCCGCCGTGCCTCCCCACCCGCCGCGGCCCGAGGAGAGGTCGCCCGTGCTCGCCACCGCCGGGAGGGAGGCCACCGCTTCCCCTACCGCCGTCCTCGCCGTCTGCCGCTCCTCCACCTCCTCTCCCGGCACGATCCGCCACGGCCCTCCTCTCCCGCCGTGCCTCTCCCACCACCGCCGCCCGGGAGAGGCCGCCCGTGCCTCCCACCACCGCCGGGAGAGGCCGCCCCGCCCCCATTGCTGCCCTAACCGGGACCCTCGCCGTGAGCCTCGCCGGCCCTAGCTCTACTGCTCAGTGAGGAACATGCACCTCTCCAATTTTTAGTTTGAGCATGCATTTAGGAAATTTCTTAGTTAGTAAATTTTGTTAGAAATGGATTTAGCTAGTTACTTCTCATATGCCGATGATGATATGAATTGTACCTAGTGTTCTTTGGGTAACATATGATGACCTTGAGCTTGAGTTGTACCGTTATATGCTTCTCATGGTTGTCATCAAACCATGGAGACGTCCATTCCCAAGCAACAACTTGGTTGGGATGGACGTCTCACGGTTCCATGGCCGCTCATGAACCCTCTTTTGATTATCTATGCTCTAAGTTCAAGGTCCATGCAAGAAAAAAAATATATCTGAGGCAAATTACTATTTTGATTGTGGTTGTCGGCCATCGTCGTTGTTTTGTTGTAGGTTTTGAAAACCTCTCTATGTAGGGGAGGTGCTGTTGAAATTTTGTTTGATTTTAAATTCAACTTTACTCATGCCTATGATGATATCAAAACTTACCCAAATTTCATGTTGGGTAATATATAATGACCTTGAGCTTCTTTTGTTCAATTATATGCTTCTCATGGTTGTCATCAAACCATGTGAGACATCCATGCCCAAGCAACAACTTGGTTGGGCTGGATGTCTCTCACATGGTTCCATGGTCGCATGAACCCTATTTTGATTATCTATGCTCTAAGTTCAAGGTCCATGCAAGAAAAAAAATATCTGAGGCAATTTTCTGTTTCTATAAATTTGGAATGTGGTTCTGTTGAAATTTTGTTTGATTTTAAATTCAACTTTACTCATGCCTATGATGATATCAAAACTTACCTAAATTTGATGTTGGGTAACATATAATGACCTTGAATTATATGCTTCTCATGGTTGTCATCAAACAATGGGAGACGTCCATGCCCAAGCAACAACTTGGTTGGGCTGGGTGTCTCTCATTGTTCCATGGCTGTCATGAACCATCTTTTGATGATCTATGCTCTAAGTTCAAGGTCATATGAAAAGACAAAATATCTGAGGCAAATTTCTGTTTCTATAAATTATTTTTTTATACTTACTACATCGTACTGTTGTACTTACTACATTAATTATTTTTTTATTTAGTACTTGTACTCTTTGCTATCTAATACATGTACTAATACTTGCTTTACTCTTTTTTTTGCAGTTGATTGAACGAAGATGCCTAGGGCACGCGGCGGCAGAGGCGGAGGCGGCCGCGGGGGTCGCGGGGTGACGAAGAACCTCAACGAGTTGTACCCTCGTAGCGGCCATGACGGCTCGAGAGCACCGAGGGCTCGGGCTGTGGTAGGAGGGGTCGCAGGAGGTCACCCACTCGAGCGTGCACCTCCGTCGGAGGAGGAGGAGGGAGGGTTGGTCGGAGGTCACCCTCCCCTTGGTTCTTCATTGTCGGAGGGAGGCGGGGTCGCAAATCACGCCCTCTCATATGGTGCCAGCCACGAGGGAGGAGAGTGATAGGGAGGAGAGTGATAGGGAGGAAAGGGAGGCGGAGAGGCTGAGGCATAGGCAGGAGGATCTGGATCTGGAGAGGGAGAGGGAGAGGGAGAGGGAGAGTGGGAGTGGGAGTGGTGGAGAGGAGCGGGAGAGGGAGGGGTGGAGGAGGAGGAGGAGGAGGATAGGAGCAGGGGTGGGAAGATCTGTTGCGAGGCCTCGCGACGCTCCGACACGCCCCTGCATTCTTGAATGACCGATGATTGCACCGATGGGAAAAGGTAATTTACCAATGCTTTTTCATTGGTTACTTTGCGATTTCACAACTGAAACTATTAATTTGTCTGAATCAATTTTGCAGGGGGTGGAGGGTAGTCGCTCCAGGTCGTCACTCACGGCTTCCCAATGGCATCCTCGATTTTGTGCAAGATTCAATCGGCACAGGTTGGTGGAGGTTGGGGACCGAGAGGACCTAGCGAGACGCTTTGACCACTACGTCGGCGTGACCGATCAAGATGATCGAGACGGCAGGAATTTCAAAACCAAGGCCGGGCATGTGGTAAACGAACTATGGGTAAGTCTTCCTCGCAAAACATTGCTAATCTCAATAGATCGGTTGTACTTTGCATTTTCATAAAGTATTGACAACACTTGTATATGTAGGATTTCTACAGATGTGAGGAGGGCTCTCTGGAAAGGGCTAATGAGGTGGCGAGGAATGCACAAAAGTCGGTGCATGATATGATTTACGAGGCACGTGTGGGCACCGTTGTGTTCTACTTCGCAAAGCACAAGAAACATAAAATCACCAAAGAGCAGGCAAGAAACGAGAAGTTGCCCAGAGATGAATGGTTGAGGGTAAAGAACATCTCATTGCAATAGTAACTTCTCATCGTTCACGTATGATCAATTTGATATGGCGACGACTTGATGACGTGCAGGTGCCTCCGTGGTGGTGTAGCGGCAATCGGCGGGCTTGGGCAAGGCTGGTGGACAGGTGGCTTGACCCGGAGTGGGACAAGATGCACCCGAGCCGGAGGGCGCTTGAAGATGCCAGGTCCGGCACACCATCAAGGACCCCTAAACCTAAGGCAATATGCGGCTAGATGGGTACGTGAATTTATTTCTTTATTGCAATGCTCACGATTTTGCATTAATTGTGACAATCTTGTTGTTTGTCGCAGTCTCGGGCACACGGTGGCCAGCCTTGCTCCCAGCTCGAGGCATATGCTTTGTCTCACAAGGGCAAGGCAACGTCGGACATCACCTACAACGAGGCAGACCCGCCCGAGGTGTACACCAACCCGACGATCCAGCCCCACATCGTTCGGTACAACACGACGGCAAGGGAGGTCCATGGGCCAGAGTTCGATCCGAGGACGGCGCCCCTTGATGGAGAAGTCATAATGAGGATCGGACACGGCAAGCAGCATGGTCGGTAGTTTGTGGGCGACAGCATCCTCGACCCGACCGAGGTTCCCAGTCTCCCTCAGGTGAAAGCTCGGAGCACGAGCTCGGCCCTTCGCATACAACGACGACCGGCCGTTCTTTGAGTCCTTCTGAGACAACCATGTAATTAGATGTCTATATCCGTCGTATTCTAAGTTTGCTTTGTATTCTAATGTTGGGATCAAAAATTGTAGTCCAAGCTTGCACAAGTAGGGACCACCAGCAGATGCAGGCGGTATGTCAAGGCCAATATGCAGCAGATGCAGGCGGTGCTTCAGTATGTCCAAGGTCTTACTTCGGTGATTGCTCAAACACAACCACAAGTGCAACTCCCTTCTCCACCGGCTCGCATTCCTCCTGGCCTGACTCACGAGTACTCGGTGAGTTTGTTTCCCACTTGTCTTTCCATTTCGGTAGTGACTTAGAGAGCTAAGCAACCTAGAATGACTTAGAAACCTAGAATGACTTAGAAATGTAGATTTATTCTCATATCCATATAGAACTTTCATTCTCATAGTGACAAACTTAGAATGTTGTACTTCCATGTTATTGACTTAAAATTTTGTGCAGAATATGTCGGCGGCATCGAATGATAGCCCGGTTGCACATGACGTGTCACCGCCTCCCGGCCTCCGCTGGTCCCGGAGTGGAGCGTGGGGCAAGCGCCTCACGGTCTACTTACACGTGGCGCGTCGTGGCCGCATGTTCTGCCGGGCATGGGCTGCCACCAACCGCTCACCAGTTACACATGGCCGCCGCCCCATGGGGTCACGACTGCCAGCCACCAGAGCACTCGCCGCAAAGACCACTGCAGCACTCGCCGTAGCCAAGGCCGTCGCCGCCGCAGGAGTGAGTTATGGACTTTACATGCATTTGGACTAGTGGTTGTGGACTTATATTGCATTTGTGGACTTATGAACTTAAAACTGTCTGTGATGCATATGTGAACTTGTGTGATGCATATGTGAACTTATGTGATGGATATGGTGATATTTGAACCGTCGTGTTGGTTATGGTGATGTTTTAAATTGCCCGTGATGATTATGGTCATATTTGAACCGCCTGTGATGGTTATGGTGATATTTGAACCGTGATGTTGTATCGTATGTGAGGTGGCATATATGGTTCTGGGATAAAAGAAAAAAATAAAACGTCACTTTGCCGTGAGCTAATGCTCCTATGCCGTGAGCTATAGCTCATATGCCGTGAGCTTCACTTGTGCTCACGGCAACGCTGTGTAACCCGGCAGCAGAAATTGCCCTTTGCCGTGAGCTAGAAGCCCGGCTCACGGTAGCAAGGTGATCCGCGCGTGAGCTAGAAGCCTGCTCAAGGCACACAACCGTCGCCGCACGAGGAGGTGCCACGTGTGGCCTCTATGCCGTGAGCGATGGAGCGGCTCACGGCAACCAGAAGCTCTCGGCACACAGCCGACGTCACCTCACACCGGGAACTCGCCACGTGGCACCTATGCCGTGAGCTCTCCGTCAGGCTCACGGCACAATGAGCCGTTAAGACAGCTCCCGTGATCCCCGTTAGACACCTGTGCCGTGAGCTATTGAACACTCACGGCACAGGTTTGCCGTGAGTCATCTGGTCGGCTCACGGCAACTATGCTGTTTGCCGGTCAAACTGTGCCGTGAGCTCTTTGCCGGCGGCAACTCATGGCAAAGAGGTTACCGTCGGTGGACCGCTCTTTGCCGTGAGGAACCGGCTCACGGCAGCCTTGCGGAATCCGGTAGTGCGGGTAGAACTTAAAGAAAGCAGCATGATGGGATCTAGGATGTATATGGTCATCATCGAGGTGAAAAACCTAATCTAAAGACCTTGTAGGTAACGCCTCCAAGCTAGGAGATTACTAGGACCTCAAAGATGAAGCCACCCTCCACGTACTACTACTGAAATATACATTACTATACCGGGCATCACTGCTGGTTTAAGAGAACCCGACATTTGAAGCCAAAAATGATAGTACACCCGACATCACATAAATGGCGGTGAAAATTATCATCACTCCTAGTTTGTGATTCAAACTGGTAGTTAAAGGTATCATTATTGCAGTGTCTTCCCACCATCCGGAGGTGAAACATGGACTCGGCCCCAAAGTTTTAATCAAACATAGTAACGAGGACATGACTCATGCATATGCTAATGAGTGGTGCATGGAGTGGAGAAGAAAGAGTCCAGCAAGAGTTTCTAAGTTAAGGAGGAGGTCCGCATGGCTAATCCGGTTCGAGATCCTAAGGTAGAGGCTCAAAGCAACTCAAGTTCGAGTCCAGTTCGAAGTTCAGGAGCAGTATTATGCACTAAAAAGAAGCCCAAGTTGCATAGGGAGTCTATTTTCACTACAAGAAACTATTTAATCCATGACGAACTTTCAGTGACGTTCTCAGAGAACATCACGAAGAGCACTACGTCTGTAACTTATTCCTGTTTTTCGTCACGGATGTGCACTGAGGGATATTGAAGCCCAGAACACTGCGACGATTCGTTAAATTCGTCGCAATCCGCTCTGTGTCTACGACGTATTCCTATTTTTCGTCACGAATGTGCACTGATGGATATTGAAGCCCAAAACATTACGATGATTTGTTAAATTCGTCGCAATCCGGCTCACAACACTGTGACATTTGAGCAAATTCGTCACGACCAACAAATACAAAATAATCATGTTACGAATGATTTTTTTTTTGGTAAATTGAAAAAAATCTAAAAAAAAAGAGGAGTGGAGAATTGAACTCAAGACCTTAGGGTAATCTTGTACTACAGGACGCCACGTCACAGCCACATCACCCGACCGCACCCGCCACATCACTGCCACATCACCCGGCCGCACCAGCCAATACAACGCACGAAGGTGGGAGAGTGGTTCAAACCCACAACCTTAGCCCACAAAGGATTGCATCTTACCAGTGGGCTACTTCACGGTTTTTGTATTAGTCAAACATTTTAATTCTTTTGTACATGAAACTAACCATGTGATTAACAAGTTGTGCGAAATGAGGGAGGGACCAAGAATCGAACTCGCGACCAACCACAAAAGCCTGACGAGTCCTACCACTGCACCACTTCTATGTTCGTTGACATGTGTTGCAAACAATATACTTATCAAATAGAGATAAGGAGCACCAGGTGTCAGCACGGGATTGGCTTGGCTACTTTGGAGGTGAAGAACACATGGATAGTTGGTATCTATCCTTTTTAATCTGGAATTAAATTTTGTAACTAGTAATTCTCTGTCATACATACTCCGAATTTGACGTTTTTTGTTCGTGATTTTTTCTAAATTCACGATCATTTCTTTAATGATGTTGTTTGATACAGATTCTATTTTGCAGATCCTATTTATATGCCTTTATCTAGTTCCTCCTAAATACCAAATAGAAAAACCAATTGTTTTGCACAATCATTACTAATGTAACTTCGTATTTTGTAATAATAACCTAAACACAAGGTTATGATCAAGTTTGAAGTGCATATGAAATCGATAATTTTGAAGAGTACGATACACTTTAATGTTCAAGTAACATTACATGAAACTATGTGAGACATGTATCCATTTGTAAACAATGTAGGTTCCACCGTTACTGAAATCATTTGAAAATTTTATGTCAAGTTTAAACATCCATAAAATGATACCATGTCAATTTTTACAATTTTCGGAGAAGTTTCTAGTATTATTATCATTATTTTATAATAAGGTGACTAGTATAAGTTTGAACTTTCTGTATAAGTCAATTGAATTTTTTGTCAATATCTCAGATGTGGGCTAGAATGGACCATAGGACCTAAATACAATTTTTTTTTATTTTTTAATCTTGTTAGAGGTACATATAGGTCAATTTCGAATTATAGAAATTCATTTAAATGATAGAAAATAACAAATCTACTTGAAAATTCTTAAAACTCCTAAGTGACAACTTATATGTTGTATGTGAAAATATTTTGAGGGTATGTAGGATAATATTTTTGCAGGTTACTTTACAAGGGTGTCTTAATTAGGTATTTTAAAAAAATAGAAAAATAACTTTTTCACATGACAATTGGAAATCTAAATCTCCTAATACTAATAGGAGAGTAAGGGTAAAATTGCATCCAAATTTGAGGTGCCCATGTGATAAAAAAGTACTTGAGTGTATACAAACTTTGAAGTTTAAGTTGAGTTGTATGAAACAATATGATGCACTATCTAGTTTATGAACAATGTATACTCCAATTTCCACAAAATCTTATGACAATTTTTTTATCAAGCTTTTACATCCGTAAAATGATTCTATGTCAATTTACATAATTTTTGGAGAAGTTTTAGGCATTATTATCATTATTTTATAAAAAGGTGACTAGTAAAAGTTCGAGTTTTCCCTATAAGTCCATTGAATTTTTTGTCAATCTCCTAGATGTGGGCTAGAATGGACCATAAACGCCTAAATATAGTTTTTTGAATTTTTTTGAATCTTATTAGAGGTACATGTAGGTCAATTTGGAATTACTTTCGGTAAACATGCAGAAATTCATTTATATCATAGAAAATAGAAAATCTATTCCAAATATTCTGAAACTCCTAGATTGCAACTTATATGTTGTATTCTGCATGTGAAAAATGTATTCGTGGTATTTAAGGTAACTATTTTTTGAGTTGTTTCAAAGGTTGTGTTATTTAGGTAATTAAAAAAATAGAAAAACAACTTTTTTGCATAACAAGTGGTAAAGTAAAATGTCACTTATGAATTGGAAGGTAAAGTTAAGGTTGAGTCCAAATTTCTATGTTCATATGAGTTCTAAAATGTTATAAGGTGTGCAAACTTCAAAGGTTTAATTATAATTTTAAGGAACTATATGGGACATGTACCCATTTATGAACATATTTAGTCTCACTTTGTAAAAATTATCTGATTTTTTATGACAAGAATAAAACATGAAAATATGCTTTCATGTCAATTTTTAGAATGTTTTGAACAAATTTAGATATTAATATAATTATTTTATTATAATTTGGATTTTAATGATTGAAATTACTCTAACAAACAAATGAATTCTTCATCTATCTTTTGTACATAGACCACATTGAAACATATGAGCTTGAATATATTTTTTCATAATTTTTTTGAATCTTATAAGTAGTACATGTAGTTCAACTTTGAACCTAAATAACTAATAAAAATAATTAATCAATTGGTTAAATGGGCCCAAAATTTAGTCTGGGCCGTTTCCAGCGGAAGCCCAACTCATCCTATCCGTCCACATTCCAAACCAATGGTTGATATCGACACTTAGATGTATAAAAAACCTACCTCCCACAAACCCTACCTCTCCATCCTGTTCACCTCAGATCTGCCGCCTCCCTCCTCTCTCTCCAACTCCTCCTCAGATCCCGCGCCTCTCCCTTCCCTCTTTCCCCAGCCTCCTGCACAGCGCCGCCCCTTCCGCACTCACCACCACCAAGCACCTCTCCAAGCCCAGACGCACGACCTGGTGAGTGAGGCCGCACGACGCAGCATCGACGGCGCGCGTGAGGCGGTCTCGGAGGACCACTCGACAGCGTGGTGCGACACTCTGATGTCCCTTGGCCCTGTGAGCCAGGCACGTCTCGTCGGCCTCAGGTCTGATCTGCCCTGCCGAGCGGAGGACATCAGTTGGGGTCTGCTCCTTCAGATCTCGCACCCAATTCCATTCCGCCTCTCTCCCCTATCTCCGCGGTCGGAGCTAAGACGCCGCGCGATCCTTCCGATTCCCGGGTTTGCTCCGTGATTCGAGGTTGGTTTCCTCCAATTGATGTTGCCCGAGGCCCTGATTCTGGAATTTTGGATGATTTTTCGTTAATTCTGGTGTGATTTTAGGGACGAGGAGCATAGGATGGGGGAAGGTGAAGAGGCTGGAGGTGGCGCCGGGTAGGCCACCACCTGTTCGATGTTGAACCATAAGCTGGATCTGTTCTTCTTCCTCTCCACCAAGCACGACACCAACAACGACCACCAGACGGAGGACTGGCTGTCTGCTACTGTGCCGAAGAGGAACGCCGCGGGCAGGAGGATGCCCGTGCCTCTAGGCGAGCAGCCATTCCCACCTGCCATTCTTCTCTCCATCTTCTGTCGTCCGGCATGTTGCCGATGAGACCTCTAAAGCCGCCGCTTGCCCACCACTTTGTCCGGTGTCGAGCCGTGGTTTGTGCAGGGACCTCACCGCAGGCATGACTCTTTCAAGACCCTGTGCCTAAACATCGAGCCCACCTTTTTTCCTACTTGGTGCACTTGACCGAGCACCTTGGGTTCAAGCTTGAGTGACCCTCTAACCTGCTGAACCTATAGTGGTAATTTCTGTTTTGGAGCTCAAACCTGTAGCACTACTGTACTAGTTTGTGTTTTGAGGCCGCACTCACACAAGTAGCTAAACACTGCTTTGGGTGATGCTTCGACTAATGTCGTGTAGAGGATGTCAGATATCTTCCTCCGCCACTCTAATTTCTTGTTGTCTGATCTAAAGATCCAAAATTTAATTGAAGTTGTACTAAGTGATGCTTCAAGTCTTAAACTAATGCTTACTGTACTTAGCAATGCTTCAACTAATTAATGTTGCTTTCGTACAACTTGTATGCCTTTCTTTTATTTTCCTTCCTATTAGAATGAAAGAACCATTGACTTGATCACTATAGAAATACTGAGGCCATTCAATTCTTGGATGGAAATGCATCCTAGGTGTTCAGCATTTTCAATACTTTATTGTTGAAGTGAGATCTGAAATTATTTGAATGAGAGTAAAATAATGTAGTCTCTCACCATAATAATATCAAATGCATCATGTACCTTGCTGTTTTCATGTTTTCCCAAACTTGGACTTGGATTTGCTTTGCTGTTGTGCTAATTTCCTGCATAGTACTGTTGGCCTTTTGCACTTGAAGTGTTTGATGAAATGCCTGTTAGCTAGATATCATTTCTTCTTCTAAGCTTACAAATTATTTGTAATTAACACCTGTTGCTTGAGCTTTCCTTCAACGGAATTGAAAAATGCTTTCCTAGCTTTGCAACCCCTCTGATCAATGCCACTAATGCTTTCACAGTGTGACAGTTCGAATGCCCCACTTAGATGAATTTCTAATATGCTAATCAGGATTCTTATTGCCACTGATGTTACAGGTGTTGTATGTACTTTTAATTTGCTATTTGTTATTGCATTGTTGTGATCCTATTGTACTTTGAATAGTTCCTTTAATTTGCAGTCATGTTTAGTCTAACCAAAGTGCTTGTGCCCTTGCTGAATAATGTGAACCTTTTGCAGTGATAAAAATCCTACACCTCCTGGTGGCATGTGCCCTTGCTAAATAATGCTTGAAGAGGAAGTTGTTTTCTGATTACCAAGGTGAGTGTTGCAGATAGCTGTTGTCATATCCAGTTTTGTGAATCAGATATTGAGACACTTGAATTTATTATTTAGATATCTCTATCAGTTTCACAATCTATTCTTTTCTAATATCACTGTTGATTGCCTTTTATGCATTTCAGATGCTGATGGATGATTCAAGGCACATACAGACTGGTGGACCTGCAGATGAGCAATTGCATGAAAAGTAGGATCAGCTGCAGCCCCTAACAAGCAGTTAGAATTAAAGGAGACCTTATATGCTATGCTGGACTGCTAGTGATGCTAGATTAGCAAATGTGTGTGATCAGTTTGATGTGATTCTGAATAAAATTATATATGTGATGCTACTGTTTGTTGGCCAGAAATTGGTTACTATTAATTTTGGGCTATAATTTTCGCTATTGATTGGGCTGAAATTTCTTTCTGTTGAATAAATGGGCTGGAAAAATGGCTGAAATCTGGTGGGCTGGTCTTGTTGGTCCACCTTGGTGATGACGTCAACATTGCCACATCATTATCCTTGTAGGCAGCCACGTCATCGTCATCGTAGGCAACCACATCATCATCCACGTAGGCAGCCATGCATGGCAGCCACGTCATCATCCACGTAGGCAGCCACGTCATCGTCCAAGTCAACAGCCATGTCACATCCAAGTCAGCAGCAATCATGACAGTTTATTTTGTCACAGATAGTGGGCTAGGGGTTGGGCTGCATGGGCTTTGGGCTACTCCGTGACGATCCAGATACGTCACGGACTGCGATGTTTATTAAGAAACGTCAGCGGATTTAATCAATGACCCTCATTCCACCACGAAAATTTAAAACGTCGCAGACACTGATTTGAGACGAATTTTCGACGATCCGCGACAGAATGATTGCATCACGGATTAAATAAATTTTTGTAGTGTTTGAATGTTCTTTATATGGCTAGAACCACACTTTCATAGAGCTTCCAATGGAACCGATCTTAAGTCCAAATTCACTCAGAGTCAACGGGAATCATGGAAAAAGTTGATGTTCAGAATCTACCAAGGTTGCGCATCACCAGTTTTGTACCAACCTGGCTTTGTATCGTGTCGAGTCTTAAGCCGAAGTTGTGGTTGCCCCATCCCTGCCTGGTCGCCCCCAACCCTAGGTCGTCTCTTCTCCCATAAACTCAGAATACCAGCTTCTTGCTTGTGTTCTCGATTCGCTTGTAAGGAAAACCTTCTCAGTGAGGTCAATCAAGTTGTGCTTAGTAACCAACAGAGAAGTGGTGTAGCGGTTACATGATCGAATCATGTCTGATTTGAAACTAGATGTTCAATGTCGAGTCTCACCAATCGATTTTATCCCTACCTTTCGGAAGATCAACTTAGTACCTTATCACATAGTTTATGAAGTGGCTGGTGTTTTCTTCCCTCCTCATTAACACCCCCTCACTCTCTCTCTCTCGTGCGCTTGGCGGCGGATCCCTGACCTCTCTCTTCCCCACCTCCATGGCTCTCCTCCCCTCCCCTCTCCCATCTGCTCGCCCGTCACCTCATGCCCGGGGCGAGGAGTGGCAGTAGGGTGAAGAGTGGCGGCGGTTGACGGCGTGAGGAGGCAGATGAGGAGATGCGGGTACATCAACTTCTATCACTCGATTCTGTATGTCCACCTATCCGAGTGTTTCAACAAACAAAAACACTCGAGTGTTGATGTCTCCCAAAACAACACTCGAGTGTCAGGTAGACAGACCCTAAATTTACAGTTAACCATATATAAATAAACACTATAATGTATGATAAATGAACGATAAAAATGTAATTTGAGAAATCATGTCAAATCTTATTACGTCTTAACAAAGATAAACGGAGGGAGCATGTCATGTAATCTCAATGAGAGAAAACACGTACCAAGAACGCTTATTAGTGAATTAATACAGATAACCAGTTATAACTCCCCTCGCACAAGTGGCTACTGGACACATAGACATTACCAAGGATAATCTGACCATGAGATTGTCACATCCAATTCAGCACCATTGATGCCGACAAGACGTTGCGTATGCTGGCCGTCGATTGCAGGATTGAACTCCAGAGCACCTCTAGCAATTTCATCATCGGAAGAGCAACGCAGGTCGACGTCCACCGTCAGCGGCATGTGCAACGGCACGGCGAGCGCTTCCCTCGCCAGCGGGATCAGCTCCCCGGATCGCACGTGCACGCCCTCGCCATGCTCGTTGTAGAAGAGCACGCAGCTGACGTCGAACAGCATGCTGCGAGCAGTGATCCTCCCGAGAACGCTGCAGGTTGCGGCGGCGAGGCCTCCGGCCAGGCGAGCAAGCTTCACGGCCACCCGGCCTTGGACGCCGTTGCTCAGGACAGCGTAGGTCACTGTTGCCGGGCCGTAGCCGGTGCCGACGGTCTCGACTATGGGCCTGTCGTAGTCGGAGAAGTCGCTGCTGATGGCGTCCCATAATATCCTCTTCCCGTCCTCCTCCTCCGTCGTCGGCGGCTTCTCCGTCGTGGATGTCGAGGTCCAAGCAGGGTTCACCAAACCGCAAACCGGACGGTTTTTACAACTAAAAAAACCGAATGGTAACCGGCCGAACCGCGCGGTTAGCCGAGACGTGCGGTTTGCTAGGGTCGGTTTGGTCCGGTTAACCGTGGTTTTTAGCAACCGTGCCACAGCGGTTCGCGCGATTTACCGCGGTTACCGCGGGATTGCGGTCGGTTTGGCGAACCCTGGGTCCAAGACGATTGGGCCGTATGCTGAGGTGACAACTGATGGACCAGTCAGCACGATGTTACCCTGTTTCGAGAGACGAATTTAGAAATTAAATGGCTCACTTGCACAGGAAAGAGGCCAAGTACTCTGGTTGGATAGATGCACAAAGATTTCATTCCACTAGTGACCCAATTACTCGTCCAAGGCCTTGTAATTAAATCAGTTCAAGCAATTGTAACAAAAACAGTTCTTGCTAACATGATATAGATCGAACTTAATGATTTCACCACCTAAATGTCTGCAATTAACAGATTAATTATATGGCTTGTGTAAGAGCTAGTGGAGATGGCAATCGATATGATGCTTCCTCTGGTTTTGGATATAAGATATAGTGATATACTAGGTGATACCCCCGCGTGTTGCTGCGGGAATTTTAACAAAATTTGAAGATGCAATTTAAAAGTAGAAACACTAAAATGGTTGCATCCCAACATTTTTTTGCAAACAACAATGTAAATGCACTGGTGGAAAAACAGTCTTCCGTCCCGGGTGGGAAAGGCTTTAAGTCTCTAGCAAGGGAATAAAGGGTGCCCTTTATTCCCGGTGGTAGCCCCACCCGGGACAAAGGGAGGCCGGCGTCCGGCGCCACCCCTTTAGTCCCGGGTTGTAGCCCGCCCGACAAAGGAGAGGCACACCAGCACTGTCGCCACCCTTTAGTCGGTGGTACCGTGTGAATTTTTTTGTTTCATTTCAAATTGTTCTAATAATGTTATACGCATATATTCTCACGTATTTGGGTGTAATTTACGATACGTATAAATGTTTGCACTAATTATACGTGTCTACTATAATTTATATGAAGAGAATAAACTTATAAATAAATATATACACACATTATATTACATCGAAAGCATATAGTATTTGTAGTATATATATATATATATATATATATATATATATATATATATATATATATATATATATATATATACATCAAAATACCGTTTCATACTAATTCTAGTCTAAAGTTCACGGAGGTGCTAATTAATATTTATCAATTCGATGACCGTCATAGTGATTTCTACCTTGTGGATTAATGACCGGTCCATTATGAATCATGAGACCTTCTTGAATCGCCAAGAGTCGGTCCTTCTCAATGATTGCCCCTAATCATATTGTTCGCAATGTGCAAATAATTTAATATATTACACACAAGAATTAAATATATAAGTGGTTAGAAAAAGTATTATTAATTGATTTAAAATAATACTTACATAATCTGACAGATACGCCTCGAGAAATTGTGGATGAACTCACACACATAGTATGCACATAAATGTGTCCCCTTCCTGTCTCATACACTAAATTGAAGAAGATAATTATGAAAAATTAGTGTTATGCATTTTAATTTGCCCAATCTGAAGTTGTTATTTGGTTTACGTCGGAAAATTTGTAGTGAAGTTTATTCTAGGTTTCCATTGTCCGGGGTTGATGACCTTGAATTTTTCCAAGCTCGGCGGAAAATAATGAAAGTTAGAGCTAGATAGTGTTAGTAAAAGCACACTATTGCATAAAAGGGAACGTATGGATAGAATTATTACTCTTGAAACATATCTTGAAGGTCCAAGTATTTGTCGGATCTCTTCTCAACGAATCAAAGACAAGGATGTTGCTTCAGTTGACATCAATTATGAGAAGAATCCGAAGGAAACCGTATGTACATAGAAGCTCAAAAGATTAGAACTAAATAATGTTAACTAAGATAATTAGAAATGCGAACCCTTAGCAATTAAGATGGTAATCACACTTAAGTTGTAAGGTAGAAGTATCAAATCCTTGTAATGCAATTCACACAAGGTCCTTACGATTGTTTTGAATGTTGTTTCGGTTGCTTCTTTACTTGATCTTGATTAACTAAAGATGGGTCCATGAAACCTATTCGGTAACCATTCTTCCCATGTTATGCATTTTCCGTGCTCTGAAAATGAAAGATAAAGTTAATAATTAGAGTATGCATAAATTTGTTAATTAGGGTATGTATTGCACCGTCACTTACAGGCACCAGGCCATGACAAGATCGGTATTCAAGGAGTCAAGATGGTAAATTTCATAAATATCCTTGAATCGCAGCCAGGACAACTTCTCGCCTTCACCAGCAAAAATTTCCCGGTTTAACAAGCATGCGCCTTTTAGACGCCTTCATGTAGAAGTCATGCAATCTACGCATCGAGTAGGAGTTTCTTCACCAACTCAGGCTGACAAAGATTTCCCATGCTCGTAGCGCCATCTAGGTACGAAGTTTGGGTCCCGAGGAGGTGATTCATGGCTGAGAACATATTCTAGTGGTATCCCTATTGCTTCTTGCATTGCAATGACGGCCGCTAGTTGTTCTGCGTCCATAACTGCAAGAGCTTGTTCAGTTGCACTGAGGCCGGAGGCGACGTAAGTCTGTACTCGACGCCGACGCTCATTGCCTTCTTCGTTGAAGGCTCTTTCGCTGACGTCGACGTTTGTGTTGCCTTCTTCATTGAAGGCTCTTTCGCCGACGTCGACGTTTGTGTTGCCTTCTTCGTTGAAGGCTCTTTCGTCGTCGTCGACGCTTGTGTTGCCTTCATCTTCTTCCTATAATCCTGTGGCATCGTCGACCCCGGTACTTGGTCGATGTAACTATTTGGTGACCCTCCTTGTCTCTTCTTCTTCATGGACTTGTGCAGCGACCGGTCATAATCACTTAGTAGGGTTTTATAATTTCTTGTCTCTTTCGCTTCCTTCTTCTATGAAAGCTTTGAGTTTCATGACGATCTTTATTCTTTCTGCTTCCATTTCATCGAGCCGTTTTTGTTTAGCAGCCTCTTTATTCCCTTCAATCCACGCCTTGAGTTGCTTATCACACTCCGCCTCATTTTCTGATGCTGTCATGTCATATGGCGCCTTCCTTTAACAGCAGCTTTTACCTTTCTTCTTGGGATCCGGATTTGTCACGGGCATAGACGCGGTAGATTTTGATCGAGACCGCCTCTTGGTAGGCTTTGGTGAAGGCTGCTTTAGTGGTGATTGATGCTTCGTTGGTGATTGCTGACAATCATCATCGCCAGCGCAGAGAATTCGCCGTTGTGGAGACGGTGAGCTCCAATCATTGGGCGACGACCGGCCCGGTGGCCCGGGAGATGGTGGCTGCTGCTCGGCAACACTCGGAGGGATCGGTGGCGACATGTTAGGTATTATGATGTAACATTTGGGCCACAATATGATACTGTGAAGCGCATCACGGAGTGTCTTTTCCCCGTCACCTCCTTGGATGTCTAGCTCTATGTCGTTAAACTTTGGGTCAGCAATCTCCTCCAAACCAACTGAGGCGTAGCCAGCTGGAATCTCCATGCCGTGGCTTGTACGTCCTGGGAGATGTGCTAAAGCCATTCCGTACGTCACCTATATATATATAGAGAAATGATGAAGTTATTAAATGCCTGAGACATGCATCAAAGGTTGAGATAATTGCACGTATAATCAGGTTTATATATACCTTCATTGTGATGTTGCCGATCGGCTTGTGCAGCTCACATGCGGCGACGAGTTCATCCAGTGGTACCGTTCGTTGTCCTCTACTTGAACTTCTTCTTGGTTTGCCGCCTTTGTTCTTGCGGCTTTTATGGCGGAAGGGCTA
Organism: Cenchrus purpureus; assembly: GCA_022644695.1. Lineage (NCBI taxonomy): Eukaryota > Viridiplantae > Streptophyta > Magnoliopsida > Poales > Poaceae > Cenchrus > Cenchrus purpureus. Next base: position 65,820,983 of record CP053466.1, on the reverse strand, counting down.
ATGATGGGATCCACCGGTGCTTGGGGCGGTGCTCGTAGGTGATCCGAGCTACCGCATGGCGGCCACTCGTCGTTCAATCTCTGCATTCATACGATCTTCTTGATCTTTAAGTCTCGCTCCATCATTTCATGCCGCGCCTCTTCACGCTCCCTTCTTCTTTGCGGCTTCAGTAGGTGTCGGCATTTCCCTTGAAAGCATACTTCCATGGGACTACCCGTAGCCCAACGTCCCCGGGTGTTCCGGATTCCCGGCGCCAAAGTGAGCTCATCCATGTCTCTGTCGGGAACCAATGCGCCCGATGTCTTCATTCTTTTTATTATCTCATGTGCCGCCTCCGTAACGTGGGTGGGAATACGAGGAACCATCATCGGGGTTCAATCTTCCACCGCGGGCATAGTACCAATTCTTGATCGTTCTTCGGTCCAATGACCTGGTACGATACCTTTGTTGAGGAGGTCTTGTTCAATCTTCCGCCACTTGGGTGCTGCAACACGTAACCACCGCGACCAAGACGATGGGCGAATCCGTCCTCTTCATCGGCACTTATCTCGAGCTCAGGCGCTCTTGTTGGTGAATTCTTCACTATTCTTGTAACCCACAAAGGACTGCCAAAGGTGATCCTTTAGCTTGGGATAATCATCAAAATTTGGAGTTTGTTTCTCGCTTGATATAATCTCTCGTAAGCTTCTTGAAACTCAGAATTGAGTTGCCATCTTCGTGAGAGTCCACCGCTTCACAAGGTTTGCGTTCACGCTGGTGGAAGTGTGAAGTGTTTTAGGATATCCTCCCATAACATATTCTTAAGTGAATCTGGAACCACCCATGGATTATCTTCCTTCCTTCCATTCTCTATATGATATGGGCACGTTGTCCCTCACAATAGCACCGCATTAGGACACAAACTTGTCCCCACGACCTTCTTTGGTTCCCATGGTCGGCCAAGCTCGTTGACTTCGGATATGAAACTTCACGTCATGATCGACGATTACTTTTGTACGGCCTCTCTTAGTCTTTTTGCTTGTCGAGGTTGAAGCCTACACGTTGGATTTGTTATTCACGGGGTTCCGTAATGATATATATACCTCGTTGTTAATGCATTTATGGACTTGTTAATGCATGATATATATACCTCGTTGGAACCTTCGCATTAACTATGACAAGGTCTTCATTATTGTCGCGGAGTCGATGTCGCGGCCGCGTGAGTCGATGTCGCGGTCGATGTGTGTCGATGTCCCGGTTATGTTGAGGAACGCGTCACTGCCACGCTCCTCCTCGGTGAAGGTTGGACCCCAAAGCAATAAGGCTCTCCATCACCGCTCCTCCTCATTGTGATCCATAACTAGAAATTTCGGATACATAAATGAATTTCGAGCACATAAATGAATTTCGGATACATAAATGAATTTCGAATACATAAATGAATTTCGAATACATAAATGATTTTTGAGCACATAAATGATTTTGAGCACATAAATGATTTTGAGCACATAAATGATTTTCGGCGAGAGTCGGCGAGACTACCTAAGTGTTCGTGAGTCGAGCGAGTCGGCGAGAAAACCTAAGTGTCCCGGGGTCAAGCTAGTCGGGCGGGCTCGAGCGAGTCGAGTCGAGCGAGACTACCTAAGTGTCGGGCGGGAGTCGAGCGAGTCGAGCGAGAAAACCTAAGTGTCGGACGGGGTCGAGCGAGTCGGGAAAGAATCGAGCGTGTCGGCGATACTACCTAATTGTCAAGAGTGAAAAATTAAAATCTCTAAATACATATTTCATCTCTAAATACATATTTCATCTCTAAATATATTTCATCTCTAAATACATATTTCATCTCTAAATTCAAATCTAAAATCTCTAAAATCTCTAAATTCTCTAAATTCAAATCTAAAATCTCAAAATTCAATTCTAAAATCTCTAAAACGGGCGGAGCGGCGGGCGGAGCGGGGCGGCGGCGGGAAGACGACCGGGCACGTTGAAGACGCTGACGGCGTGGGGGCGGACTACGAGGCGGGCGGGGTCGACGGCGGCGTGCGACGGGCGGCCCGGGAGCTCCGGCGCGAGAGGGCTACGGCAGACGCGGCGGTGCGACGGCGGCGACGACGCGGCGGGCGACGACGGCGGCGGCGGAGGCGACTGGAGGCAGGCGGCGGGGAGGGCGATGGCGGAGTGTGAAGTGGAGGAGTTGGGGAAGAAGGGGTGGATCCGTGGGATTTATATCACCCCCCTTTAGTCCCGGGTCATAATCAGACCCGGGAGCAAAGAGCCTTTAGTCCCGGTCAGATCACCACCGGGACTAAAGGCCCCTTTAGACCCGGGAGCAAAGAGCCTTTAGTCCCGAGTCGTATCACCACCCGGGACTAAAGGCCCCTTTCGCGCGAGAGGGCGGCAAGGGCAAAATTTCGGCCTTTTGTCCCGGGTGGTGTTACCACCCGAGACTAAAGGCCCCCTTTAGTCTAGGGTCGTAACACCACCTGGGACTAAAGTGTAATTTTCAGGGAACGGTTTTTCCTCCCATTTCTTTTCTCATTTTCACATTCTATCTCTTTGAAATCAAAAAAAATATAGTAACTTTTACTATTTTTTCCATGCAAAATTATATTTAGTTAAAATATAATAAACTGTACTTTGCTATACAAAATTATATTTTAGAGTTGTAAACATTCACTTCCAATTTTCATTTGCAATATTGATGTGCATTCCCAATAAAATTCAATTAAACCGAAAAAATAGTAAATTAATTTAGAAAAATCTCAAACTTAGTGGGTCAATCTCACATGATATATTCAAGCTTCATAAAATTTTGAGATCGATACAACACTGCAGTGCATGGATTTCTAATTGTTAAGACATAAGTGGTATAGACATGGTTCGATGAAAGGTTCTATATAGCTTTGTGAAGCACGTGTACTCCATCTATGTCTAAAATGGTCTGAAATTTTGGTTGTCATTTACACTCAAAATATTAGCTCACGCAAGATCTTAGATTTTTCGATGACTAAATGTATTTTAGGTTTTTCTTCGTGCTAAAGGAGCTAGAATATTGTGAATTACACATCAATAACTCAAGAATTATGATTCGACTTCCGGATAAATTAGACTCCTAAGGCACAAGAGAACTTGTGGCCAAGTTTGGCACCATTCTGGATCGTTTCAGGGGTGCTCTCAGCTCAACATTTAATTTCTAGGTGACGCCGAAATTCAATTAAACCGAAAAAATAGTAAATTAATTCAGAAAAATCTCAAACTTGGTGACATATTCAAGCTTCATAAAAATTTTGAGACCGATACACAATTGATTTGATCAATAATCATTACATTACGACATTAATCTCAAGCACGTAAGCACGGTGTCTCTTCATGTCTAAGCAATATGCTTGGGTCAACTTCGACAGTGAACGGAGGCATGCCATCAAACTGATCATAATCATCGGATTGATCTGTTTGTCCTCGACTCCACGATTACTCTTTTACCCGGAAGAACTATGTGACGCTTTGCCTCTTGTGGTCCCGCTTCTTGGGATTTTTATTCTTGGTATGCTAGTCATATCCTTCACATAGAAAACCCGATGCACATCTTTGGCAAGCACGAATGGATCATCTTTGAACCCAATCTTGGTAAGGTCCACTATTGTCATTCCATATTCATCTTTCTTACGCCATTGAGTTTTACCCATTGGCAAAAAAAAGAGGATGTTCATCGCCCGTACTCAAGCTCCCATATCTCTTCTATGATACCATAATAGCAGGTCTTGCTCATCTTTTCCGATGACGCGTCCATACGGACACCACTATTTTGGTTTGTGCTTTGCGATCTTGAGCTCTGTGTAAAAATTGTAACCATTCATATCGTAAGCTTGAAATCTTGTAATTGTGCTACAAGGTCCCTCTAACAAAGCTAGTTGTGGATGAATCGTTGAGTTTCCGATTAGTTGTTCACTCAACCATGAGGGAAATGTTTCCAAGTGACGGCGTGCAATCGGTGAGGGATTTGGTTGATTTTGAGAAGCAATAATCTGCTCGTGTTCCATCCTATACGGAGTCACCAGTGATGATTGTTGCAGGACTGTTAGGTGTGCTTTATGGAACAAATCAAGATTATTGCTCAAACTTGATTTCCTTCCGATGGTACCTTTCCTGTAGCCTCCCTCGTGTCGTGATATCGAAGCCCAATCGAGTCAATTGTGTCGACAAAATCAACACAAAACTCAATGACCTCCTCGCCCATATCCCTTAGCAATACTTCCTTAGGACGGGCATGGTTAAGAACATATTTCTTGAGGATCGACATGAACCTCTCAAAAGGCCACATGTTGTGAAGGTATACTGGACCGAGAATAGTAATTTCTTTCACAAGGTGTACCAGGAGGTGCGTCATAACATCGAGGAAGGAAGGTGGAAATGCCAACTCAAAGCCGACAAGACATTGAACCGCATCATTCGTAGCTTTCCTAGCTTGGATCGATTGCCTTCGTGGAAATTGCATTGAGAAATGCACAAAGCTTTACGACTAGTAATCGTACATTCTCTGATAGAACACCCCTCAACGCAACTGGAAGCAACTGTGTCATCAACATGTGACAGTCGTGGGCCTTTAGATTTGTGAACTTCTTCTCTTTCATATTTATGATCCCTTTAAATTCGACGAGTAGCCGACGGAACCTTAATCTGTTCAGCAATCAAACACGCTTTCCTTCTCTTTCTTGGTGAGAGTGTAACTAGTGACCATAGTAATCAACATCATCATCATCCTCTTCCGGATCTTCATCATCACCCTCCCGGAACTTTGGGAATCTTATGAAATTCTTCGTGTCCTCTCGTGCTTCATTGGTATCCTTCGTTACCGTGAACAACCCATGAAGCCTAGCACATTCACGCAAAGATTCTTCGTAAGGTGCATCACGTCAATTGTGTGTCGGACCTCAAGGCTACGCCAATAAGGTAGCTCCCAAAATATAGATTTCTTCTTCCACATTGGTGCACGCTATGCCGGGCTTGGAACAGTTCACTACCAAAGACCCTTTCCAAAGACTACCCTTAGATCATTTACCATCTCAAATACGATCTCCATTAAAATGGGGTGGTTTCAGACGATGGTCACCCTTCCTTTCCAATGCATCACTTTCTTCCGTAAGGGTGATTAGTTGAAGGAAACAACGACCATTATACACCACCTTTTACGCTTTTGAGAT